>VZTM01002887.1:11000-21315 GCA_013400555.1 Jacana jacana | reverse complement strand
CCGCTTCCCCCCCCCCACTCCCCCCAGGCTCTGACCCCTTCCATGCCTCCATCACCTCCTCAGGCCCAGCATCTCAACTAAAACCCCTCAGGGCCCTGCCCCACCTCAGCCCCTTTGCCACCATACTCCATCCCAGTCCCTGAGCCTTTTCCCTCCCTCCAACAACCCCTCAGGCCTAGCTCTTCCCAGCATTTCACCTGACACCCTTCCCCTCCAAGTCCCAGTTCCTTCCTCCTCCTCAGCTGCTGTCGCCTTCCACCATCCACTCAGACCCAGCTCTTCNCTCAGACCCAGCTCTTCCCTGCTACTTGCCTACAGCTCCTTCTCTTTGCCACCTCAGACGACTTCCCCTTGGCCATCCACTCAGGCCCAGCTCTTCCCAGCACCTGGCCCACCTCAGGCTCCTCTCCCTGCTGTCCCCTCAGCCCCTTCCCCACTTCCACCACCCCCTCAGACCAAGCTCTTTCCAGCACCCGGCCCACCTCAAGCTCCTCTCCCTGCTGGCCCCTCAGGCCCAGCTCCGGCCCCTCAGCCCCTTCCCCAGCCGTCCCCACAGACCGGTCCCCGCCCCTCACCAACGGTACCCGCTCGAGTCCGGCCCTCACCTCCACCACCGGAATTCCCGCCACAGTTCCGCGGCCCCACCCACCGGCCGCAGTCAGCCAACCAGGAGGAATGAGGTACGGCTGAACCAATCACAAGCCAGCGAAGAGGGAAGGGAGAGGGGTTGAGGCCGCCGCAAGACCAATCGGCGAACGCCTGGCTTCCCCTGGCGTTAGCGGGCCCCGGGCGGGGAAGTTCTGCGCCTGCGTGTCGGTGGCGGCGCGGGGGAAGAACTACAACTCCCAGCAGGCATTGCGGCGGGCGACGGGTGCCCGCGAAGGACAAATCTCCGCAAAACGTGGCGCGATGTGCGGTGCGGAATGTTCTGTCTTGTCCGTCCGTCTGTCGGTCCGTCCCCACGGTGGTTGGCCAGGCCGTTCTACAACACAGGGAAATGCAGCCAGTCCTCTGCCCCTAGTTTGGCCCAGAGGGTAAACAAAAATTCAATGAATACCATTTTGGGGGAATTTTTGGCAGTAACTCAGCACTCCTCAGGCTCTGCTTCCCCCCTAATCAGGGTCCTGGTGAGCCCCCCCCCAAGAGATGGTGACATCAAACACCTCGGAAGGAGCAGCAGTGAGATGTGCCCCCCCCAAATCTCAAAGGATCACGTTTTCCTGTGGATCACCCCTTTGTTCTCGGTGCTGGCCCGGCAAGGACAGGATGCCACCATGGACAGGCTGGTTTCCTGCTCCTCTTTCTTGATTTGAAGCACAGGGGTTTCCCCACCACACCTGAGGAAATTCATAACACGAAACAACCCTCAATGCTCCAATTTCACCCAGAAAATAGAGCTGATATTTGAATTTCCAGACAGTGACTAGACGAGGTTCATGGAGGGGCAAATCTCAGACCGTCCCATGTTTCGTTCCCGCTTGTGTTGGCTTCCACCTGGCTGTGTACCCAAAGCACCATTGTGAGGGGTGTCTTTGGGGCACATGGTCGAGCTGCTGGAGCCCCTCTGCTGGGAGGACAGGCTGAGACTTCAGGGGGTTCAGCCTGGAGAAGAGAAGGCTCCAGGGAGACCTTGAGCCCCTTCCAGTCCCTCCAGGGGCTCCAAGAAAGCTGGGAAGGGACTCTGGAGGAGGGAGGGGAGCCCTAGGAGGAGGGGGAAGGGTTTGACCCTGAAAGAGGGGAGATGGAGATGAGGTCAGGAGAAGAACTTGTTTGCCATGAGGGTGGTGAAAGCCTGGCTGAGGTTGCCCAGAGAAGCTGTGGGATGGCCCTGGAGGGGTTGAAGGCCAGGTTGGAGGGGGCTTGGAGCCGCCTGTTGTGGTGGGAGGTGTCCCTGCCCAGGCAGGGGGTGGCACTGGATGGGCTTTAAGGGTTCCTTCCAACCCAAACCATTCTGTGATTCTGTGTCCTAAATAAGCACTGATGGGCCAGGAAAAGCGACCAGCAAGAGGCAGCTGGGACATCTTCACCCCAGCAATATGGGCTGTTGCGGTCAACAGGCCAGAAAAAACACTTGAGATGTCCGTCCAGGCTGCACTTGCATTAGGGATTACAACCAAATAAAACCCCACAGAGCCCTCACACGTCACCCTGGGATGTCCCAGAGGTGGGGACCCACGGTTGCAGCTGGATAACAGCCCTGAGAACCTGAGCCTCCCAGTGTCCCAGCGTTAATCAGCAAGGCTGGGAGGATTCCCGCATGCCCAGCTCTGCATGGTCCTCACACCCCCTTAATACTGGTTTTATTAACAGCCACGTGCTCCCCATATGAAATAAACCCCCAGCATCGGTCTGAAATATTTCCTTGCATCTTCAATAGGAGGAGCCAGACCCAGGGATAAGGCACCACCCCCCAGCCCCAAATCCTGGCTCCACGGAGAGATGTTACAGGGAGGACAAGCCTGGTGGGATATCAGGTACCACTCCATGGCCTTCAGGGCCGTGTCCAACTGGTGGGGAGGGTTTTAATTGCCTTTGCTGGACTTTTATTCCCTTCCTATCACGGCAGCGTCCTTCAGCTCCTGCGTTGTCCTGTGGAAAGGAGCCCGTGGTTCGTCCTTCCTCCTCTCCCCTTCCAGCTGCCCATCTGCTCACTGCATTTCTCTATTTTATCCTGGAAAATAACATTTTTTTAATTAACTTTGCTGCCTGAGCAGCTTTTTGTAGACCACTGGGACGTCTGCCCTGGGCTGCTTCTTTCCCCATCCCTCCTGGGGAGTCCACTCCATCCTTCCCACCTCTCGCCCAGCATTGTACAGAAACCCACTCCTGCTACCAGGGACAATTCTTACTTTTACATTTGGGTTAAAAGAATATTTAAGCCTTAAGAGCAAGCAGCACTATCACTGGTGGTTCTGTCAGTCCATCCTTCCTCAACCACACGGCGTCCAGCATCGTCTCCGCTTTGCTCCTGGAAACACATTGCCCATGTGTTGGGGTGCTGGGAAGGCAGATTTTAATGGACCAATCTAAATAAATCATAGAATCATGGAATGCTAAGGGGTTGGAAGGGACCTCTGGAGATCATCCAACCCCCTGCCAGAGCAGGTCCACCCAGAACAGGTCCCACAGGAACGTGTCCCAGTGGGGTTGGAAGGTCTCCATAGAAGGAGACTCCCCCACCTCTCTGGGCAGCCTCTGCCAGGGCTCTGCCACCCTCAAAGTCAAGAAGTTCCTCCTCATGTAGAGATGGAACTCCTTATGTTCCAGTTTGTGCCCATTGCTCCTTGTCCTGTCCCTGGGCCCCACTGAGCAAAGCCTGGCCCCATCCTCCTGACACCCCCCCTTGAAGGATTTCTGGGTGTTGATCAGATCCCCCTCAGCCTTCTCTTCTCCAGACTGAACACACCCAGGTCCTTCAGCCTTTTCTCCTAAAAGAGATGTTCTAGGTTTCATCTTTATGGTCCCCTGCTGTCCCCTCTCCAGCAGTTCCCTGTCCTTATGGAACTGGGGAGCCCAGAACTGGTCCCAGTGCTCCAGCTGGGGCCTCCCCAGGGCAGAGCAGAGGGAGAGGATGACCTCCCTCCACCTGCTGGTCACACTCTTCCTGATGCCCCCCAGGATGCCATTGGCCTTCTTGGCCACCAGGGCACATAAAATCAATGGAAGCCCTGAATGTTAAAAATCAGGCCCGCTGGGACCGTTCGGACTCTATTAAAAAGCGCAGCACATTCCTGTGGTGACTCAGAGGTTTTATGTGCTAAAGACGACAGTGATGTAGCAGTTTTTCTTTTGGAAAATGCTAAATGATGGGATTTGGGGGTGATTTTTTTGTTTGCTTGTTTCTTTGTCTGGTGCATCGTGGTTTAGCAGGTACCAGGCTCCTCGCTGGGAGGATGCTGGGACCCACACTGGGAATGACGGGGTGAGGCTGGTCAGCTGATGGGCAGGCAGCGAAATTTAGTTGCTGCTGAGCAAATAAATTCATTATTATTATTATTATTATTGATTGCTGACCCTGTTTCATTACACTTCAAGCTCTCTTTTCCCTGATGAGAGCCCCACCAGAGGCAGCACAAGTTTTCGGGTCCGTGCCAGGATGGGACACGTGCCGGTGCTTTGGGCTCAGCACCAGCCTCCACTCTTGGATGGGAGCCTCAGCACCTCAAAAACTGCTGCCCCAAAAACCTCCCCAGGGCTTCTGGGCTGGCTGGGTATCTCTGGGTCGGTGTCAACACCATCGCATCGCCTATAGGTATCTCGGTGTCTATAAGTGATGGCAATCTCAGAGGGAAACTGATTGGAATCATCTCCCCTCCCAGGGAAAGCTGCTCCATCGCAGCCAAATGTCACCCATCCCCACCCCAGGGGGGAGGGTGACACACAGAGGGTCCAGGTACCAGCAGGGATGAAGCTACATCCTCATCCCAAGTCCAGCAGAGGATGGCACGGGGCGGGGACGCGAGAAAAGAGAGGGAAAAGATCCGATTAGGGTGAAAACTCATTTGTCGGCCCCACGGGTGTCAGAGGTGGCTGCAGGGACTTTCCAACCACCTGATGGATGTTGGGGAGGGGGGGTCATGAGGGGCAGAGTGCAAACGGCCGTTCCTCTCCCCCGAAATAGCCGCTGGTGGGAAATGAGTCACCAGTTTCAATCTGGTTTCTCGCTAGCCTGTCCCCGCCGCCATCCATCAGTCGGGGCTGAGCTGAGCAGATTTTTTTCCCCAGGGAAGATATTTTTTTCCCTTTTTTTTTTTCCAAGGGAAGGATGAGACAGGGGGTTGCCATGGCCTCGAGGCCAGAAGCGAGTAGATGGCTTGAACATCATCCTTCCTGTCTTTCAAGTGCTGGCCCCAGGGGCTGGACATAAATATAACAACCAGGGGGTAACAGCGTCGTCACTCACAGATGCTTTGGTGGGGGGGGACACAGAGCTCCAGCCAGCATAGAATCACAGGACCATTCAGGTTGGAAGAGACCCTTGGGATCATGGAGTCCAACCATCAGCCCTACTCTACAAGTTCTCCCCTACACCAGATCCCTCAACACCACATCCAATCTACTCTGAAACACAGTCAGGGATGGGGACTCCACCACCTCCCTGGGCAGCCCATTCCAGGCTCTGATCANGACTCAAGGTGCAGCCTGACCAACATTTCACTTGGTCCCAAGACACTGTTGAGACCCTCAAACACACCTACATTTATATGGACATGCCCACAGTTCCTGTGCCATGGGTTGAAATCGTTCCCCTGCAAAGCTCTTCCTCTGCCCTGAAGTGTTTTTGGGGATTTGCCTAAAGTCACGAGCTTCTCCCTCAAAAAGTCAACTGTAGTGCTAATAAGGTGACTTTCCCACACCAAGATCAAGCTCATCTCCAGCTGGACCACCTGCTGGCAGCGTAGAGGGGACGTAGGAGGGATGATACACCCTATGTTGGAACATATTTGGGGTCAGATCTACCATTTCCCCTCTCTGAACAAAACACTGCTCCACAGCCTTTTTCAACAGCTTCTCCGACATCCCATCCTCCATCCTCTGACCATCCCAGCGGCCTCCCAGTCCCTGTGCAGAGCAGAGCATCCCATGCAACGCTCCAGGTGTGACTCCAAGGTTGGTGGGTAGAGAGGGGTAATGGCTCCAGGCATGTCTTCTGAAATTCAGATATCCCCACCCCAGGTTTTCAGGCTCCACCGTCTCGACGGCCTTAATTCATCAGTAAGAGGCAATTTGTGAAAGGATGGGTGATCTTCAGCAAAGCCTTATTGCTCCCTGCTCCAGCGCTAATAAGCGGCTGCAGAAGGGTTTGAGTGACAGCTAAATGAGTGCAATCAGGGCTTTCAATAAAACTGCAATTTCTAATGAGATGACACAAATACTTGGCGGGGCCCCGTCAAGCCCCCACCGCTCACGGAGGAGGCTGAGCATTGAGCAGCAGAGCTCTTGTGTTGCCAACAGTATCTCCCCTTGGTTTTATCTCTTGAGGAACCCATTCATGGTTCTGCCTGGAGAAGATCACAGACTGTTGTCTGGCCGTGCTCTGCTTCCAGGGTTCACGCTGAGGTGGGCACATGGTGATGGTGGTGGCAGCTAACGTCTGTGTGTCCCATGGGAGAACAGAGCTGGGGAGGGCAGAGCCATGGGGATGTCTAAGGGTGGTGTGTCCCAGCATGGGGTAACCAGGAAGATGGTCTAGGGTGCTGGCACAAAGAGCTTTTGGGGCACAGATTGCCTTGAATGACAAAATTGGAGACACTTGAAGAGACATCACCCATCTTTGTTATTTGCGTAGGGCCGATGTGACAGGACCCCCAAAACCATCACCAGAGGAAGGGTGGGGGTTCAGTTCCATCTGGGGTGCTGGTGGAGGGGTTCTGATCTCATCAGGGCAGCTTGGTCCCACAAATTGTTTTAGAGAACACCAGCATGGATGGTCTCCATCACCTTGCTGTGGGCCAGAGATGCTCCCCAGCTACTGCATCTCTCCCAGAGCCATCATATCCCCACTGGGACTGGCCCAGCCCAGGAGATGGAGGTAGAGATGGAATGGAGATGACCATTTCCTATTACTCCTGGGGGTCACTCCAGGCAAGGGGGTGAAATACCCTCCCCTCATATTTTTTTAACAAATGTCCTCCTGGCCCCATTTGGGACCCTGCTACCTGTTATCCCCCTTGGGTCAGAAAGTTCCAGGAAGGTGGGATGGGACTTCTGGAGTTCTCTGGTTCCAGCCCTGCTCAAAGCAGGGCCAACCTCAAAGCAGGTCATGCTGCTCAGCACCCATCCAGAAGTGATTCCAGCATCTCCAAAGATGAAACACTGAGGCTGTGCAGAAAGGAGCAGCCACGACCCTTGGGCCTTGGGGGGAAAATCTCCCTTTCCCAATGCAAAATGGAGTTTCCATGTCCACATTGGCCCTTCCAAGCAGCAGAGATGAAGGACACCAAGCAGAAACTTTGATCTTCTCAGATGTTGCCTCAAGCTGAATTGCTCTATTGTCTCTTCCCTCGTAGGAATATTGTCTTTCTTTCCTTCCTAATGCAAAGAACAGGAAGGATTGCTCTCCTCTCCCTTTCATGCCTTTTTTTCTTAACCTTGTTTCCCAAGTTCCTCAACTCATCCATTCTGACCTCAGACTCCCCATTTCAGCCAGGACCCGCTGGAGACCCAGTGGTGAAGCCGTTATTGCCCATGCTGTGGTGGAGACCTGCTGCTTTGCCCGTGAAGAGCTGCGTCTGCACGGGAGGATGGTTTCTGCCCCTCTCTCATGTCCTCCCACTGCCTGTCAGACCCTTTCCCGACCTCCTCCAACTCACTAAAAGCGGTGGGAAACCAACCTGAGAGAAGAGTCCTTCGTTTTCCCACCTGGTGAGTTGACTCAGCTCCAGCCCAGTTACAATATCACCCACAGCATCCATCTCCTTGACAGTGATGGGGTCAGAGGGTACCCCACATCTCATCCCCATGGCTTGGCAAAGAGCTGCTTCCCCATCCCCTGCTCGGTGCTGGCAGGTTAACAAGCAACCCTCAGCATCCTCAGCATGGTGACCAGTGGTTCCCACTCGTGGCCTAGAGCCAGGCATCCCAGCTAAGGTTTATGAACATCAAAGGATGCAAATGGGTTCCCATTGTGCCCAGTAAGTCCTTGCCTGTCACCCAGCAGGACTCAGCCAGTGGTGGTGTTCGGTGCCCATGCAAGCCCCAGCTTGGCAAGGGGACACTGTGCTAGCCCCACTCTCCTGCCAGCCCCTCATTTGCTTGCAGGGGTGCAGAACCATAGAATCATTTTGGTTGGAAGAGACTCTTGGTATCATCGAGTCCAACCATCTAATGGCAACTAGAAATGGCTTGAGCCTTCTTCATGCTCATCCTCACCCACTCTGGGGCAGAGCTCAAAGCCCCCCCATCGTTGCTAGCAGTAGTAAATCAGCAGCACCAGTCTGGTCCCCCACCATTGGCATTTAGCAACCCTGGATGAGGGGGAACAATGCCCTTTAAACTGCTGCTTCATCCTGTTAAAGCATCTCACCAAGGTTGCCGGTGAGCAGGATGTGGCCCCGGCATTGAGTGCCTGATTCTTGGAAAGCTCCTGGAAAATCATCTCCAGGGGATGGTACCTGAGCAGGGCAGGGAAAAGAGGTGATGCTTGGGGAGGTTCTTCCTGGGTGATGGTACCTGAGCAGGACCAGGAGAGGTTGTGGTGCTCAGAGGGGTTGTTCCTGGGCAGTGGTACCTGAGCAGGGCTGGGACAGGAGGTGATGCTTGGAGGGTTGTTCCCAGGCAGTGGTACCTGAGCAGGGTCAGGAGAGGTTGTGGTGCTCAGAGGGGTTGTTCCTGGGTGGTGGTACCACAGCAGGGTTTGGGAGAGAAGGTGGTGCTCATGGGGTTGTTCCTGGGTGGTGGTACCCAAGCAGGGGATGGGCAATGAGGTGATGCTCAGGGGGATGATTTTCTTGATGGAGAGGACAACTGCCCTATGCAAGCCCGGAGTTAATTAGGAAAATAATCAGGCAGCATCCAAAAAGTGAACATGGGATGCATCACACAGGCTTGGGTATGTCCTCAGCCCCTCCAACTGTGACATTTAAGGGATCCACAAGACCAGAGGAACACAACTTCCCAGCTCCTGAGGTTTCCAGCTCCTGTGTTCTCCAGGCAGCTTTCGAATCCTCTCCATGTTTCCCTTGTGCCAGATCCCATCTGCTTTATGTCCTCTTTCTGAAAAGGATCGTTGCTTTTCCATGCTAATTGCCTGTCACTACGAATCCTCCTGCTCCTCCTCACTAGGGATGCTCCCCACCCCCCTACTCCCCCCCCCAACCTGCTGTGAAGGANCCCCCCCTGACCTGCTGTGAAGGAGAACGCTCCGTCAGACCCAACTTTGAAACAGAAATGCCCCAAAACCATTAAAAAAAATATGCATCTGTATTTTCCATCCTAATTTTACAAAGGGTGAATCATCCCCAGATCCCAAACCCGGTCCCTCTCCGGTGCCGCTGATGGGTTTAGCTGCTAGTTCCCACATGGACCCTGGAATAAACTGGAAACGCTGCAAAAAATGGGCATTTCTGCTGCCTAGTGTGCTGGCTTTGGGCAACTCGGCTGTCAATCACCCACCCCCCTCACCCCCCACCCCTCCCTTAATTAATGAGAGCGCAAACAACGTCACCCCGATGTCATTTGCTGCCTCCTGCTCCTGCCAGCTCAACAGCATCACCACCCCCTGCTCAGACACGGGGCGGTGGAGGCCACCCCCTTTGGCCAGGTTAGGGTGGAAAAGGCTCCAGCATTTCAAAAAATGAATGTTTTGGGGGGCTGTGGTGGGAAGGGCAACCCTGAGAGCGTGTAAAATTACCCCAGGAGAGGACAAAAGAAGCGTGAAGCCTTCCCGCTCCGGCTGGGATTGGTGTAAGAGACGGGGAATACGGCCTTTAATGAAAACCCAGGTTGTTAAGGAATGACTGAAGCAATAGGTACGTATGTAGAAATGTAGTAATAAAATTGGAAAAGCAATAGTATGTATCTATCTTTATAGAGATTAACAATTAGCAGCCCCACCTCCAGCACTCACCCGGGAGCCTGATGGGGAACCGCTTCACCCCAGGCTGCCCATGGGTCTGGCACGCTATCGCTCACCAGCCCTAATTTCCCTTAAAACACCCCAAACCCAGGCTGGCACCTTGCCCCCCCAGCACTGGGAGGCCCCCTCCAACTGCTCCTGTGATGTTTTTTCACCACTTTGGGCCGTTTTCTAGATTTTTTTATATTTTTTTTTGTTCTGTTCCACGCCTGTCCAAGCACTGACGCATCCCGGGTCTGGCCCGGGGGCATCAGACACAACTATTTAATAGCCCTGGTTGAACTGAAAGGTGTTTTGCTCCAACCTCCAGCCCTTCCTGGGGGGGGAGGGAGTTGTTACCAAGAAATTACCAAGACAGGATCTCAGTCCTGAGGCAGATTTTATTATTTAATTGCTGAGGTGGGGCAGGGAAAGATTCCTGGGGGGGTGTGATGTGGTGTGAGGGTTCCCGGCTCTGCGTTACCACTGCAGGTGACCTCAATGGGGGGAAAAAAAAACCCCAAAACCTGGGGTGACTCCAGTTTTTGCAGGAGAAACCATTGAAGGTGGAGAGAGATTTGGCCTTTCCAAACCAGAAGCAGCGTTTAGCACTTGTCCCCGATGCCGGGGCGGCCAAACCCGGCTCTCTGCCTCGCGAGGTGCCGGTGGCGTCTGGCTCTCCCGGCCTTTCCATCAAGCTGGGAAATGTAAAGTTGGAATTTTCTGCTCCCTCTTCTCCGCCCCCTCCGTGCCCCCCCT
>VZTM01002885.1:1022-12065 GCA_013400555.1 Jacana jacana | reverse complement strand
ACGTCCGAGAGAGGCGGAAACCCCGCGCCCGAGAGAGGCGGTAACCCTGCGCCCGAGAGGCGGTAACCCTACGTCCGAGAGAGGCGGAAACCCCACGTCCGAGAGAGGCGGTAACCCCACGTCCGAGAGAGGCGGTGTAACCCCACGTCCGAGAGAGGCTGGGATGCAACTGAGCATACAGCTAGATGTAGGAACCAGGAACTGCACCAGCATCTGATATCAGGCAGAACGTAATCCTGTCTGCTCTGCATCTTTACTGCTTAAGGAAATAGAAGAATGGTTTTAAGGCTGTTAGTGGTTTGAGATTATCAAGATCAAATTTTTTTTGTGAATTTATCACACTCCTCTATAATGGTCAAACCTTTTTTTCTCTAATTGTGTGTATCTAGTAGCTCAGTAGCTGACATTCAGTGAAACAATATGCTATATACATCCATGTATCGCTAAATATCTGAAGTCCCCACGTGACAACCATAGCAACCAGCATCTGCAAAAGTGATCATACTTAGAAATGTTATAAACATAATACAGGCGACATAGTCAAGACATTATTTAAACCTTCCTTGCTATTCAGAGCTCTATTATTGTCTTTAGTAAGCAGTTCATAATTAGAAAGCCTTATTTTCTGAAAGTCATCAAATACCAACTTTTTTACTTGTTCTATGATTACTAGGACATAAAAACAATAAATTCTTCCTTCAAATATAATTTAAATAATTCAGGTTAAATCCTGGCACAACTGAGGTCAGAAGCAAAGCTCCTGCTGACTTCTGTGTTCATAGATTGTCCACAACCTTCATTTTTCGGTATTTCTCAGTCTTCAATGTATTTAGCTTTACAGCCTCCTGGTGAGGCAGAGAACAGCTGTGATTTTACAGATGACAAAGTAAGTCACAAAGGCTAGGAATAATTTAACCAGTCCCACCTATGGAAAGCTAGGCATTTAGTCTAAACTGATCACTTGTGCAATAAAAACAGATGGGAAATCTAGGGAAAATCCTTAAAAAAAAAAGAAAAAAAAAGGTGGGGGCAAAAAAACCCAAACACAACCAAAATCACACCCCAAAAAAACCAAACAAACCCCAAGTCCCATTTAAGAAGGAAAAGTCTCCTGAAAGAAGTGTCTCCAGAATAGCACAGTTATCTTGGGATGAGGTCACTTGACCGCTGGAGTTGCCTGTTTGTCTCCACTGATAATGGGAAGACCTCAAAATGACAAGTTTTCAGAAATTATATTAAAATTAGTTGAAATCTGAATCTACAAAGGAATGTAAAGATCACTACATTTACTGATACAATGCTTAACTTCTACATGTTTGCCCACAGTGCAGTCTGTGGTTAGACCTCCAGTTAAATATTTGGGTTTCATGTGCAGTGCTTCTCATGGTGGAGTACAGAAACCACCTGAGATAACCAACCAAAACAGAAAGTAAGAGATATTTAGAAAAAGACAACCAGATCTCTATTCCTTCTGAGGAAGCTCAGATACTATGTTCATGATAAAATTCATTATAGTGTTCAGGTAGAGTTCAGGATTTGGATTTGTCTCCTGAGGCTGGACACCCAAGGTGTCAATTTCTAGAAGCACAGTGTAATTTCTTCTATATATAATCTCCCTGTCCAGAAAACTCAGAAAAAAATCATAAAAAATATCTTCAAAGCTCTTCCTTTCATAAAAGGATTAATTTCAAATCCACGCCTCTCGCTCCCCAAGGAGAGAACACTATATGAGCTGTTTCAGGTGAAAATAGTTACAATGAGATTGTAACCTTCTTAGAACGAAATTCATGATGTACGGAAAAACGGGAAATAAACTTTTCCAAACCCAGTGATAAAGACAGTCATTGGGTAAAGTGGAGACCTGGACTTTGGTCCCTGCTCCCTAAGTTTTAGGTAGTCCAGCTCCAGAAACAGAAATCATAAATCAATTTTCCCTGTATCAAATTTTGGCTTGCTAAATATTTCCTCCACATCTCTACTGTTTCATATCTAAAGTATTTTTAAAGTTTCTGGGGCAGACTACAGCTTTTAGAGACATAAAATAAAGAACTATGTGCCCTAGAAAACACCAAGAAATACAGAAAATGTCATTTGTTTCTCTATAAAGTATGTTTACTGGAAATAATTTGCTGAATCTCTCTTCTCTGTCCATAAACCCTTCCAACAGTGTAAAGACTAATAATTTTAATGCTCCAACACAAACAATAACAACTGTTTCTTCCTGAATTACATACACTTGCTAACCAGTGGCTGCAGGCAGATGTGTTCACCCCATCAACAAACCAGTGAAAACTGGCCTGGAGGTTTATTTTCCAAGGTGATTGATAACTACTAACACCTGGTTTTAGACCAGTAGACATCTTAAGAATTATGTGAAGAAATGAAGCAGCAACAAATCTTACCCCTTCTGCTCAATTCCTTCACAATTTAATTGTGTTTGACTGTGTGATATTTTAATCATAGGACTGGGGTGAACCTGGTCAGGCAAAGAGTGTCAACTTATGTAATTTTTTTTTTTCATCTATGAGGGATGCATACCAAAATTATGGTTTTCTTTTCACCTGTACAAGTTTGATAGCTTCATTTCACTTAAAAAAAAAAAAAAAAGAAAGAAAAAAAAAAGGAAAAATCAAAACAATCCCACATAACAGGTAATGTGGCCTTCAGTAAAAGCCTGTGGTGGCCATGTACTTTTCATAGCTGTGAACTCAGGGACATTTGTCAACAGGGGCATACAGCATTTCAACTATTTATAGAAATCCCAGGGTAAGTGTCTTATTACTCATGTCACATATTTTAACAAGATATAAATTATATAAATTAGATTTCTAGCTTCTTTTTGTCTGCCTGTCATGCATAACTGTTATGTATCAAAAAATCATAATGTACATAATGTAAAATGTATTTTTTTAAAAAAATATGAAAATACGGGTGGTAAGCTTTTCTGTATTTCTGTTATTTAATAGCAGGAAAAAGCTAGCAGAAAAACAATCCCATTGACATAAATGTGTCTCACCTTTGCTTACAGGACAGTTATGGGATGACAAAGCTTCTATCAGCACAATTTCATACTGATGCAGTGTTAGGAATGCAAGGCCTACTCAATTTAATAATCATAGAATCATAGAATGGTTAGATTTGGAAGGGACCTTGAAGATCATCAAGTTCCAAGCCCCCTGCCATGGGCAGGGACACCTCCCACTAGACCACATTGCTCAAAGCCCCATCCAGCCTAGCCTTGAACACTTCCACGGATGGGGCATCCACAACTTCCCTGGGTGACTTGTTCCAGTGCCTCACTACCCTCACAGGAAAGAATTTATTTCTGGTATCTAATCTAAATCTCCCCTCTTCCAATTTAAAACTGTTACCCTTTGTCCTGTGACTACACTTCCTGACAAAGAGTCTATCCCCAGCTCTCCTATAGGCTCCCTTCAGACATTGAAAGGCTGCAGTAAGGTCTTCCCGGAGCCCTCTCCAGGCTGAACAAGCCCAGCTCCCTCAGCCTGTCTTCACAGGAGAGGTGCTCCAGCCCTCTGACCATCTTGTGGCCCTCCGCTGGACCCATTCCAACAGTTCCATGTCCTTTCTATATTGAGGACTCCAGAGCTGGACACAGTAGACCAGCTGGGGTCTCACGAGCACAGAGATAATAAACAGAAAGTCTATTTGTTATTGTGATCCATAATCAATGCAACCAAAGTCTTAAATTAAGAAACACATGTTTTATTTATAAGGCAAATATATGAACACCATTAACCAAAGACCAGGTTCTAGGATACAGTTCAAACAATACAATTATTTGTCACTGGAATATTTTTCCTAGGATTATGGTGAAGTTACCAGAACTTTATATATAAGGTATGATGAGCAAAATATGTGCCTGGGTAGGTCATATTGAGCTTTGGCAGGTGAACTACTAGCTAAAATGATGTAGCTTTTGCCACATCAAGAGTAGAATCCCATGATCATAGCCCCTCTTTCTACTCATAGATCCAGGAGCTGTGGGAGATCCACCCTTGCTTGACTTCTTTGAGGTGATGATGCTACCTTCACTAGTTTTTTTTGCAACTGGGAGAAATATTTTTGTTTGTTTGTTTGCTTGTTTTTTCCTTTTTAATCTCTTGGTTCTCTTTGGATATCTAGTATGAATAACTGGGCAGGGATTCTACCAAAGTCACTGCCACACAAACCTTTAAGTAGACACCATTGTAAGAACTGAAAAATCCACTGCCTGTCACTCCTGATTTAGTTTAGAACTGAATTAATCACCTGTTGTATAATTCATTAAGTATATTAGAATATTAATTTAATTGTCTCCTTCCCTGATTAGGATATTTTGTCAATCTCTCCTTCATTTAGGGTTACAGAGACAGGTATTCCAATCAATGACATTTAAACATGTCTAATTTCATCTTAGAGGTGCAATCAGATTTTTCACAAGCCATCACCCCAGTGTATTAAAGAGGTAGACTTTTTTTTGGGAAATCATTTCCTTCTCCAGCATTTTCTGGGAAACAATCTGGTTTAGGGTAAGCAGTATTTTGAATAAGACTCAGTGGTCTTGGCCTCTGGTATTTTAACTGGAGTGTTATAAAAACAGGTGCTAATGTCAAGCACATTATGTACTCACTCCCCAGCAGTTGTTAAGGTGATAGATAGAGTGGTGGAAAGCACTTCTTGGCAGATGAAATTTCCTGACATGTCCTTGTATTCCTCACCAACTCTGTAAAAGTAGGGTTAACAGCCATACCCTGTGGGCTGAGATGAGCAATTCAGTTATGAAGTATCTCAGCTACAAAGCTTGGAGGCCAAAGTAGGGATGTGAGGGACCTTGATGAAGTCCAGGGGAATGTTGCTAATAGCTTCAGGAAAGACCAGGATTTCATTCAGTGTGTTTTAGTAATTAAAATCAGGTAAGGGATTCCCAAAAAGACAAGCCAAATGAACTGTTTTGCTGGTTAGAGAGCAGGAGAGTTTCCACTGAGAACCATACAAAAACTGACTGAACGCTTATGTTTGCCTTTTTTCACAAATATATATCTTCTAAGCCATCAAATAATCTCAACCAAACCATGATTCCGTTACACATCATCCTGATTTCACCCACAAGACAATAATGACTTCAAAAATTTGGCACATTGGGCTTTCTGCACAGTCTAACAGCAGGTAAGGAAAGAACCATGCTGAGAGGAAGAAATAGATAAGAGCTTACGAGTGACATTGCTGGAACATTTGTATGGAGCAAACAAGCACTCAGATTGCAGGGTCAGTTCCAGGCTGCCTCTCCTTCCAAATAAAGACTGATACAAGATCACTTATTTGTCTCCAAGCTGTTATCCCTGGTGCAGGCTGCACAGCAAGAAGGAAGCATGAGCTCGTGATCTCAGCCACCATATCTGCAGGGATATGCAGAACTGACAAGATCAGGATCCAGCTTTCTCCTGCTTCAAACATTAATTCAGGCTTGTCTGACTGCTTACACCATTATAATACGTAGCTGCAGCACAGGGATCACATTTTTTGTGAAATAAATTTCCCTTTGATGGAGCTTCTTCAGCAGTGCAACTTTTCTGCCCCTACTCTCTAGCTTTTGATAATACTGTCATCTAAGAAGATGGAAAATGGGGGGAAGGGTTCCTCATATTCAGGATGAGAAAGCTGGGGTGGAGTTGTTCAACCTGGAGAAGAGAAGGCTCCATGGAGAATTTATAACCTCTTCTGGTACCTAAAAGGATAACAGTTTTAGACTGAAAGAAGGTAGATTAAATCAGATATTAGGAAGAAATTCTTTTTTGTGAGGGTGGTGAAACACTGGCACAAGTTTCCCAGAAAAGCTGTGGCTGCCCCATCCCTGGAGGTGTTCAAGGCCAGGTTGGAGGGGGTTTTGAGCAACCTGCCCCAGTGGGAGGTGTTCCTGTCCATGCCAGGGGGCTTGGAACTAGATGATCTTTAATGCCCCTTCTACCCCAAACCTTTGTATCCTCTTATGATTCTATGAATATTCACTTAATTTATAATATATAGGAACCATAATGCTATTTCAGGGGACACTTATACTAAGTAAACAAATAAATGAAAGAGCAGCAGACTGGTTCTTTCCAATGCATGACTGCCAAGGAGCTATTTCTTAGGACTGTCTCCCATCAAGAGTATTCATTCAACATTAGACCAATGGCAGTTTGTTTTTGTAGTATATCAGGCAGGAGAGATGCAATAGAGGCCCTTGAAATACATTCAAAGCTAGGAGGCATTCCTTTGTAGGACTGGTTGATTGCTAGAATATTCAGGACACCAAAGCTATCTCCCCTGAGCTTTAAATAAGAGAACTCATTTGAACTCTTACAGAGTTTATTTTTACTGAGTGGAAAGCTACAGTATAGTACTGCTCCATGAACAAACAGAGATTGAGGTTTAGCATTCACAACCTTGACCCTCTGGCTTGCACATATGTATTGTGAGAGGCTCTTCCATTACGTGATCACATAACAAATTCACACCCCTATTCCCTTTAAATAATTTGCAACTGTTTGAACCTGAGATTTTCTCACTATTCAGCCAAGCCCCATGCCAGCCGACCACAAGTGTGCACCATATGAGCAGCTGAGGCTGTTGCTGCTCCACTGGCTGTACCACCAGGATACACCTCCTGTTGCTGGGTAGCACGTGTCCTGCTTATGTACTTAGACACCTTGCTTTTAAGATGTTTAGGCAGGTGGTGGTGTTGTGGTCTGTGAAGCAGATGTGCATCTATGACTAACAGATCGTAAAATGGAGAGGTTAATAAAGGGATAAGAGGTGTCACGCTTGCAATATCAATGGTGAGGTGGGCTCGACGGGAGTCCAAGGTGTAACCATTATTTAAAGGATATTATGTGATTTGTGAGGCTTATTAAAAAATAAGTAGTGTCTCAGCCATTCTCTACAGTTCTCTTTCACGTTTCCTATTGTCTCCTGTTCCAGGTCTCCAGTTTCCTTCCTAAGTGGACCCTCATTTTTCTTAGTCTTTCTTTTATCATTGACATAGGAGTTTTTCATGTTGCCCTCCATGCCCATGGCCAGATTTAATTCTATCTGGGCATTAGCTTGCCTAGCCTGGTACTTGTGTCCTCAGGCAGTTTCTTCTGCTAATTGACAGAGGGCAACACCTTCTCTTCATCTCCCCTGCTAGTCCTTCCTGAAGAGCTTATATACTTTCATTTCAACATCTCTTAGTGACTCAGTCATCTCAAGTTAACCATTAAATGTCTTCACCAAAAATGGCAGAAATTATTATTATTATTATTTTGAATAAACTTACTCTATGATATGTTACAGACATATCATATAAAGGAATACTACAGGCAGAATATTGTTACAGTTATTTCAGTTTTGGCACTCCCAGCCTCAAACTATGTAGGCTAGTAAGAACTTAAAGTACTGAGACTATGATAGCAAAGGGTGTGAATCTGATCTGCCTTTAGCTTCATAATTTAAAGCTCCCACTTTGCAACTTTAGAATCACAGGATAGCTATAGGATCTTAAGGAATTAATTTAAAATGCATATTTAAATGTCTAACTCTGAGTCTCAAACTTTCTTTTGGCTGAGTCAGCAATATAATATTCTCAGCTGGAAGTCAAACTTTGAAGATCTTAGGGAACCATTAATCCATATCTACTGATTCACCCGACTGAAGAACATAATTCAGTAACTTTCCAACTGACTCAGCAGTCCCCAAGAACTTGTGTGCTATTTGAGACTTTCATCCTTCATGAAGAAAGATTAAAAAAAAAAAAAGAAAAAGGATAAAAATATGAAGACTTAGCTACATCTGATTCAAAGCTGGCCACAATATCTATGCTCTCCACACCTTCCTCTCAGATTGCATTTAATTTAATGGGGCTGACATGTTTGGACTATCATGGGTACCCTGTACAAAATTTAATATCTAATTACAGAAAGTGACTGCAAGCCAGAGCAAAGATGACACCAATTGACAGTTATTCCAGCTCCTTGGTTTTGACACAACAATTTTCCTTGTTCAAGTACTAAGTATCAGTCCAGAAAACCTGATGCTTCCCCTTTGGACTGTTTAGTAAACGAGTCTTGTCCTCCAACATGTGTGTTTATGCAGTGTTTTGCAAGCAAAGGGTGTGAGTAATGGAGTACAAAAGAGTATCTCAGATACAAATCAAACATGCACCCTCTGGATCATGTGAGATTTTGCCCAGACCAGAATGATCAGAAACACCTCTTGGCAAGAAATCTGCACTTTCCAGATAAGACCAACTGTAAATGGCACAACTGGGTTACGTGGAGAGTATCAGTTAACTTCATGTGGGAATACTCTAGCATGTAACACATCATCTGTAACTTATTCCCCTTCAGGAAAATGCACAGCAATTTTAGAAGGCTTCATCTAAATTACTGTTAAAATGCATGGATGAACTCCAAGTCCATGAAATATGGAGACATTCAGACCATGTTTTTCAATTTTGACACTTCGCTATTAGGAAAGGACATGAGAGATTGTGGCCAAATCTGCCTGTTTTGCTTTCAGCAAAAGTTGTCTTAGCCCTGTGCTGGTTGCTCCTGGAAATCTTGCCTACTTTAACACACGCTCTTGTGGTACTTAATGATGTAAGGGCAAAGTTCTCCCATTTGTGTAATAGCAGCGGGACCAGGTACACCTTTTATGTGTTGATTAAAACCTTGTTGTAGGACTTGAAGAAAAATTTCTTATCTTTTCATACTTTCCTCATTTCTAGT
Organism: Jacana jacana; assembly: GCA_013400555.1. Taxonomy (NCBI): domain Eukaryota; kingdom Metazoa; phylum Chordata; class Aves; order Charadriiformes; family Jacanidae; genus Jacana; species Jacana jacana. The sequence goes on along the minus strand of VZTM01002885.1, from coordinate 3,315 downwards.
GCTGTCACTGGGGGTTGTACTGGGATGAAGGAAATGGATTAAACCATACAGAGTAGAATCCTGAAAAAACAATTAAATTTTCACATGCAACTTGAAGAACAAAAGTCCTGAAAAAAAAAAATCCTTTTAATTATCTTAATAATCTGAAAGGTTTTATGTTTTGGCATAGATTCCTTTTTGGTGGAATTTTAATTAAGATTTCAACCACCCAGATAAATGCAGAATGCTTTTAGTCTTAAACAATGCTGGATATCAGCAACATTGCTATGTTATGAAACTGCTAAGAAAGGTGGGAAAAATCCTGTTTATGTAAGTGGAAGTGACTATTAAGATTTATGATTGATTAGTCAAGTTTCAAGTGATCTGTATTTTAATAAAATAATCCATGACAACAGTGATATATATCTATAGTTTTTCCCAGAGTTTGACAGTTCAAAACTGTAATGATCAGTCACAGTAAAGCTAGCATTATTTTTTTTAAAAGGTAAATTTGTTTTCCAGCAAAAACATTGACTAGGTTAGGTTGAAAAATTCAGAGGAAGATTACTTTTTTATCAACTTTTTTTTTTTTTCTTTTTGAGGAAATCATCAGAATGTTTGCTTTATCTTGATAAATAACCTTTAAAATGAAATCCCCCTAAAACCTTTTAGTAAGGTCAAACCAGAAATATTTGAGAATATTTTGTTTGACATACAGTTTTGAAGTGTTTGATAGTTTGTAACAATTCAGAAGGAAAACAAATGTCAAAGTGTCAGAATTTCCCATGAATTGGAAAACTGTTTTAAAGCCCACTCTTAGGACAATTATGACAGTAAATTGTAACAATGGAAACTTGATGTGAGGTTTGGGAAGACATACTTGTAGATAAACTAGGGAGCAGTCTTTTCAAAAGCTGTGTGAGGACCTGGGAACCACTTACGAATGGAATTGTATGGAACTAGATCGCAATCATCCTTCCACTGCTTTGAAAATCTTAGCCACAAAGAACAAAGGAAGGAAGACCTTTGAGCAGACTGTACCCTTAACTTCAATGATTGCTGAATTTTTGGCCCTAGAATCACGTGGAAAAACATAATGTTGTACATCCTGATTCCACCCAATAAGTTGAACATCTTCAGTGACATTTAACCTTTATTCTTTTTGTACTTCTTGTTTCTTGTAGTAGGAACATGTGTAAGTAAACTTCACAGTGTCACTGTGATGTCATGGGGGGTCACTGAGCATTACTCAGTTCCAGCTTGAAATCCTTGAAAATTATCTTGGCAATGGTACCCAGACAAAATGATGTTTCAGAGTAGCTGCAATTTTATTCAAATATAAATGAAAATACTGGTAAAAAGATATAAATTAGGGTTTGGTTTGGTACAGTTTGGTTTCATTTAAATCCATGCATTTATTTCTCATTTTTTGGCTGCATTTTTGGTTGCTTTGTTTCTTTCTTGGTTTTCTTTTTATCGTTTTCCTGGCTGTATTTTGTTTGTTTGGTTGGTTGATTGGTTGGTTGGTTGGTTTTTTTTTTAAGCAAAACAGTATAGGAAGTTTGCTTAAACCTGCAGCCTTGCAGTATCTGGTACTCAGATGTAGCAGCATTTTGAAACATGCCTTTTCTGGGTCTTCAAAATGAAAGTATTGAATAGTTACAATGTGAATTCAGTCCATAAGCCTCAGGGTATAAACTGATCACCAGATGAGGTAAGGAAGAAATATCCCCAATGGTATAATATTGCGTGCACTAAATGGGTTTAACACCTTCCTCTGAAGCATCCAGAATTGAGACAAGATGCTGGATACCATGGATTATTGATCTATTCTGTTAAAGCAGTTCTTCTACTGTTATATTCCTCCCTTAACCTAATGCCTCATTTCATGCAGTGGATTGCAACTTGGATGTCTCCCATATACAACACAGCAAGCTGTGACAAGGAATCAGGAGACTTCCTTGCTTAGCTTGAAGCAAACTGGATAGTATTATTTTATTTGATAATTTTGTAAACCTGTAGGAACTTCATTTGCAAAGTACCTAAACCCTCCTGTTAGAGTCAACAAAAGCAGCTGTTCAAGTTCTCTTGCAAATTCACCCCTTGGTCTATAATGTGCATCACATATGCTGTGAAGGGACAGCGGTGAGGAAGATAAAGCAAAAAAATACAGGAAAAAAAGATTAGGAAAAGACAAAAATCTTGTGGTAAACATTCAAGTACTCAACGATGAGCTCCAAATGGGCATCATATCAACGTCTAAGAAACCAGAAAGGAGATTTTCCCAAGGGTCTAAAAATTTAGATTCCCCAAA
>VZTM01002883.1:28878-87217 GCA_013400555.1 Jacana jacana | reverse complement strand
CAGCCCCTGCGGCCTCCGTCTTGAGTGACTGCCCCGCTGGCCAATCAGAACGCGCGCCGTCCGCGGTGACCGGGAGTGGGGAAGGCCGGTACGCGGCTTGCTGCGGCCGGCCCGGGGGTGGGGTTTGTGCCCTTACGGCGGCCCGGCCGGGATGGGGTTGGGGGGGAGAAGAGATCAAACGGGTTCTCTAACGGCTTTGGGGAGCCGTGATGTCGTAGAGGCCCCGGGGGAGATAGCGGCGTGATGGGGTCGAGCCATCGCGGGAGCCGAGGGGGTGGGAAGGGGGAAGAGCGGGAGGCCTGGGCCTGTATGGGCTCTGTGAGAGATGGCTGCTGCGGAGAGGGGAGCAGGCCCAGCCGTGGCAGTGGGATTTGCTGTCCCGATTCTGGTTGCGAGTGAGGAATAAACCTTAATTGCTATGGGAGGTTTTAGCGAGCTGTGCGCCAGGGAATGGCCTGACTGCTCTGCTTATGCCGGAGACCTGAATGCCTCGAGGGGAACAGACCTGTGGGCCTGGAAGGCTGAGGTGCTTGTCCCTCTAACATGGACAGTTAAGCTTCATTCAACAAACTAAAAAGTGCACCGCCTAACACATACTCTTATTTTAGCTAATTTAAATACATTTCAACTCCTTCATTATTTTTCTGACAGCAAGGTGTAACTCTGTGCATGCAGTTCACCCTGGAACCTGGTGGTGAATATACTAAACAGCTGGTGCATCGGTGATGGGGCAATTACAGCTGAAAGTATATTGTTTAGCCTTTCATTAGACCTGCACAAACATTAACATGATCTTCCTTTGTGTTTGTTTTTTGCTACTAACTACAAAGTACAAAGAATAAAGAAATAAAGTAGTTGTTCTACTCCCCTCAAAAATCAGAATTACAGTGCATTACCACAGCTGTGGTTTCCCTCAGGAAGTGTGTGATCCTTGTCTTATATAAGGTGAAATTCTGCACCTACTGGTGATTTTTCAAACTCTTGAGCTATGATTTTGTCATTCTAGGCTTTTTTACCTCATTGTGTTTCAAACCTTGCAGATGAGTGTTTCTCAGTATGCTGCATTTTACATTAAAGCTATGAAAGGGTGCACGGTATCTTTGCTAGCCACCACAACTGTTCCTTTCTGCTCTGTTCTATGTTTTTAATATTCAAGAGTTGCCTGTAGCATTCCCTGAATAATATGTGTTCACCTGTTTATTGTGGTGTTTATTGTGTGCATTCACAGCACCGAAGTAAATTTAATAGTATGATTGCTGTGTGATGTATCTTGAAGGGAAGGTGTTTGATTCTCTCTTCAATGCATTTGGATACTCTTTTCAGCAAATTCTTGAGTATGATGAAGGGTCAATTCAATCTAGCAATTCAGTTTGACAGCCTGCTGTGCTCATTGAACAGGCAGTCGCAGGACTGACTTGCTTAGGGGTGGCAGATGATCCGAGAGGACTGAAAGAGGAAAAATTTAAAGACGAGGAGCAACGACACGAGATTTGTATATGAATAAAAACACATCAGAGATTAGATCCTACAGAGTCCCCACAGAGAAATTTAGGTAGGTCTTTCTTGTGGTTTGTTCATGTTAGAAATATGTTTTTAAGAGCTAGAAACTGTAGAAGTGGTTAAACTCAAAATTTCAACGGTCTTTCGGGAGAGATGATGGTCAGCCCTAAAACAATTTTAGCCAAAATGTTTTTTTCTCATTTACTGTTTGTCATAATTGTTCACAATAAGATCGGTTGCTGTCATGCAGACAGAATATAAAGGTGTCTAATTTAGCTCTGACTTCCAGTGATAATTTCACCACTTTCCTGAAGCTAAAAGCTGCTGTACTGAATAATCTTCCTTAATGCTTAACTTAATTTTTCCTCGCCATTGCTTAAATTCAATATTTTTTATTTTGTCCTGGCTAGAGAATGTTCTAATCCTTGTCTACTTAATGAGAGCATTTACATATATTCAGAACGCACTCTAGTTTTCCTGCTGATTGACTCTTAACCTTTCCTTTTATTTTCCAAATTACTTTTGTTTTTCTGTTTTACTTTGAACCGTCTTCAGACTGAAATGTCCATCCATTCTGAAATGCATTCACTAATTTAGTAACTAGCTCATATGTAGATTTAGAGTAAACTAGATCATTTTACACATGTCCATGTTTCAAATGCTGTGACACTATAAAAATGCATCTTGGAAATTCCACTACAGTCTTTTAATATTCAAGAAAAAATGTTACTTCATTCAAATGTGAGGCTTCACTTCTTATATATAATCCTAGTGCGCAGTTACACTATGCAGTGGCTGTGGGATTATAATTCCACCAAAATTCCTCACCCCTTTACCTACTCCCTCCCCTAAATTCTTTGATATTCCCCAGCTGTCTCAACTCACCTGTTCTGAGTCTTGGGTTTGGTCCTACAGATGCTCAGTACTTCTATCTCTTATGCAGGTCTACCTTACTCGGTGTTTGCAGGTTGATCCACTAATTGGAAGGTATTTCAGGCACTCTGCATTTGGAAAACCTCTTTCCATTCATCAAAATAATGTAAAAGAAAAACAGCTTTGACTTTTTATCTTGTTTACTCAATTGCTTTCTTAAGTGTTTGTAAAGAATGTCGGAAAAAAATCTCTTCCAGTTGTCCTCCTTAAGAAAGCTGAAGGACAAAGCTTTGATAAGTGACACTTCTCAGGGCATATCAGAGTCCTGTATCCTCTAGCAACAGTACCAGTGTAGCTAATAATCCCTAGGATTTGTATTTTAGGCTTTCCAGCTCTTTGTCTATTGGTCTTCACCTGAAAATGCTAGCTTTGATTCAGTACATGGAAGGAGTTAAGCATTTAAAATGTAGCTTTCAACACCAGCCTTTCAGAGCAATAGCAACAATCAATCAGAGCATTTCCCAGTATTATGGATTGCTGATTAACTGATTTGTGAGAGACCCTTCATATAGACACTGGGGCAAGAGTGTCAGCAGCGAGAGTTTTTCCCACCTTGTGCTATTTGCCTTAAGGCTTGGCCAGGGACTAAAGTAAGAGTTACTCATGAAACATTTTTAAAAGTTGGTAATCTGATTAGATGTCAAAGTCTCTTGATGGAATTCTATACAGTTCTCCTTATTTACACACCTATTTTGGGCTTCAGCTTAGTCGTGCGGAGGTTCATAGAGACTTTAATTCAACCTCTCAAATCTTTATTTTCAGTTTTCCCTTGTGCATCACTCCGGACAGGAGCATCTCCTGGGTGACTTCTTTTCCCCTCCATTGTGGTTTTCAGCATGCCACGCAGGTGATACTCAGATTTCTGGATTTCTATCTAAGCCTGGTAGTTGCAATATACATATCTTATTCTGGTGCAGTATTTGATACTGAGGGAAGAAAAAAAAGACTTTGTCTGAGATACATAGGATTTTGAGTTATTTCTGTTCCACCAAACAGTTCAGACTCTTTTTTTGTCAGTTTATAGATGTAGCCAAAATTTTGAGAGGGCAAGAGAATTATCATGCTAGTTTAAATATGGTCACATGCTCTTTTTTTGTTGGTTTTCTTTGTAGTCTCAATAAAGTGCCTTTCAGTGATGTTTTAATAACCAGGTCCCTAATTGGAAGAAGCAGGTACAATCAATAGAGATATAAAGATGAAAAACTTCTTAGACAGGGTTGCTTTATGATTAATCAATAAGAGCTGAAAGTTGAGTAAAACCAAAGTATTGCAGTTTTATTAGCTTGTCCTTGACTAAAGTGATACCCAGAAATGGCATATATCCAAATCAGGGTATACAGCAGTGGGTATTCCCAGAACTTGTACAGAGAAGCCAAACTAAACCAGGGAAGATATGCAAGTGTGACATTAGGAATACAAGAAATCAGATTATGCTGTGCCTGTTTATTCAGTTCTTTGAATAGTTACTGTGAGCTTTATCTGGGAGTCCCAGTAAAATACTCTGGTATTTTATTTATAAGAATGTAATGTTTGCATGGAGGGGCAATGAAAGTATAACCATTACAAAAAGAAAAAAACAAATATTGTAAAATGATTAAAACAAAAAATCCATCATTACATGTATTAGACTAGTGAGTAATCTTCTTTGATCTTGTAAAAATGTATTAGTGAGAAGAGCCCACTAATCTCCATTGATTTTCTATCGTAATTACTTAAGCTGACCTTTGATTAAACTTGACTGCTTCTTTGTTTCTTTTATAAGTTATTACTCCACTTTCTCCTCCTCCAAATGTATAGGTTTCTCTGTGGTAAATTGGCATCCAAGGTTCATTTTGTCCTGGATTCGACTTTAGTTTAGATGTATGTTTCCACTTGTGGTTTTCAGTTTCTACAGTATACTGTATCTTCCTGACCTGAATATGGAAGGAGGCCTGAGGGATTTAAGTCTACTTTGTGCCTGCAGTAAAGAAGCTTCCCAGTTTCACACACAAGAGTCAAAGAAGTAAACACTGGAATCTGAACTTCAGAAGGTCATTGAACTTCGTAACTTGCAAAAATATAGTCTTCCAAAAATATGTATTTTTCAAACACGGTCTGCTGACTATCAAGCTCTAGCTCAGTTTTGCCATCCAGAAACCAACTCTCATCATTCAATCACCTGTGAGATACATGTCTTGGTGGGTGATTTCTTTCATAATTGCTCTGTGTTATATTATTTGTTGGAATAATGGCTCTCATTTAAAATTAATAGTAATGTTTTGTGTTCCCCTAGAGCAATATCTATATATCCCGTTGCTGGTCTACAGCTCTCAGTAACACGGTTCCTTTTGTCTTCTTGAATCTCAGTAGTGAATTTGAAAACATACCATGAAGCATTTTGCTGCTTAATTCCTCAGTTTCATCTCCCCCTCACGAGTTTCTATCCATTTCTGCTCTCACCCCAGAAATGCATTTATTAGTATATTAGGCCTGCATGTTATTTAATCTGCAGAAGTGTATTGGTATTGTAAACAGTCCATGTAATAGATACCACTCTCATTCATGTGTAAAACTGCACTTCAGTTTATTTAGCTACTTTTTTAATCATTGACCAAATTGCATTTGTGCTAAGTGAAAAGATTCCCTGAATTATGCCATTGAAAATGAATGGATTAAACCAGAAAAAAAAAAAATACAGAAAACTTGGAGTGCAACTAGTTAGAAAGTAGGCAGAGAGAAATGTGGGTTTTGTGCCGTGGAGCAGCATGCAAACCATCAACCAGAGATGCTCCCCGACAGTGTGCTTGCTGGAGGGCTCTGCATGAATGCGTACGGCAATCCATACAGTAGTCCTCGCTGCAGTTAAGTGGTCTTAGGGTGAACATAGAGCACTTAAATAACAGGTTTTATCTCTGGAAGATACTAACCTTAATATTCTATGATTTTCATGAGTACCGGCCTTGATGTTGCCTTTTGGAAAAGAAAAGATGGATGCATTAGGAGTTTAACTCACCAGGGATGGCTTTGGTTCATAGAACTAAGAATCATATCCCGAAGTTACTGACATCAAAGTGGCTGCAGTTCACTTGACCGTCTTGAGAGTGGGGCAAGTACAGCCCTAATGGGGGCCATAAGCAGAACCTTAGATTACAACTCAGATGAAGATAGGCTATGCTGTAGATGTCCACACTAAGCTAGTGAGCCTCTACCGAGTTTTCTACCAGCCCCTGAGTATTGGTTTAAGGGGACTATTCATCAGCATCAACATCAAAAATGGAACAAAAAAGTTGTTTATAAGGTCTACTTTCCTAGTTCAATCTAGAACATAAAGTTATGTGTACAGTAAATTGGCATTTCTAGAATATTGGCATTTCTAGAATATTTCTAATGGCATAACACCGAATGCAAGGATGTTTTTCTAGCACCCAGGGTAACTCAACTGAGTGAGCACCAGGCAGTGATTTTAGCAGCGCATTCATTCTGCTGTGCGTACGAGCAGGCTGCGGCAATATTGAAGCAGTACAGAGATTTATGAAGGTTGATTACCGCCTCTGCTGAACAGACTGCAGCTTTTGGCTGAGATTAATCTGAAAAGATCCCGTGACTCTTCCCGATCCATAGCAGAATTCCCAGTGATGGCGGGCAGCAGTAGGTCCATATTTCAAAGGCTTTGTATGCTCGTACATTTATATGGCCTTAACATTATTTGTATTGACCCTGATGGGGAGGGCTGTGGAAGCACTAAGTAAAATGCCACAATCCTGACAGACTGTGATATTTAACTTCCTATTGCGAGCACATATAACTTAAAAGATTTATATTTTTCCACTAAATTCTTACAGAAAACAACACTGTGATCGTGGCAACAGGTGAATAGTGTGAAAGAAATAAAAAGCAAGGGAAGAAATCATTCTACAATAATAGTCTTTTAAGCCTGCTTTCTGGTTTGGGTTTTTTTTGTTTGTTTTGTGGTTCGGTTTGTTTTGTTTTGTTTTTTCAGCTGACATTTTATGACATTTTTGTCTCAATAGTTAACATTTTATCCCATACTAGTTTGAAATACAGTCTTTGACATAACATTTATAGGTCTATATCCTGGACGTATTTGGCATAGCTGTGCTTCTACGGGGTTGGTTTTGTTCCTGAGGGTTTCAAAAATCACATAATATTAATTTGCTTTTTCTGTACCTTCACAAACTACAGAAAACTGTTTGAAGAGAGATCTGTTTAAAGATTGCCTGGACACCATGAAGTTCTTAAGTGCAATAATTAGGTTTTACCACAAGAGGACCCCCAAAGACAATTTGTCCTGTGTGGAAAAGGAGATAATACAAATTTGTTTTTAGAAAACTGATGTGTACCATGTATTTAATTATGCCTTAAGATATTTCACTGTAATTTTGAGAGGAGACATTATAGTTGCTCCTTAAATACTATGTTAAGACTAATAGTATTTCACATAAACCCAGGAACCACATTGAACCAAATTAAATGCTGAGAACATAAACCACATTTTTTTATTATTTGCATTAGCAGTAAATGTTAACACTTATAAAGGATTATTTTTTAAAAATATTTCTAAAGGTATTAAAGGTATTTTCATTTTGAGAAGTGTCTTGTATACTATGACCTGCATTGTTCTTTTGTTACTGTCATCCACTCATAGGGCTATGAAAAGCTTACACAGCCCATGCATTGAATCCTGAAGTTCCCTTCTGAACCCTTTAGCTAGACTATACTAATTCTGCTTTAATGGTCCTGTCCCTTTCAGCTTGGAGCTCTTTTTCATTTTCACTGAGTTTCAAAGAAAATCATATGTACTGAAAGTGGGGAGTGAGTTTGTGCTCTCTTGGATTACAGTGAAAAGTTGACTAAATGTTCTCATTCTGCAGGAAGGACTTCAGTGCTGTACTCTTTACTCTTTAAAAAAAGCTCCACTTCAATAACGAAGCTGAACCAAATTGACTTAGAATTTCAGCGAAGCCATCACAATATTAAATTGAAGGTTGCTAAAGGAACATCCCCTCTAGTTTAATCCCCCAAAAAGGGAGTATCAAACAAGGAATGGAAATTTATTCAAAACTTTTAAGCTACCCTTTAATGGCAAGTTAGACAAGTCTATCTTTGCCAAACAACAGAAAAAATTAAGGTCATAACTTTAGAAAGATAGGCTTATTAGTGTTCAGAAAAGTTTAAATCAGAACACTTAGGTGAATAAATAAATCTCTCTGTAAAAAGAAGCTTCAGTGACCCATTAGAATGGTCTAATTTTGACCACCGAAGAGGTGAACTGTGGTTATAAAAGTAGATGATATAAAGCCAAGGACCTGACTATGTACAGACAAACCCAGGACCTTTTGCCATTAAGTTTTTGAAAACACAAGAAAGGCAAATAGTTTGTGATGGTTTAACCAGATAGAGTTCCACAGAACTTAAGACACATTTTGATACTATAAAATAAGGGCAATATTCTTCTTACAGTGATAATCAAGCTAAATGGCAATTAATTATCCTGAATACTCCCACCATTCTGTGTAAAGTTATATGACCGCTTCAGCTCTTGTAATAAGCAAAGGCTCTAGGCCCACATTCAACACAAGCAACACTTTAGGTGTTCTTAAAACCAGTATCAACTAGTTCTGCGGAAGTGTCATGGAGAACATTTTCCTCAAATCTCTTAAGATGGGTATGAAAATATTGATGGCATATCTTTGATCTTGAATAAACTTGAGTTTAGATGAATCATTATGTCAATAGTCAATCTGCTTTTATTCACAACGATACATCTAGGTAGGTTATACAGTATTAATCAGGCCTTCATCCATAGCAGAGCATCTGAGAGACTAACATAAATTTCATGTAGGTGTATCGTTATGTTAGTAGAAGCCAAGTTCTTGTATGTGTGAGTATCAGTAAAGTATTTGACTCCAGTGACTGGACTTTTCTCTGCCACCCAGGAAGATACCAAGCAGCAAGCAGAAGCACTGCTTTAATGTAATTAAAGCTATTTCCTTTATAAATGATGGTATTGTACCTGAAGGGAATTCAGCCCCAAATTTGTATGGTGTATTCACCAAATAAGAAGATATAAATGAACTTCACTGCTAATTTTTCCCTATATGTACATACTTAACTGTAGGCAAAAGCCTGGAAGTGTGTGTTCTGCTTTTGAAAATATAGTTTGGAAGGCTCCTGCGTCACAACTTGTGTGACAGGGACTCAGTGCCATGGACACAACGTGGCGTCTGTTCCCCCGCCCGCCCCCCACCCTGAAAAAAAATAAATATCATGAGGCCAAATAAATGATTTTGTGCTCTTTTAGCTTGTGATTTGATTACTGTATGTTTTAGGAAAAACTCTGCTTTATACAGCTTCTGCTTTATACAGCTTCTGCTTTTGTTATCACCATTGTCGCAACATCCAGTCCTGTACTAAGGTAGATGAGCAATTCACACCTTTAGAAGAGATTTGGCAGGACTCCAATGTTTTGATGTCAGACACGATTAGATTATCCATTTGCATTTTAAAGAGGTGTCACTCGCTCAGCCCATCATTTTTCCTTTTGTACATGTATAATTTTTCAGAAGAGATGGAAAAAAAGGAGCGTAAACTTATTTTATGAGTGCTCTCTGAGTCCCTTGGAACAAGAGAACAGTGCTGACTCTGGGAGCTGGTGGAAGAAAGGTTTCAGCTGTGGAAGGAAAGTTGCAGATTTCAGTGAGTGAAAGGCATGGTTATCCGTGTGGAGATGTTGTGCCTCTGCACCAGTTGCAGGTGGTTGTTTTTCTGTTGGTTGCCTGAGAGTGTAGGCTACTTGGCACCGCTTAGTCTGCATACAAAGCGACAGCTTGGGTTGGTGACACGCAAAAAGTCATCACTAGGAATCACACATTGTTTTCTCACTCTGTGTCACAAGCTAAACCACCCCACAAATACCGAGGCCCTATGATAAGACTAATTGTGGTGAAGGCGCTCTGCTGTACAGAATTACCTGGGAGCTTCGCTACTGATTTCAGTGAGGTCAAGATTCCTCCTGTCATCTACCAGTTCACTCTTCAGGATCTGAATGCCCAGCTATGAATAGAGTCGCACTGGGTGACCTTCAGACATGCCCTCCAACCTAAAGTATCCTATGATTCTATATGAGTGTAGTAATTGTGCATTTAAAGCGTGTTCTGATATTCATGCTATTTGATGGAACAAGAAGTGATGTCCATGTGGCCAGTTTTCATTAAATATTAACATGCCACATCTGTCGTTAAAAATAAAGTTTAAGAGATAACATTTTTCTCTATTGACTCTTTCGGTGCCTTGTTAAATCCCACCTGCTACAGGGTGCATCTGTCATCCCCAAATTGGAAACTACATCACAGGAGGGTTGTTATGTGGACAGGGGTTCTGCCACACAGGCTTTATAGGGATGTCAGGTATTGCCTAAATGTAGCTGATGAACATAGAGGGATAACATAACAGAAGACAGAGTTAACCAACACCTGAGAAAAAGCATCTCTGAATAGAAGGAAGAATGTCTCCGAAATGACTGTAACATTTTCCAGGAAGAGACAAGGTTTATCAGTCAGAATCAATAGAGATCAATTGTTCTTATATGTCATTATGATGATCGACATCTTAAACCCCCAAGGAATTTGTCTTCATGAAGTAGTGTGGCAGTTTCATTTCAACCGGCTCCCAAAAGGTATAAACACAGATCGTTGCACCGATTTGTATGAACAGCAATGCTTCTATAGTAAATTGTAAATGGCTTTAGTTGTGTCGCTCCCAAAAAAGAAGAAAATAAAGCTAGTCAAAGGTTTAGGCCCATTTAAAACCCATTAAGCTTTTTACAACAGCCCGAGGAAGAACAGCAGGAGGGTGGTTACTTGAGGAGAGGTAATTTCTCAACCATTTGTTACTCATTCGACAAAGAATAAATAATCTCAAGCTCTGGGCTAAACCGTTAGGGAAGATGACTCTGTTATCAAAATGGTAAGAGTTTTGTAGAGAAGGCAGGAAGAAAACTTAAGGACTCCTGTTCTGGATTTTGCAATTGAGAAGAGGATGAAAGGCCAAGGAGGAGCTATCACTGAAGCAGATGAAAAAAATTATCCTGGTTATGAAGGGACTTACTGGTGAGCAAGCGGCTCTATGAGCCAATAGTATGTTGATGGTGAAGCTGTATGAACAGAAAAAAACAAGATACATGCTCAAAAGAGCAAGGGCATAAAGCCTGTTTCCACCTGCTCCCTGCCCACTCTCCTGCAAGAGCATGGGGGAGGACAGGAGGACAAGCCACCTGTGTTGACCTGATGGAGGACATTGGGGGCATGGGCAGGCTATGACGTGCAGCATCTTTCTCCTTTACCTCTCAGGTCCACCATAATAGGCAAGCAAACTTAATTAAGCACTCCAGGAAGACAAATAGCAAGTTAGAATGATTCCTGTTAACGTCAAGAACAGTTTTGTTTGTTACCCAAATAGGTGCAGGGTTGACCCAACAATACTCTATGCATGAAACAGGGCTATCAAATCTCAGGAATGTTTGGATGTATAGTAATTGGCTATTTCTAATGAGTTCACTTGATTTTATATTAGCTCTGATAGCTTCCCATATGAAAAAGAGTGGTTAAAGTAAGTCATTCAGACATACTATTTAATGAGAAAAGGGCGATTGAGAGGCTGTATGTGCCCCCGTGGGTAACAAATTTGTACATCAGAGCAAAGCAAGAATTCTCCCAGGAGAAAAGTGAGGATCTATGTTCAAATAAAAATCATTTAGGGCATTAGGAAGACCAATAAGGAGCTACAGCTGAGATATCTCTTTTCAAGTCTGTTTTCAGTCTAAATTAAGCGAGCAGTGAGGGAAGTAGCATCCTTCTTGGCCCATTCACTAGTAAGAGACAGTTCCTGGCTCTCAGAGCCTGAAGCACACACACTGCAAGCCATTCAAGGCTCTTAATAATTAAAAGGTCTTATTTGGTTTCCACAGACATGAAGGCAAATTTCCCAATGATTTAGATGGAAATTAGAAAGACTCTTGAGAAAACAGGTAGAAAAATCCTTGAACTTTACCATGTAAAAGAGCAGAAATTAACTTGTTGGAGTTTTTGGGGATTTTTTTTTTTAGGATCTGAATGTATACAGATAGAAGAGAATCAGTATGATGTTCTACAGTAGCTATTATTAGAGAGATATATGTTAATGAAAATCTGAGCTCCCTGAAAACTTTACTTGATCTATGTCAAATTAATCACCATTAAGATTTTATTCAAGCTGAGTAAATACAGTAGTCTCTGTCAAAACATGAAGCCTTGGTTCCTAATCAGTATTCTTGGTCTCTTGAAAAATGAGCACTTATCAGATGACAGTCTTAAAGAATAATAGATACTAATTTTTAACTCCCCAGTTACCATACAGAACACTATCAAATGGCTTTCTGGGAAATTTTTGTTACAGTCTGTATTTTGTTACAGTCACTTGCTATCTCCTACAACTGCTTGCTTGACCAACTATTCTTGTGCAAAGCTAAAAAGAAAAGCTTTTTAAGCCAGAAAACAGGATTAAATTTTCTTTGTGGAGAGTACCATAAAACAGAACAGCTTATATTAGTTCCCTTTTTTCCCTTATCACTCCATAGTTTCAGATGCACCATACTGCAAAATCATTGGTTTTCCTATCTTGGTATGAAAGCCTGTCATTAGCAAGTGATTATTGAATTTATTTTTCCTTTTCTTCCCTAAAATATGGCATGAGCTTTCTAATCTTTCACTCACATGAAACAGAATAATTATAAGTACTTTAGAAGCAATGCTGAAGGTATTTTGTCCCCTTTGATAGGCTGGGGGTGATTGATGCTTGGAGGTTTGGGGATTTTTTTAGAAGTTGGATTAATTTATGGATTTATGGTCACTTTCCACTGTGAGCTTTGATAATAGAGGCTAAACACCGGAAGGTTTTATCCCTTCTAGGACTAAGAAATGTAAAACAGAATTTTTCGTTTTATTAGAGTTTGGCTCCTGAACCAGAGGCTACAGTAATAACAATAACTGAGATAATTTTATAAGCATTATCTGTAGGAAATGTAATAAAATAGCTACAAGAGGAAACGTGTTTGGAATTATCTTATTGAAAATATTATTCAATATGTTAGAGATTAGAAACAGAAACATCTTGTTTCCTTTGGTAAAAATGCGCTAATAAGAATGGTTATATTAACAGCATTGTTCTGGTCTGTCTGTATTCTTGGGCTTTAACATACGCTGAAAAAGCCCAACATTTTTAGACTACTTGTGTTTGGATTTTGCCATTAAAAAAATAAGATTCCTTCCTTTTTATCCTAAGTTTGCCTTGCGGGTGCTTTTGAGTGTCATGAAGTTTGAGATTTCACTTTGCAAACTGCATCGGAGATTCTTTCTGTGTTAAGGACAGTATTGGCTGATTTATTTGATCCTACCTGAAAGCTTGAGTCTGCTGTCATTCCTGTGAAGTACTTAGGACACTGGGTTGGAAAAGAATTACATGGTATGGGTGGTGGTTCTTTGCCATGCTGCTAACACCAAAATCTGTTTAATTGCACCAGATACCGCTCGTTTTTCTGAGTGTGTGGTTGAGGTAGCAGCTTAGGAACAAGACAGATGACCTCATCAAAAACCAACAAGACCTGCGTGGTAGGAAGAATGTAAGAGCCAAAGAAATAAAATAATCGGAAGAATCAAAGAAATAGAAATAATCAGTACTGGACTGAGTACAGATTATCTGCAAGAATAGGAAATTTTCAGCAAATATGTCAGGTTTAAAATACTGACTTCCCTTGATCTCTCTGTCAGCTTCTTGATTTTTGCTGCTTTCTTTGGTCTACTATTCCAGTTGTACTTTTCTATTAAAGAAATCTATTTCAGACTTCTTTCAACTTTACCTGCAAATGTATTGCCTTTATTTTCTCTTTTGTTCTTTCAGTTGTCTAACAACCAGTTTCTCAGTGACTTTCACTGCAGTTTCCTCTTCCCTTTGCTGCATTACTGCATTGGGTGGAGCCTGGAGTGGAAGCTTCCTTGGTCGGCATGATACAGTCAGACTAGGAGCCTTGTCCTTGCTCCAAACCACTGACAATATAATTGGGCAAAGTGGTTTTAGAGAAAGGGAATAAGGCATAAGCAATGTAAGCTACAGGATTTTGACATTTATCAAATTTATGTCATAACCTGAAAAGGAGTTCTGAGTCTGAGCAAGACTGTTAAATTAGACAGAAATTGGGAAAAAAGGAGCTGCTAAAGGAGACACGTAATAGAAAACCTATTTATCACTTTTCACAGTTGTAGAAAATAAAGTCTGTCACAGATCACGGCATGCATGAAGAGACCTTAAGGCTGAGTATGGTACTTGTGGAAATCATTGAGCAGAAGCAGGAAATTTCATCAGGAAAGACAAATTAAAACCAACAAAGACTACAAACCACCTTAATGCTTTCCACATAGTTGTCAGCATTCACTAAGAAAGTATGCAGTGTTTTTCGAACAGAAGGACATGGGTAGACAGAGACATTAATAGGCTAAGGTCTCTCTCTTGAAGTTCCTAACCAACACTGAAACCAAGTTTGAAGTATGTAGTCAAAGTTTTAAGGTGCTCTCAATGCCTGAGGCTCCAACTTCAGATAATTATTGGCAATGGCTCAAAGACTACAATACAAGCATGTTAATTTGAGCAGTCCAAGATGGAAGGAGTCCCTTTTGAGCATAATAATCTCTCACTGGTAACCCAAGAAATGTACTGGAAAGTGAGGACTAGAACTCATCTCCTGTTCTTGTCTCACCATGTAGCTGTAAGACCTTGCCCTGCTGTATTAGAGATGTAGGACTTCATGTTTGTGTAGAATCAGGTCTGAGCAATGTAAGAACTGAGAACTCCTCAGCCTGTAGGTTATGGGTAGCAAGATGCACGCGCTGTAAGCATGCTAATCCACTGTATCAGAATAATCTGTGCTTGCTTAAACGGTAATTGAAGCTGCTTCTAGTTAAAACACACAGGCTGTCATCAAGTACTGCAGGTTGCAGGTTGCAGAGCAGTACAGCACAGCAGGTAGCGAGAGTGACAGCAAAACCGGTCTTATTGCTAAATGGTGCTGTAGATTTGAAGCCAAGGAGTGACATAACAAATTAAGAAGTCTCTTAGATATTCTTTTCATGAAGACCTAAATTTAAAAATAACTAGTCAGAGCATCAGCTTGTTTCTTGGGCTGAGTGACATGTTTTGAAATTTCTGCAGTACACAGAGAAGGGAAAAAGCTGACTAAAGAGTTCCCATTGACCTATAATGCAGAGAATTTTCAGGCACTAAACGGCTTGCCTCTCTGCAAATCCACAATGCCTTCTACTGCATGAGATGTTGAGAGTGCCCTAGAAGGCAGAAAGTAGCAGTGTATTCAGAAGTATAAAGTTAAATAAGTCTTCCTGATTGACTACCATACCACGTGTACCAACCGAGCAGCTGTTTTCCAAGGTGGTATGGGCATTGTGGACTTCAGGGTGATCCAAGCTAAGGACATTTATCCAGCCTTTCTGTCCATGGTTTTGTATGTGCAAATTGCATGTCATCCTGAATTTCCTGCAGGGTTTTAGTCTTCTCCAAGCTAAGAGAGCTAAAGCTATTAATTTTAAACGTTGGGCATTGCTTCCTACTGATTATTCACTGAAGGGCTGGGTAGGTGATCATTGAAAAGAAATTCTTCCTAATTCCCTTCCTAATACCAGCAAGCTGTGGTATTCAGACACCCCTAGAATTCAGAAAGGCTCTTAGTTTAATAGCTTTAATCCCTGTATTCATTACAACAGTTATTTACATGAACAGTAATCTGCTCCTAACATGACTATGCACATGGGTGTGTGAAGAGAGCACACAAAATCACTGCACTGTTGTGTCTTTTATTGTACACTTCTCCTATACTCTGCTTCCAAAGCCACTATTATTCACAGCAAATTGATTTCTATATAAACACATGCCAGAAGCAAGCAGAAGTTCCCTTGATTGCTCTTTATGCTCGACCCCCCGTCTCCAATTTTGACATCTATGAGTTCAGAATTGTGCCTCATGGGGGTGCTATCCCTCCTAAAATAAATTGTGTTGCATTACACTGAAAGGCCTCTCTAGCTCATAATAATATAATGACATGTATTTGAAGATATTTCCTTTCCTTCCCTCTTTCCCCCGGCCCGGCCTTCCAGCATGCTCTGCTCCTTTATTTCCCACAGGATCCTAAGAGCAACTCTACAACAGAGTTTCTCTTTTGCCAAAGAAATCTTCAAATAAAAAAGAAATAAAATAGATTTTTTTCTTCCCAGAATAAAGTAGGACTTTTCTGTCTATAGGTGAAAAATTTCTTCAGGTGAGAGAGAGAAATAAAAATGTACACTTCAAGAAACAGTCTTTTCTAAATCATACAAGGATAAATAGTTTTAACAGATTTCAGAGAAGCTACTAAAGATTTACACCTGCTTGTATGATTAGCATACAGCTTCACAAGAGAGAAAGCCAAAAGCTAGCTGTGGTGGTAGCTATGTAGGACATTAGTTGAAGCATTTCCCATCTTTTCCCAAGTAACCTACAGTCTTCTGTTCTTGTGAACAAGCAGTAACAATTTACATCTTCAAAGCACCAAAACCCCCCCTAAGAATATATGTGTAACTTAGAACTTTCCTCCCACTATTAAGGAAAAGGTGCAAGTGTACTCTGGACCTTAAATCTGTAAATAGATATATCAATTGCAATATTTATCTTTTTTTTTATATATGTATTGCAGTCATGAGTGTACTCTTGCTCAAAACTCAAGAGCTCTGTGGAATTGGGAACTATATTTTTTGCTTCCAGAAATCTGCAGTAAAGGCTTGCTGTATTCTAGTGCTTGAATTCTTCTAGGTTTTTTTAAATCTTGCCATTTGAGTTTAACTTTCAAGTGCCAAGGTGAATTCATTAGAAGTCTCTAAAAAGTAATTTAGATACTTTGGAACAATAAGACAGAAAGCAAGTTTTGTGGTTAGAGGGAAATGAGTATATAAGGCTTTTTACAACTGTCACACTTTTTTGTTTGCTGCTGACCTCAGACAGGCTAAGGGAACAAAGTTCTAGAGATGTTATATAGTTAAGAATTGCTTTTTGAAGTTAGGAAGAAAAAAATCTATGCTTCATTCAAAGCATGATCAGTAGCACCTCCTAAGATTTTAAACAGAAAATAGTATCTTGCTGCTTTTATCATGTCACAAGGGCTTTCTTTATATTCTCCCTCAGCAGCCTGAGAGAGACAAGCTGCTGGTTTCAGACTGCTGCTGTGACAACAAGTAAATATCTTACTCAAAGCAACAGAGCAAAATCATGAAGGAATTCCTCAACTTCACTGAGAAAAGCATGCAAACAGGGAGAAAAAGAAAAATCTGTATCTCTGAGAGTGTTCCAAAATGCAATTTGGCAATGGCAAAGCATAAAATCAAATAAGCAGTTAAAATAAAACCAGTCAGATCTAATCAGTTGACATATTGAAGTTGGATTCACAAGGAAAACCAGTGGGACCTGAGAATATTTGAAGGCAGGACAGAGATCCTAACCTCACATTGACCTGACTCTTATTAGTCCATGCAATGTGGCGTATTGCTGGGTAGGTGTAACGTCTCAGCTTGCAAGCAGAAAAGCCACATGTGAAGGGACAGTCCACCTCCAAGTCAGGTTTGAACCATCCTTTACCTTTCTCAGCACCTGATTCAGAGGTCTGCACACATAACACCAATACCAAGATCTCTTAAAACACACTCAGGAATCTAACTGGGATGAAACACTGGTATTTTTTGAAAACCTCATCCCTGGCTGTAAATGTCTATCTTTACCAGAGACAAAGCTTTCATTAGCAAACTGCTGAAGCTCTTTCTGCAGCAATTTCAAACCTGTCTCCAGCAGGATCCCTCAAACTCCAGTATCAGAAGTTCACAAGATATTCTGGGTTTGAAGGGATCTCTAGAACCTACCTAGTCCAACCTCTTGCTGAAAGCCGGGTCAGGTGCAAGGGCAGACCACGCTGCTCAGGGCAGACTGAAACCAGGCAAACCTGAGATCAGATTGCTCCATTTCAATATATTTACTTGCTCCTCTGTGATGGTCAGCCCCCATCAAATTTCTGAAAGAATGGATTTCAAAGTACATGAGGGATGATCCCTGAAGTGAGCTCAATCAAGGAAACGAGATTGTTAGAACAGGCTTGAAAGACAGGGGAATCCCTATCACCCAGTGCTCTGGTTTTTAATTTTGAGCCTCGAGGATCCTCCTGTCGAAGTGAAAAACATTGTTGAACAGCAGAACTCAAATAGGGTGGTTGTGGAAGTAGGAAAAAGTTACCCTGAAAATAGAATGAATGTAAACAAGTATATGAGTATTAATAAGTCTATAAGTCTCTAAAATACTGGTCTCTCAAAAAAGCAGAAGAGTGAACATTATTATGAGCAGTCACTCACAAGACCACAGAAGCACTGAAGAATTCCCATGGAAGCACTTGGATTTTACCCTGGGAAAAATTTGCAGCCTTTTGGAGAAACACTGCTATAAATTAAAGATACTTTTTTTTCCCTAGAAATGACAAATCTCCCTTTACTCCACTGCAAGTTCATCACTTCTGCAATAAAGCTGATAAAGTCTAGGGAAAATGTATCAGCATTTCTTTATATCTCAAAGAGTGATGTTCACAAGCCTCTCAGATTCAGTTATTTTCTGATTGTGATTCATTGCAAAACAATACCTCCTTCCAAACATTGATATAAACACAAAAGACTCTGCATTTAGCATTTTTTAAAACAGCCCATGGAAAATGCATATCACTGAAAACCTCCACGATACTTATCTTTGTCTGCAAAAGGTCAACATTGGAATTTCGTTATTTACTCCTTTCATTCCTTATCTTCTTTTCCTTTTCTTAAACCACTATCTCTTCTTTTGCTGAAGAGTACCGTATGTTTTCTGGAGTACCTGCACAGAATGGAAAATATGTCGCACTTTAGTGTTCCCACCATTGCTTCTCTGCAGAGACCCATTTCATTAACAGAAACCACACAGCTTCTCTCAGCTGCTCTATATGCCCCTCAGCAGCTCCTCCCTCACCTGTGGAAAAGTGTGGTTTGGGGGGTGGTTGTGGCAGATAGGATGAGCTGTTCAGTATTTCATTCCTTCCTAGATGCTTGTTAGGAAGAGAGCGTTAATCACACTAAGATGCATACTGTGTTCTGTAAGTCTCTTGCCATTCCTTCAGCAGTGATGGATACAGAGCTCAAACCCCTAAGCCATCTAGCTGTCACGGGGAAGGTAGAGGAAGGATGTTTCTTGCTTCGGGCTCCCAGCGGGACCAGCCTGTTTCTGGAGCACCGGGAAGAGAGACTTTGTGTAGAATAAAAACCTATTCTCAACCCAAACATTTGCTAGTCAGACTGCATTTTGTTAGCACGATTTTCCACACTTCTAAAGGACTGCAGCACTGGTACCAAAAAGTTTCAGTGACAAGATTAGCTGAATTTTCCAGTTTGAGTTTCCACTATGGGGAGGCACTGTGCTCTCGATCTTGGTGGGAAATCAGGTAGCAATAAGTCTATAAGTCTCTAAGAACAGCAGAGTTGTGATGCTGGGACTGGGCTGTACTGAGTAGTGATTATTACCACTTCTACTTACTCCCAGACTAAATCATTGCACCATGAGTTCTGCTTTTAAGGGTATTGAAAACCAACAACTTGATGTAGCCTCTTATGGCAGTGAACCTTTGGAAGCTTCCAAATGCAGACAGGGTTTCACTCACTAACCATCTTTTAGGGCTTCCTAAAAGATGGACTAATAAATTTTATTAACTTTCCCCGTGTCAGTTGTCTCATATCATATCTGGTATATGCGGATATATCAAAGTCTCAGATCAAGAGATCTGAGTTCTCTACCTCTATTGTAAGTCACCACTTCAGCAAAAGGACAAAGTAGAAAAGGAAGAGAGAAGCTGTAAGCAGCAGCTATTCATGTGGCAAGTCTCTCAGGCTGAGAAGCTATTTTCCTCCAGAGAAACAGAGTTCAATACCGCACTTGCATTTTAAGCACCACGTATTCCACCAAGCATACATGATTTCTGAGTAGTTCAGTAGCTAAAAAGATTAGGCTTCATTTCTTATGCCAATGCAGCTTGTGTACTGTTGAGCTTCAGTTCTGCAAACGCATCCTTGACTTTATAACCTTGAGCAACCCCAGAACAATCAAGACAATTAGCCACAGGAACAGAGTTCAGCAGTTGTTGAAGTGTTGCTAGACTGAGGCCTAAAGTCCAACTTTTCATGTAACCGACTAAATAAATCTCATACTTGCTCTTGGTCACCAAGGAAACAGAAGATTCTTGAGGTGAGGTGTGTAGCACGGGTCACTTTTGAAACCATTCTGTTTTGCTCAGCATACATCAACTGCACTTGGTCAGGCTTTAGACTCTGGAAAATATCGCAAGGCTGTTCTGCAACTGTCACTGAGGGCCACGTAAGACAAGATTTGCCTTCCTCCAAATACTCTGTGTCCATGGCAGGTGGACTTGTATTTGGAACTATACCACATCTTTCCTGCCCTACTCTTTCTGAACTGACTCCCAGTTCATGTGCAGGTTGCAATGCAAGTCTCCAGTCTTTTTGGTTAGAGTCAGAGGCGATGAGCTTACAATATTCCACCTCATATTCCTGCAGCAAGTTATTTTGCAGTAAATAAGTTAGATGCCAGAGCAAATACATGCTATTTAGGGATGAAGAAATGGAAAATTAAAATTAAGATCGACTTGGAAGAGTTTTGGATGGAAATATTGGCAGATCAATAATTGTTTGTGTTTTGTTTAAAAACATGATTCATTGACTAGATGATCTTAAAGGTTCCTTCCAACGTAGAAAAATCTATGATTCTACATACGAAAGTTTAAGGAAGTGTTAAAACCCTTCAAAATAAGATCTGTCAGGTCAGACAATTTAATTCAATCAGAAACTCCTTTCATCGTGCCCCAAGTCAGTTATTTGCATAGATCTGATTATTTACATAGATTTGTATTCTTACAGCTCCTTCAGATTCTGTATTATCTTAATTATATACATTATATAAATAAAAATCAGTCTATCTGTATCTTGTCTGGCTTTATTTAACCAGCAATTTAGGGACTGTTCAATATTAAGATACAATCAAGCTAACAGTCCCTGCTCATGCAAATAGTTCCTAATCTCTAGAGAACTTGCTGACGTGAAATCTGCATTTCTGTGTTTATATATTTAGCCTTCATAGGGGGAAAAATCTTTTGCAGCGAAGCAGATGGTTGGAGATACTGTGAATTTTACCATTGAACAAAGCACTTTATCATCAAAATTTTGAAGAGAAAATCGCTTTTAATAGGGTGGGAAGTTTTATGGGAAAACCACAATATCTGGGGTAAGAGGCTGACAAACAAGACAGAGCAATTTTCCCCTTGTCTTTGGCAATAAAGTGTTTTGTGTGTTTTGACTGCTGAAGGCACAAGAAAATATGTTTTCTAGTAACTTGATAAAAACCTCCAAAAATACAAGGAAGAGTTTTAAATAACTGGAAAGAATAAGGGGCAAAACTGATTAATTTTCAGAAGGAAAAGAACAAGTAGTCTTTCCCAGATCAGCACAACCTTGGTCAGGAGAGAATCTGTCTCAGAACGTGGGGAAGCTGCATTTTTGCTAGTCTCAGGACAGCTCTTGGGGCTGCAGCATGCAGTATGTTCACATTTTTTCCTGGGGTTTTCTGTCAGGAAATGATTTTTAAATGCCCCACACATTTACCCTGTTATGAACAGCATCCAAACCCTGTTGTAGAGCTGACTGTAAGTAATCAGAGGAAGCTGCAGAGTACTGACATAATAGGCTCCCCTTGGCTTGTCTTACCTCATAACTGTCTGCCATCTCTCATCCCCATCAAAGCTGATATGACTGAGCTCCTTACTCTGGCACAAACAAAGAAAATAATCCAGGCAAGATCTGTCATAGGTCTGGATGGCTATAGCCAACTCGCTGCAGGACAGGAAAGGGCAGCTTTACCAGTCACAGATAAACTAATATATTTTCTTTTCTCACATTAAGTGCATCACCTCAAAGGGAGATAAGAAGCAGATGACTTTGGATGTCCTTTTTTTTTATTCCCAAACTAGTGCTTGAGCTGCACCTCCAACTTCCCCTTTGATCTGAAAAAAAGCTGGATTTTTGTGCCAAAACTGGTACAGAAGATACAATTTCCATCCCTCTAAAGGGGAGGTAGTCAACTTGGCCATCCATGAATTAAGATGGGGAAAAAGACTATACATCGGTCTTTTACTGACATGAAGCAAAACCAAGCCATTTGAGGGTACAAATAACTTCTGAGAAGGTGTCAGGTCAAAGTGAGGGCTGGGTGTTCATCCTCCCAAGTGGTTTTGAACACAAGCTCAACGTCTGGATCTCTTTTCCAAAGGTGTGCATGAAAACCTGTGTCCAGTGAAAATCCTACTGGTGTTTGATGTTTTGGACCAAAGCTTTGCTTACACTTCATTAGCAGATGGGAAAATTGTCTTCTAAAATTTGGGTTGTAGTAGAAGTGAAATTAAAAAATGCAAAGGAAAAGAGTTACTTACCTCTGCCTTGAGACTGAAAACTCAAAGATACGAGAACTATAAATTTTAATCACAAAAGAGAAATGTAGATGTTCGAAAGGACTTTCAGGGTCATTCTAAACCTGTAGTTCAGGCTCAGTAAAATGGTATGATACTGTGACAGTGTCCTCTCCCTCTTTTTCCCCATCTTCTCCCCACTCTGGCTCTTGCTCAAGCCATAGCCATCAGTGGGAGTTGTGATGAGTTGCACTTTGAGGGATGGCTGGCAACACAGATAAAACAGTGTCTGGAGTGGGCACCAAGATATTTTGTTCCCATGAAATATGACTATAGGTCGGTTATCTTACTCTATAAATAGTGGACAGCCCAAGAGCCCTTTGAGCTCTCCTGCATGGCAGTGGGCTGCACACCAAGATCTCCCCTTTTGTGAGGATTCTTGCTTAAGGTTCTGCTCCTCAAGATTGAGAGTTTCCTTGTTGCAACAGATTCTTTGTGACTACAGCACACTAAACTTTGAAATCTTAGCTAAGAAATTTGAAGCATTGATTGAATATATATATAATCCTTTAGACATAAACTGCTGACCAAGTCTGGGACTAGTATTGGATCCAGCCGCACCTAGACTCCTCTCTGAGAAGGAGTCTAGAAAGCAAGGGGGTCCTTTCTGAACCTGGTAGACTCAACGGGAGGGTCTTCTTGACAGCTTCTCTGACCCTGTCCTCTGTGCAGTAAATAAACAAGAGTACCTTGCCATCCAATCTCATAAAACGCTGTTGCGTTTACTACTCATTTTGTTAAAACACTGTTTCACCTTAATAAATACGTCACTACTCTCCTACGAGTGAAGTTAATCATTCTGCCCACGACAGATAGAGTCCTGTTAATAGTGACCAGCCTTGTGTTTCTGCTGCTTGGTAGAGGAGAAGCATAGGATTTTCAAAAGCGTACATGCTGATTTAGAAACCTAAATACCATGCCTTTCCAGCAACTTTAGTGTGAAGATACTGTGACACATCAGTGTCACAATCACAATAGTGATTGTTTTGGGTGCAATTCTTAATCTACTGTATTTTAGGAATGGTTCCTTGATGGTGTTAACATTTGTAAATCTTTGTTACACCTTTGTAAACGCAATGGATTCACTATGAACTATCAACCTTGAATATTATCAATATGTTTTGTAAAGATTGCTTCTCATTGGTGCTTTAATAACTTTAAAACACAATGACAAATATAAAGCTGAATTTAATATCTCAATCCGTCTCTTAATAAAATAGTGCTTTTGCCTAATAGCATTAACACTGTCCAAGAGGAGTCTGTTCTGCCAGCCTACCTGCAAGAGGCGAGCCTGTCTAATTGTACTTGTATATCAGAACATTTTACATTCATGTTGGGAAGTTTTTGCTACCCATGTATTATGGGCATTACAATGAGGATCCAAGGGCTTTTTAGTTATGTTCTAGTATTTTCAACCGTATTACAATTTGCATGGAAAAAACCACATTGTTAAGCACATTTTGCAAGAGGTGCTGGGGAAGTGGAGAAACAGCAAGCTTTAGTTGATGCTGGACTGAATATCCCATTTAGCTTTGTGACTTTTGATAGCTCTTTCAGTAATAAGAGGTATTAAGATTTTGATATCACTTTCACTAATAAGAATTCTTATTTCAACCAATAAGAATATTGGTTGAAATACTGTGTGGGGCTGGATATGTGTGTGCAGAGTCATAAATTCCCAGTGTATGATGCAGAATTTCATCATTTGAGTGCACTAAAGCAAAATGCTTCAATGGATATGTGAGAGCTGGATTCTAAACCAGACAGAACACAAGATTTTACATTGTCATTTTATCCTTGTAACCTAGCTTCAAGTTTAAAATCAACCTTCAGATTCCCTTAGATCCATGTACAGAGCTTTATTCACATTGCTCACCTCAGCCATGAAAAGAATCTGGAACAGAATATGTGAGACTGTGGGGTCCACTGGACATGTATAAACAGGTATCACCAGATTTAAGAGACAGTAAAAGGCTGAAAAGAGAAAGACCAGAGTGACACAGACTATTAGCATTTTCTTTTGTAAGACCCATGTCCTCACGTTCCAATAAAGTGGAGAAGGAGCTTGCTGCTCTAAGTTTTTCCCCTTGGTAGATAATTTTTGCATAGTTGCACTATTGTACAGAGTGTCTGCTGTGCATGCTAAGTCTGCCCTGGTGAGCCCTGCAGACGTGCCCATGGCAGAGGTGCTCAGGGTTGGGGATGAGATGCGCTGCCAGAACTGCACTCACACCTCTCCATATTCAGGGCACGTACTTGTGTTATGCCTCCCTCCTGCCAGGGCACTTTGGTTTTCTTAAGTAAAGCAGTACATTCAGCTATCAAAGGGAAAGGGTGAAGGCAAAGAAAAGGCCAGGAAGTTGGGGTGTTTAATGAACCTTTCATTCAGTATATACAGCTTCTCACGTAAACAGAGTATGTGGAGAAATCCCATGGAATTCAGACCAGACAGTGCGTGGGCTAAATCGTTGAGCAGGAAAGTAATCAGAGTGGAAAAGGCTTATTTGGTTATCAAATCCAATCCTGTGTTATTGGGGGAAATCCTATCCTATAATTCAATTCAGCAATTGATATAGGATTCCATCATATGCTGATGTATGGTTCGCAACAAAAATTTTATTGTGAAAAGAAGGATGGAGAAGAGGATTAACCTGTTCTAACTTTCTGTATGACCTTAGCATTTGGCATGAAGGATGCAAGAGGATGATGACCAGTACTGTTCCTTCCTCCACAATAAACTTGCATGAAGTAGGAGGCTACTGCTCACCAGGCTCTAAGAACTTGAAGAAGAATGATAGATCATTATGAAATAGTGTATTCCTTACCCTGGTTCTCCATTTCTCCCCTATACTGGATAGAAGAATACAGGAGATATTTCTTTTGTATCAAAAATTAAATGACCATTTGAGCTGCATAAGGATCTTCAATGCCAGTGTTCTGCATTTTCCCTTTCATCCCAGCTGAACAAGTAGAACAATCAGAACACTTGGCCCTTAAGAGGTAGTGAGAACTCAGTGATTATATTACTTTTACACTCTTGGTCTTTTATGACAATACAGCTGCAAGATGGCATCTAGATTACAATAATCATTTAGTATTATACAAACTAGGTTGGACCACGTGACAGAAGCTCCTGCGATGAGCAGGTGATCTGATTAAAGAGTGAGGGGGATATGGGCCAGTGCCTCAGTTTTTGCTTTCATGTCATGGCACTGAAAATGAGCTGATTTCCATGCCTGTGGCTGGCTAGGGCCATGGAACATC
Organism: Jacana jacana; assembly: GCA_013400555.1. Classification (NCBI taxonomy): domain Eukaryota; kingdom Metazoa; phylum Chordata; class Aves; order Charadriiformes; family Jacanidae; genus Jacana; species Jacana jacana. The sequence continues at coordinate 61,860 of VZTM01002883.1, read as the reverse complement.
TCATGTCCAGGACAAAGGCATAGCGCGTCACTAGAAGTTACACTACAATCAAAGAGATGATTTCAGCTCTAATGTATGCGTCAACTCAGCTAGTCTTGTGACAACCAAGCAGCCAAGACCCAGCAGCACAGCCTTTATCCTGTGATATAGCTGCCAGAATAAGTAGCCAGTGCCCATCTGCCTCATCTAGCTGACACTGAAGCCACTGTTTCCATAACTTCGTTGTCACAGGTATGCATCAAGGGAGATGAGAAGATGCTCAGTTGTGCCTGCACAGGATGCAACAAATGCTCTTAGTGCTGCACAGATGTCCCTACAGCTACACTCATCCTTTGCAGAGGCTTAATATACCACCCACTCCTCCTGACTCCAAGTTCCTGAAACTAGGTTTTACACAGGATTTGGGCAGCCCACACAGGGCTTTGTTGGTCCTCTTCTTAGGAGAGCATTTTGCTCGTATTGAATATACATAGAAAAGTTACTGACCCTGTTATTACTAATGTAAAAAACTTCAGGAAGCCAAATTGGACTCTATAAATATTCAGCAGCCGACCTACCTATGATTGATAGTTTTACTTGTATGTGTAACGTATGTAGGTGGTTTTGCTTTATATTTCATAATGGCATATGTATTAATATGTAACTAGTTCAGCAACCTCTGTGCAAGAGCCAAATGCCATTGAGAGACTAGGCTTGATATACATTTGTGAAAACCAGGAAAGGAAAGCAAATTCCAGGACAAACTGTACTTGCCTAAATATGAGCTTTGCTGTCATACCTCCTTAACAACCCACTGTAATCAAAGCTAATAATGGGGCACATTACAAATAAATTAACTCAGCTGAACAAATGAAAGTGTGGAATTGCTATGAATCCCAAAGAGTAAATTCAGGTATAGATATTAACAGTTGACACCCCACCCCTTAATCTGGGAATGGACACTTGATCTTCAAATCTGGGAAGCCGGTTGGCCTTGCTTCTCTCCTTAGAACGGCAATGGCTGGGCATGAGCCTGGTTAAGTTAAGCCCGTCACAGAACCACAGAAAATTAGTTTGCCAGGCTGTTTCATCCCATAGCTTGGATTAACAACCTGTGTCAAAGTGACAAACTGTGCCCTTCCAAGGCTGTGGCTCCACTGTTTTTATCAGTCTGCAAAAAATCACCCTGCTTAGACTGTGGGTGAGGTTCAATTTTTATGCAGAAATGAACTGATTCAATCTGTAACATTTAAAAGGAGCTGGTTTATCTTCTTGCTTTAAAAGAGAAGCAGTAAGTTTTGTTTCTCATAAATGCATACTATACTGATCATTAGCTTCTCTGAGGCATGCCAATTTTGTGATTAAACATCCATGAGAATGCCTAAATAACTGGCAGATGATTTGTGGCTGCTGTTACAGGCATATGTCAATGAAATGCAAGGTCTGTTTTTGTAATACCAAGGCACTAATCCTACTTGCTTTACTAATTAAGTGGAATTACATAAGTCAAAAAGTAAGCAACATTTGGCTGTTGCAAGGCTGTTGCCTATATGAGAACTCCCTATGAGGGTCATGTTCTGCATTCATTACACTTAGAGTATCAAACTGACTTCTATTACAGAAGTGTGCCTGTGGCTCCAGCACCTCCCCAAGTTAAAGGCAGGTCTCATCTCTGGTTAAGGACCCTATGTCTTCAACTTCATATGTGAAGTAAAACCAAAGTAAACCGATGCAAGAGCTTAACATGTTGACCTTCAACAACCTTTGTCCTTGCTGTTGTGAGTAGCTCTTCAAGGAGATAGTGGTTCATTGTGACAGTGTGTGCAGTCATCACAGGGCTCAATGGTGACTTTTTTTATGGCTTGACCAAGAAGGGAGTCCAAGCCTTGATCCAAACCTTTGCAATAAATAGTACCAGAGGAACCAGGTCCAAATTGGTGGACAGCCCTCACAGGTCACCAGATGTGATGAGAACCACCCATGCTCAAAGGGAAATGAAATCTCCCCTTTTTCCAGTCTCTGAGGTGACAAATTAAAGTACTTGTTAAGCACCAGCCTCTGTTTACACAAATTCTTGTGAACATGACCAGCGTTACTTACCTGAACAGTCGCCCTGCAGTGGGTGCTTTCAGGGCTGTGACCAAACTGGGAACTGGTAGAAAACATGAACAAGTGCAGCACAAGTGCTTATGGTATCCAGATGTTCCTTCCTTAGGTTCAAGCATTAGGGACTGGGTGAGGTATCCATAAGTTATAATAAGATTTCTCAATTTTAGATTTGGTAAGTTTCCCTGCTTATTTCTCTCTTACATTTGCTTGTAGCACAGAAACTAAGCAGTGTTTTCAGGTAATTGACACACTTGGGAAAACTGGTATTAACAAATCTATTTTTCTGTGGAAAGTATTTGGCAGAAAATGACAAGCTTTCAAGTGCTTTTTTCTTTTTTAAATGCTTTTGGCTGTTATTAGTGAGGGCTAAAAAAATCTCTAGTGTGAACAATTGGCCATTCACCCAGCATAAAATGACTACGGCTGTATTAGCTCCTGCCCTTAGGGAGCACTGTTAAGTCTTGGTAACAATATCACAGACATTTTGGCAAGTACAAATAAAAAAAGAAGGCAAAAATTCTAAAGAAGGCTTCTGCCCAAAGATATCATTGAAACTACTATAGCAGGAGCTACTCTTGAGCTATTCGTGCTTCCTCAGAGTGCAGCAGGAAGGATAACAAATCACTGAGGACTTTATCCTATCTCTCTCTTATGAGTCTGGGGACCATCCAGCAAAGCTTCACTTCAATCTTCTGTTGTTCCAGCTAAGTGCAATCTGACAATTTTCTATCCTATTTAGGGAGTATTTGTGATTGGATAAAAAGGGGAAAGCCAAAGGATCAATGACTATGAAATAAACACATCCTGGAAGTAGTCAAGGGACGTTGCCTGGAGGACTGAAAAGGAACTGGAAGGAAGTCTAAGAGGACTGACCAGATTTCAGCTTAGCTTCTGCCACATTTTCTTATTGGGCCTGTGGTGTTTCCCTCTGTAATGGCTTCCCAAACTTCAGCTTTTGCACCTCTTAGTGCTGCCCTCCCCACATTTGGTGCCCGCTCCTCCAGGGAGTTCGCAGTGCTAATTTAGCTGAGTAGTGATCTGGGGGAGGTGGAAACTCCACGGGGTTTCATAGCAGACAGAGTAGATCTCGGGCAACAAGAAGTGTCAGAGGAAAAGAAGTATGGAAAAGCCTGTATTTAGCTTTCATGTCTATTTAGAGCTGCAGCAGAGTTCAGGGGCTGAACTTGATGAGTAGACAATGATTTTGTCCTCCTTTCATTTGATTATGTGTTCATTCAGTGGGAGTCCTCTGTCTCAAGTATTCTTCAGGTTAAGGGTGTCTGCAGTGGCAGCTCCTACATCCAGGAGAGTGTCCTTGCTACAAGGTGATATTTTGGGTGAAAGCCTCCATTCTTATTGAAACAAGGCCAAGGAAGAAAGAATTACAGCTAAAAAAACCCTAGACAGAGCCAGGTTCTTTGCTGTTCAGGAAATCTCTCTGGGACCACTTCTTAAGAAAACCAGCATGCAGATGTCCAGTGATGAGGGAACAAAGTCCAAGTTTTTCTGCTCAAGTTCCTGGGACCATTTCTCTTCCCAAATCCATGACTCTATTGTTCCCCAAGTTGCCTCCAATTCTGCTCCTCAGCCTACAAGCAGTGGCAGATTGCACAGAGCAGCTGTGGGACTCACCAGCCAAACACTTCTCTACTTCCATGGCCTGAAGAGTCATGTCCAGTGTAGACTTAACTAAAAGAGGCTGTATTAAAAGAAGAAATTCAAAGGACAGCTCATGTCCTCACTTTTGTTTGATGTCAGGAAAGTTCAGTAGGATTTTGGAACTCAGCATGACATGAGCCCCTGTCTGTTCTAAAGTGATTTTCATCAAGCCTGTCTCTGATCTTTTTCATCAGAGCACATCTATTGCTTTCCTAATAGACTATACAGCACCTCTTCCCCTAATGAGCAGTACTTACTGCTGGGCAATCAAATGCAGGCAGAGTAACCTTTTCACCCATCTGTCTTGAAGGCATCTCAGTGTATTTCATTAACTGGATGCATTTATTACCATTATTGGATATTTCATTAGTATAAGCAAAATAGAAGCATCAGCCTTCAGTTACTGAAGGCATTATGAGGTATGGTTAATGAGTATTCCATGGGTCTGACGTAACATGTAGCAGGAATTAGGTGAAACAGGCCGGCTTTCAAGCACTGCTTCATGGCACATCTTGATTACATATTCCAACTCTTTCATTTATTTGTTTAATATAATCAAGCAGTTGTTTCTAAGACAGCTGAAAACACGGTATTGAGTTGAGTGAGATGAACAGACTAATAACTGGTTGTTGTGGGTTAACCCACCTGGTAAGCAGCTCATCTCACATAGATACTCACTAACTGCTCCCCATGGGGATGGGGGAGAGAACTGGATGAGTTAGAGAAAACTCTTGAGTGAAGATAAAAAGAGTTTTCTAGGTAAAGGAAAAGCTGTATGTGCAAGCAAATCAACATAAGGAATTCATTCACTACTTCCCATCAGCAGGCAGGTGTTCAGCCATTTCCAGGAAAGCAGGGCTTCATCACATGAAACTTGGGAAGACAAACACTGGAACTCCAGAAGTTCCTCCTTATTTCTTTTTCCCCTAGCTTTTATTGCTGAGCATGACATCCAGTGGTCTGGAATATGGCTTTGGTCAGCTGGGGTCAGCTGTCCCAGCTGTGGTCCCTCCCAGCCTCTTGCACACCCCAGCCTACTACCTGTGAGGGCAGTGTGAGAAGCAGACAAGGTCTTGATGCTGTTCAGCAATAGCCAAAACATTGGTGTGTTAACAACACTGTTTTGTTCACAACTACAAAACATAGCACCCTACAAGCTGCTGTGAAGAAAATTAACCTCATCTCAGCCATAAAACCAATGCACTGTTCCGCTGCTGAAAAGCTGCTATTAACGTTTCGTTATTAATTCAGAAAGATAAAATAATTTCTCCACTTGCAGAATTATTTCTGTGCATGAGTAATTTCTAATCTGTTGCTTATAGAATGTTTTGATAACTCGATGACAGCTGTTCAAAGCCAATTGTAACAGGGGAGGGAAATCATTATACATTACCTCAAGACTGTTTGGTAGTTTAATATGTTCTGTAAGTGGTGACAGGTGTAAATAGCTGCTGTATTTCACTGCAGAAAGCAGTGACCCTGGCAGACTGGCATAGGCTGATGCTCCCTTTGTGCTATTTCCAGTTGGCAAATGGTTGCTGTTCTGTACTTCTTTACTGTATTTACCCTTAATTTTTCTAGACTAACTCTTTTTAAAAGCCACAGCTGAATTTCAAGGGGCGCATGTTCTTGACATAATTCACAGACTCCTTCCATATTTGGGAATGAGCTCTGAAACATTGACTCCACTTGTAAGATTTTAGAGGAATATATTATCATGCTTCAAGCACTTAGACCCATTCCCATGGCATATTGGTCGACATTAGTCTGGTGTATCTGGTGTACCAGCTCTAAAGCTTATCTTCAGGAGGAAAGAAGAATTAAGCAATTGGACCATCTGTGTATCTGTTTGTGTTTCCTCTCCCTCCCACTAATTTTTTTAACTCACGAGCAAATTTCAGCTAAATTTGGCAGAGATACGAGTCCATATACTCATATGGTCACAGGTTTTGTCGAAGCAGAGGACTAAATAGAGAAGAAGGGGCAAAGAACTGGCAAAACAAAGATAAACTCTGCAGTATGGTTATTATTAGAAACAAGAGAATCAACATAAGCAGCTGTTAATGCCCCCAGTGCATAAAAATGTTTCAAAACAAAAATATTGATGTTGGTGTCTAAGAAGCTGCAAACAAGTGTATGATAAAGTGTATGTCCAAAGGACACCACATCTTGTTATTTCAACTATTTCTTTATTTTGTAAATAGATAACAGACAGAAAGCCAAGCAGAGTTGCCTGACACTGACCTGTCTGCATGGTCGTGATGTCTTTATTTCTGAATGCTATGGAGGCAATAACACAACTATTTGCAAGTCCAAATTCTGAAACTGACATTGAGCAAGTTAAAACTGGAGAGCTGTTTGATGGGTTTGATTTCTGACTCATTGGGTATTTACATATTTTAGATTTGGTATCGGATTGCAATGTTGATATTTTCAGTTCCCCATGAATCAGAAAATCTTCAAAGAATTTTTTTTCTGAAGTGCTTGACACCTGGTGATTTGAAAATGATACACGAGTTCTGGGTCTTGCACTTTCTGACTGAAAATTAGTTTTTTTCCAGTTTCACTGCTATTTTTTGCTAGTGACCACAGTATCCATCTGATTTGGGAATCATCAGTAGCAGAAATCCTAGCAGCCAACGGTAGGGTTGGCCCACACAACCGGGTTGTCTGTCCGGAACCATGTATCTCTGCTCAGATGGAGATGACAACAAAAACATGGTTCTTTTGGAGAAGGTTCTTACTTCTCTGGGTGGAGAAGTAAGAACTTCTCCACCAGCAGCCATGGAGCTTGGTGAACACTTACCTGTGGAGAGATGCAACAGCTGGGGCTGGGTGCAAACTACAGAAGAGCAGAATTGAAACTTGGGAGTTCGTGCAGTCTCCTAATATGTTGTCAGTGCTATGAGGTCACTTCAGAGTCAACTCCTAAGTTCAATGCAGTCAATATTCATCACTTTTTAATACCTGAACTAAACCCTGGAATCCTGGCAGCTAGACCATGACTTGCAAACTTGAATATCAGAAATAAAACCTTAATGAACATTGGAGCATGACCAATTTAACAGAAAACCTCACCCAGTTTTGGTACCCGTTGGCTTTCTGCCTACATGCAGAAAATACTGCCAATGTTGCCTCTAATAAAATTCCTGCTAGTATTGTAAATCTGCTTCACTCTCTACTGCATATGCTTTGGGAATATCTGATAATTTAAAACATCAAGGAAAAATGTTAATTATTGAGTACAAACTATTTGAGGTGCTATACTGCCATAAGACCTCCTTCCCCAGATTTCTCTGTTTATTATAGGCCTTTTATATCCATAAATGAGCAACGAGGAGGTGGGTGGGTATTTTGCAACTTACTCTTGGCCAAGATGCTCATCCTTACCAACTGAAATCATTCTGTTCTCTTCTAACCTCTAATTTGAGAAGCTAGGAGGAAGTGCAGCTTTTTAAGGTCTTTTTTATTTATTTATTTTTATTCACATAAGGTCTAGCAAAACCCACAAAGCTTTGTGTAAACTACAGAAGATGATTGATTCCATCAGTGGATTCTTATTTATTTAAATTTCAGTAGTTCAGATGCAGGGTTGTTCTGGGTAGAGGTTCTGGGGCAATTCTTCTTACTTTACTGTCTCTAGTGATCTTAATAGAATGAAGAGATCTATTGTAGTGGGAAGGTCACTAGGATTAAATTCTTTGTGTGAGGTTAGAACACTGCCTATAATTTAAAGAAAATAACATTTGCTTTCATGTGGAAATGTTCACAGGTGAATCTCTTCCAAAACATCTAACTCTAAGCTGGATGCTGTCTGCAGGGAGCCATGTTCAGTGCTGCTCTGTTCTCTGCTCTGTTCTGGTGCACTGAACTCCTTGCCTTGCTCCCTGGGTGTCAGCCTGTTTCACAGTGCTGCATCAGTAAGATCAAAGGATCTTAAAGAATCACCAGTTAGGGCTGAAAAGGTGGGTCCATCTATACCTATGCATGATTAGGTGGGGAATCTGTTACCATTTACACTGTTATACCTTTGCCCGAGGCAAGCAACCTTGTTTACCTCAAGAAAGTGTATTGTGAAAGGAACTTATGATATACTTCCAGCTCTCTCTGAGCTCTATGATTCTGTCTTTACTGTAAAATGCCAATTTCCTCTCAGATTTGGAGTCTTGAGCTTGGAAAAGAAAGCTGTCACTGTGGAGCCAGATAAATGAGCAAGGACCACTGTTCAGAAGCATCTGACCAAGGTCCAGGGGAGACTTCCAAATCTTATGTTGTCACAGTCATATGCCTGCACAATTTATTGCCTCTCCTCACTTTTCACACAGTTCCTCATTATCTCTTATACCTCCATAAATGTAAAACAATGTTTTTAGTCCAGTCAGTTAGAAACAGCACTGCTGGAAGCAAAGCAATGACTTGTGAGAAAGAATTAAACATCAGCGATTACCCCTGCAGAATATGATTGTTTATGCTTGTGGACAGTATTTATAAGATATGTTAGTCCAACATTGTGTAATTAAAAAAAGCCAAACAAAACATTTAAAATCCTGATAAGGGGTTCCAATAATGCATTTAAGTGCATCGTCACTGTGCCTTTCATTATACTTGCTGTGTGTATATATATGTGTATATAAAAGCAGATTTTTACCACCCCAGAAATCACGTGTATGTCCTGTCAAATAGCATTTGATGTTTCAGATGAAAAGTTGGGCCAGAAGTGACATGTTACTCATTGAAATGAAGGACATGTCACACCCAATTTCCTCCTCATGTCAGGTTGAGTCACTTTGCCCCACCGTCTGGCATGTGAGATGTGTCAATGGCAGGGGTTCCTATTTCATGCACAACATCTGTTCGTAGCTCACTGGTTAGATGAGCAAGTCCCAATATCATCCCTGCCAGCTATCTTATGCACTATTTCAAACTGCTATGAAACATGAGGATAACTGTAATATGGGACGTGTCACGGGCTATGCTCATTTGGCTTTGCTCATCTGAACCTTTGACTTTGTGTGGGGTTCCTTGTCATGGCTTGCCCCGGTTCTGCTGTGGATTAGGCTGTGTCTCAAGTAGGTTATTTTCACAATAAGGGAAGGATGTGTTAATAGTCTTGCTGTCTTAACATGAACAGATGTGGAAATTGGCATGGTGCTGAGATGGGGCATATAAAAAACAGAAAGAGAAATTTGCATCAAACTTCGGCTCAGCAATAATTCTGGGAGTGTAATTTTAATCTAGTCTAATTAGCCCAATTTCTATGACTACTGATTTTTCAGCACATGTCTCTAAAGAACCATATTTAGGAAAATAGTAGCAAAACTTGCAGTTGCCACAGCAGATGTAGTGACAGTCCATCTAAACAGGGAAATTGGGAGATTCAGGATTTGATACCACTTTTTGAGAAAAAAGATTATGGGATAAACTGCAAATACACTGACATAAACTTTTGCATTATTTTTGTCCTTTATGAGATGAAGCTGAAGATTATTCTTAGATGTAAGCAGGATATAAACAAGGTCTCTGGCTGAGACTCAGCACTTTTTCAGCATCATTGTGGATGTGTATCGATTCCCAGTGTTTTTCTTAGCCTATTAAAGCCAAGATGATAAAGTTCCAGCTAGAGTAGGAATTTCCCCATCCTCCTCTTCTCCACTGCTAGATGGATCCTTTGGGAAATGCAATTCAAGAGTTTGTAGGTTTTTTAGTCCTGGGTGAGAGCTTCATGAAGAGCTTTCACATATGGAAGTTGTTTTCCCTGATCCCAGACAGGGTGTGAACATTGTGACTGCAAAGGAGCGCTACATGGCGGGCATATTACTGGGACAAATTGGGAAAGACGATTTGGTAGTGAGATACATCAGTTCAGCTTAAGTTCCTTGTGATGTCAATTTTGCAGATTCACCCAGAAAGGATGATGGGCATATTTAATAAATCTTCAAATACATAAATAAATAAAAATGATCATCTGAACTGCCTGAAATATTAAAGAACAATGATAAATAAATTACGACGTTTTCAACTTGGATCTCTTTATAAAACGTATTATTAAAATGGCTGTAACTGTATTCTGACTCAAGAACTGGTTGGTGGATTTAACCTCTAATTTAATTTACCTCAGAAAAACATCAGCAATAGAAAAGGGTTGGTCAATGTCACATGACATTGTATGAATGCTACTGATCAATCCAGTTCTTTATTCATCCATACATCATTGTAAAACTGGTGAATTCCTTAACTTCATTTATACTGCCCCTGATTTACACAACTGCAAGTGAAACAATATTAGACCTTCTCATTTCTCTTCCTGCCCTTGCTCAGAACACCCGCACATTCCGTTCAAGGTTTCATTGAGCAAGGATTGAAAAGAAACCCCCAAGGTTTGGCCAAGGGAATAAAAAACTGTCATCTGGGAATATAAGTGAGAAGACAGGATGAAATGTCAACTGGGAATTATTATGCAAAACAGAAGGAATGCAGAATGCAAAAGAATGTTAAAATTGAATTTGTGTGCCTCAATATGATTGTCTTTTTATATTTTAAAGTCATAATATAAAAATAAATATGACAAAGGGATAAATGCATCTAGCATAATTAGCATGAAAATTACACCTCATTTGTTTTCTGGATATTGCTTTGTCTGAATTATAAATGGCATGTAGATACAGTGGAAAGTGAAATATTTCAGAATATTAAATTCTTTTAAGATGGTGCCATGGGGGCCTTAATGTCTTTTTTCATTCCTGACTCTAATTTATTGTTCTTGTGTTGTCAGCAATAAACTTTCCACAAAAATGCACTCTCTATCCCTGATCTGAGCTCTGCCAATTTCTAGCACACTGTCTACAGTGATAGCTAGTGCAGGCTGACAGTTTGATACTGAGTGGAAATAAGAACACGTTCCCTCACCATAATGTTCCCAGATAGAAGCTGAGATACTTCCCATCCTTTTACTTTATGAAGTGTCCAGCACACATTCATACACTGCAAATTTTAACAGCTCAAGGATTTCTAATGAGATGTGTTGGAGTTCATGATGACATGAGTTTTGAAACAAGACTTAAAGAAGAAAGACGGTTTGCTGTTCTGACTGATATTTGGCTATATATAATACAGTGACCCAACTCTGGGTAGCGGGTTATTCCCTAAGACAGTTTTTTATTGTTCAAGGTAGCAAGGAGAGGCATGTTTTCAGAAATATCCATTTAACACCAGAAACAATTATTTACTAGCAACTGTCTGGTAAAGATCAAAATACAAAATGCAAAATCTAAGGGTCTGGGTTTTTTTAGAAATGCTTTGCCCAAGCCTATCTGTTCGAGGAGCCTGCATGCAGTGCTTCATTTGCTGACTTTGGGTCATTTTTACATCATTCCAGCTAAGGAAAGGATCTCTTTCACTATAGTAGAGTTTATATCACCTGCCTGACAGCCACAAATTCTGTCGTCTTCCATTATGAAATAATGTTCCATTTAGAGGTGTTTCAAGAGCTTTTTTTCCCTTTGTCCAAAGTTGGTGGAGAAAACCCCAGAGTTGTCAGATGCACAGATCTGCTTTGTCCCATGGGCTTTTAGTCAACCAGATGAGGCTTTTTGTTTGATTCCCTAAACTATAGCAGAGACATTCATGAGGTGGTATTTTCCCCCACCCAAACACCAGCATAAGTGTATGTACTTATTTTAAGAAAAGAGGAAGCATATATTACTGAAAATGACTCCTAAAAATTCTATCAGAATAAATTAACCAGTAGAAGAGGGAAACTACTTTACATATGAAAGCTCAAAAGTGATTTACCTGAAAATGCTAAGGAGATTCTTCTTTTAAAAGCCAGCTGGTGCTATTAAAAGACAAAAAAGAGAAATGTGTGAGGAAATAGTTTGTTCTACACCTAAATGTAAAGAAAAAAATAAATATTTGAGATATTTACTTGAAATATGAATAGTGTTTTAAATGCTATTTTGGCAAAAGTTATTTTGTCGGGAAACGAATCAGTTATTGGAAATTCAAAATAGATCTGGACTAGAAATTCTGAAATCAGAAATACTGCATATTGCAATAGAAACTAAAATTACTGCAATAAAAATATTTGTTTTGAAAGATTACTAACTCTGTTGATAGTACAGTGCCTGAAAAAGGAAGGATTAAATTATATGCCTTGAAAACTCTTAAACTTCTTGTTTAAAAGCTTTTGAATTGACCACAGTATTTCTTGAAATTGTTTTTACGCAGGAACTTTTATAGCTGATTATACCCTATAAATTGTAGTCCAGAAACTAAGCTAAAATTACCAGGCAGTTAAGACAAAAGGAAAATCTTTATAAAGGACCTCTTTATTTTTCCATAGTGATTTAACAGTTGAAAGATTAAATACATTAAACTGAGGTAAATTCATTCAGCAGGAATCAAATCTCAGCTTGAATGATGTGGTGCTGGAAACTAATCAGATACTTGAAAGAATGTCTCATTATCAGGTATGTTGTTCTCATACCATATATTCGTCCAGCACCCACCAGATAATTTTCAAAGCATTTGCTACACTTTCTAAAAGTATGCATGGTTTGTAGTGGAATGGAATTTGTGTTATGGAGTTCTCTCCATTCCTTTCCTCACATTATTATTATTTATGCTTTCAAATCAACAGAAGATAAATTTCTGCAAGAACTTTATGGTTCTAGTTGCTGTATCAAACTGGTAAAGCCTTTCCCCTCAAAAATCTTACATAGTCTCTTTTCTGATCCACACTTTCAAATGTAGATATTTTCTAAATTTGAAACTCTAGAAATATGCAGCTGTGATATCATAAGATCATACAAAGTAACTCTAGAAGAGATCTTGAGAAGGCATTGAGTCCATTTCTTCTTCCTTAGGCAGAATGAACTATACCTAAAGAATTGTCAAGAATAATTTGTCTTTCTAAGATGCTTTGGAAAACCTGAAATGATGGTAAGACTATAACCTTACAGTCTAATCCCATTCTTAATATCCTTACCATTACAACATTTTCCTTATGCTCAATTTAAATCTCTATAACCTTTTAAGTCCATTATTTTTTCACTTATGCAGAGTGCACAAGAGTAAAATGGAGGCCTTTCCTCTTTGCAGCCACCTTCTCTGTCTGAGAGTTCTCTAGCTCTCAGTGGTCTTCTGTGAACTCTAAAGCAATCTTACTCAACATATGCTGATCTCGTAGTGTGAGATTTGCAACATATCTAGACATTCTAGATAATTAACATTCTGATGTGTTAATAGGAATCAAGGAGTCACGTGGAGATGAGATGACGTTTTATTTTTAAAGCCTAGAATAGAATAATAGCTTGTCTGTGCAAATTATATTGCTTTAGTTACATTGTGGGTGTCTGCATTTCCTGTATTATGGCACTTATCTTGCTTCAAAGACATCTTGGGAACTTCTGGGGACTTGCAGTACACAGTCTTCTGAAGTGGCTGAAAATTTTGGCTTGTTCTTCATTACTTCTACATCCATGACCAGCATTTGTTTGACTGTTGGCTGAGCATGAGCCAGCAGTGTGCCTAGGTGGCCAAGGTGGCCAACAGCATCCTGACCTGTATCAGGAACAGCTTGTTGAGTAGGAGTCAAGAGGTGATTGTCCCCCTCTACTCAGCACTGGTGAGGCCTCACCTCGAGTACTGTGTCTAGTTTTGGGCCCCTTACCACAAAAAAAGACATTGAGGTGCTGGAGTGGGTCCAGAAAAGGACAGCAAAGCTGGTGAGGGGTCTGGAGAATAAGTCTTATGAGGAAATGCTGAGTGGAGCTGGGGGTGTTCAGCCTGAAGAAAAGAAGGCTGAGGGGAGTCCTTGTCGCTCTGTACAACTCCCTGAAAGGAGGGTGGAGAGAGGTGCGGGTTGGTCTCTTCTCCCAAGTCACAGGCAATAGGACATGAAGAAATGGCCTCAAGTTGCACTAGAGGAGGTTCAGATAGGATATTAGGTAAAATTTGTACACTGAAAGGGTTATCAAGCATTGGAATGGGCTGCCCAGGGAGGTGGTTGAGGCATGATTCCTGGAGGTATTCAAAAGACAGGTTGACATAGTACTTAGTGATATGGTTTAGTGATGAGTTGTTGTTTTCTATCAGAGTTAGGTAGATGGTTGGACAAGATGATCTTAAAGGTCCCTTCCAACCTAGACAATTCTATGATTCTATGATCTGCCAGATGAACATCTGTGCAAGGAAGGGGCCATATTTACGTGTTTTGCAGTTAATGGCATCAGCTGTCACCTACTCTGTGAAGCAGGAACTAAGCAATGTGGTGGAAATGGCTTTGGAAATATCAGGAGGGTTATCTGGATGTAGCTTTGGCACAGTGTCCCTTGTTCAGTTTTATTAATGGTTCCCCTTTATTAAATCTAACATATCTACTCAGTCTAAGGACATGCAATGTGAGACATCAGAGAACTCACTTGTTAGAAAAATTTGAACTCATTATTTTTAAGAAATTAAGCTGGATAATGAAATTATAATGACGATGTTATTATCCTCCAACATCATAATTTTAAAATCGAACATCAAGTCTACTCCAATTAAAATTGTTGCATGGAACATAAAACCAAATTTCTACAATACTGGAAACATTTAGACATGCACATAAGCTTTTAAAAAAGTTCCCAGACACAGGAACAAAGCTTTTATTCATTCAAAGAGGAAGTCAGCCAGTGATCTTTATACATTAAAATTGCTGGTTGCGCATTGCGATAAAGAGGACAGACTCATCACAGAAGGCTGAGCACAATGAACCAGAGAATGATCAGGCTTGAAAGAATATGTAGTAGCATTTTAACAAGTTAACATTGATTCTTCATGAGGCCAAAATGCTAAATGAGTTAACAGTAAGCTTTCATATGAATGTTAAACCAGAAACAAAGACTGAGAAGAGAAGCATCTACATACCGACATTACATGCAAATTTCACTCTGCTCTCTGAAGTCTTACTTCTTGTGGCATAGTGATAACCTACATCATCCCTAGATTACAAATGGTATGAAAGAAAGCATTTTCCACTGGAACTTGTGCTCACCAACAAGAATAAAGTTTTATACAAGAACCAGTGTTCCAATCCTGTTTTTTTTTTTCAAGGAAAACAGTGAGCAATCCTTATCCAAATAATATGACCTCTAATTTCCTTGGGGAGAGCATTTTATAGGCAAGTATTAGATTCTTGTCAGGAGTTTGCATGCCTCCATCAAATCAGATATTCAGCCTTGTACACGAATACTCCTTTTACATGCTTGCCTAGGTTTATAATCATCAGAGGTCATCATTTATCTCCACTGCCTATATGTAACCCATGCCTGTCCTGCTCTTATTCCCATGATTTGTATTAGATAGGTAAGACTTCCTACGATTCAGGAACTGGAGTTGATAAAATGCTCCTCACTTGCAGAAACTTTTGCTGTTATAATAGAGGCAGAAGCTGTGTAGCAAGTACATGGCTGCCATGTGTTTGGTTATCTATTCATAAAGTGGTGTCCAAATAAACAGCCAGGAATATTAGTCTGTATAAGAGCTGGGAGTCCAACGACTTCAAAAGAAGAGTGAGCAATCCAGGATGCACCTGCAGATATGCAGCTATGCATACAGGTAGCTACAGAGATAAAGCTCCACCATGAAAACAGTGTTTTAGTTCTAGTACTGATGACCAATCAGAGGGAAAAAAAGGTGTGTGTTTTTCTCCCCCTTTAAAATAAATCCTTCGTTTACATCCCATACACTTGAAAACCAAGTGTGCAGAGTGACATCGAGTTACTAACACTCTTATTTGAAGTGGGGATGAGAAAGAACATCAGTCACCTGCAGGTGAGAGAGAAAGTGTGGAAGAGAAAAATAAAATGAATGAACATCTCTTTGGTGAGTTCAAGGACAGGATGTGGCCAGCCATACTCCTCATTCCCCTTCTGATGGGCATTTAGCAGGATCAAATCCTCTTATTGCTTCTGCCAAGTGGGAGCACTCAGGGTGCAGCCTGAAGGAACATGGTTATCAGCACAGAAAACTCTGCTTCGTTTGACAGTTCCCCTCCTGCTTTGTAGCAGCAGACTGCTCTCCCTGCTCCCTCATGCATTAAAAGTAAGCAGCTCAAAGTATAATTGGCTACTTAGTTTTATATTAAAAGGACAGTGAATTTATCTCATGTAGATGTAGTCACTTTGGAATACCTGGTTTCTTAGTGGATTCCAAACTGAGCCAATGGTAAGACTTAGCTGCCTCTGGGGAGTAGCTCTAAGGTCCCATTGAGGTACAGGGAGAGGCCAGCACCACCCATTGGAAAGCACCAGATCCCCAGAGAAATGCTCCTCTTGGAAAAGCCCAAGCATCATGCTGGGGAGTGTGTGAGAAGTGTGGGGGTGCAGCAAGGAATGCCTATGCAGGACAATGCTGCACTCTTCAGCTCTAGTCCTTGCTTCAGTTACCCTTGAGGCTCAGCTTGCCCACTCCCCACTCCCCTTTTCAAGTGCTCTCCCTGTGCCAGAGAAGGCATCGGAGCAGAGGGGCTAGTGCAACACAGTTTTCCTCCCTAACTGACTGCATGCTGACTTTTTCCCAATCATAAGCTCTGAGTGCAATTTGAGACACCTTCTTGCAAAGCCACCATCATAATGGTTGAAGCATTAGTTGGCAAATTTTCTGAGGATTTTTGTTTTATAAATATTTCCCGCTTTTTGAGCACTTGCTTGCGAACCTAATGCTAGCTTGCTTTCTCTCAAGATTATTGGTATAGTCCATCTTACAGAAAGAAAAGTATGCCAGGGAGCCCATATAAAAAGCAGTTTTTAGCCATTTTTCAAGTTGCCGAAGTTTGTGGAGCTGGTTGCAGTACATAAAGAAAAGATAGAACAGGATGTTTTGACTTCAATCACTGTGACAGCAGTCAGATACAAAATCTAACTTCAGATGTTGTAGCCCAGAGTAAACAATGAGATTCACTTAGAATCTGACAACTATTTTTTTGAAGAACCCTTTTCAAAGAGACAATTACTCAGATATGGGAAGGTCTATTTCACCTGACGTGTTTATTTCGAATAAATTGGCAGCAGAAGCTGATGGCTTTGACAATTATTTGTCACAGAGGTGTGCAATGCATAAATTTCTGTAATAATTAAGCTTTATGTTTCAAAACATCTCAGAAACTATACAAAAAATAGCATTAAAAGGAAGGAGGGATATGCTCCTGACTGGGTTTTCAGTGAAAATACCCCTTTCTCCCAGTCCCACAGACTTGATTACTTTCGGGTGTCAGAAAATCTTTTTCATTTTCTAAAATGTTAGAGCTCCTTCTTGGGGCGGGATTTTTGTGTGTGTGGGGATTGACTTCATTGATCCTGACCTGTTTGGCACATATAACAACTGGGAAATATAGCTGAAAAATATAATAGTCTCCTAAAAGCAAACCAGACTCAGATGAGAAACTGCTCTTTTGCTCGGAGGAAATAATGATTGATAGAACGTGCAGCACTTACTGGAAGGTACAACTACTGATTTTGCTATCTAACACTTGCTTCTTTGAAGAAGTTTCAGTCATATGGTCTCTCTTACTGTTTTTTTTTGTAGTGAAGCTTCTCTACATTTCATGAAATCCATACAAGAGCTTAGCTCCCCATGACCATGAGAGCAGGACCATGCTGATTAATTTTGCTTATGCAAAATACACACTCAGACTGAAGCTCTTACTCAGAAAAATATGTGAGTGGCTGATTGAGACATGGCTGCTCCCTGAAACCCACACTTCCCAGAAAGGTAATTATTTGAAGAAGAGCTGTTAGGGTACCAGTCACACTGTTGCTTCTGTCAGGTGCTGACTGAACCACGGGACACAATGCCTGCCTTTGCCCCAAAGGTTTCTCCCTGGGTGTGAAGGGGACAGTGGCTGCCGATGGACAGCCAGCGCTCTGAGGAGCAGCACTGAAAGCGGCAGGTTCAGCTTTGCAGCCCGGCCAGGGATTTTCTCTGGTGTGGCTTCAATTGAAAATTCATATGTGGAGCAGAGTGGCAGAAGCTCTTCTGGCTACACCTCTGCCTGTGCGGGAGAGCGGAATTTGGGATATCCACAGGTACAGTGGTGAGGAGTCTTCTCTAGATCAGGGCACAGATTGTTTCCTGTCTTCCCCTTGCAAACCCTGGGGGTTTGGGTTGATGGCAAGTTGCATGTGAGTCCACAGTGTGCCCTGGCAGCAAAAGAATCTATGATTTTATGCAGTTTCCCTGCAGGAAGAGAGGATTTCTTACTTCCCTAGACTTTTGTGAGATACCCCATAGCCCCATGATCTTTTGAGTCTGTCGCTTCTTTTATGACTCTCTACTTATCCATCAGTCTTTCTTTGTGGACATTATAAAAAAATCATTAGTTACAGAAACCCGGTCCTGCCAAACCACCAGGAAAGGGACCCACGCAACAAACAGATGAACACACAAGCATAGCAACTATATACCCTTAAAAATAAGTTATTACCTCTTCCTCCAAAAGCAATATAGGGAAGAAAAATGCAAACATTAAAAATGCACAGAGGGACAGAGGGATGAAAGTAGCTTGTACCCACTTGAAATAATTTCATATTTATATGAGGGGAACCATATATTTTTAGATTTCTGTGGGTTGTCTTTTCATTTGATTTGATCAGATAAAACAGAATCTGCTGCATGGAGATGTCACACAAATATCTTGGAAGTCTGGAGAATAAAGAATTTCTGCAATAGCAATAACAAATCAAAACACTTACCTGAATCTTTTTTAAGCCTAGCTCCCCTGCTTTTCTTTTGGATGTTGCAAGTTGTGAAAAAAGGGAATTTCTGTTCTGTGCTTCTATAAGTCTATTAAGGATAGTACCTAAATGCACCCAGCTAAAGCTAAGAGGTGAAGATGGCCCAGTTACAATACAATTAAATTTAGTTTTTATATGGTTTCCAAGTCTTCAGCTGCATTTGTTCAATAGCAATGAGAAGAGACGTACTCAGGCTGAATACTATTTGCTTTAGAAGTGAGCTGGACACATTGAGGAACCAAAGCTGAAGTTCTAGATGTACGATTATTTCTTCCCTATGGAAGTGATTTATTGCATTTTTTTTTCTCTTCATTAAGCAACAGAATGAAATTTCACTCTCCTCTGGGAGTGGTAGAGACAAAGCAGTTAAAAATGATTGGAATGACCAAAGTGTCTTCAGGTGCTACTTTACAGTAACAAACTTTGCTGGAAATTGCAGCTGTTGCCTGGAGGTGAGTTTCTGATCATCACAGAACAAAAAACTGCAGCTGGGTCATAGAGCCTTTAATTGCCTGTTTCCTCGGGCTGATCCTGGAGGACTTGAGTATGAGAGAGAAGTTGTGCACTGCCAGTTCATGGGCCTCTTAGGAGCAGCACTAATTACAGACCCTTGCTGTGTTGTGTGTCTGGATTTTTCTTAATTTCTCCCTATGAAGAAAGGTGCAGGCAACCAGCGACTGCTTTACACAACCAGAGTGAGTTACAGAGAGAAATTTTCTTGTCATCAGAGAGGTGGTGTCCACTTAGAAGCTATAAGGTGCCACCTAGGGAAAGCATTAACCTAACTCCCGTTAGTAGCTCTCTAGATACCCATGAGATTAGTTCAAAGGAATGAGAGTTCAATGACGTGAGAAAGAATTGCATGATTATGCTGATGGAGCAGCCAGTTTGGTAAAGCTGACTCATGGAAGTAAGATGTGAAATATATAAGAAGCCTTGCATTGGATTCCCACCTGCAGGCTTGTCCAGTGCTAGCCTGTGAGTCCGAGTGGGAGGAACTCACATTCCTCCTATTGCTCTCCTTTCCAAAACCTATAGGAAAGAACCTACACAAAATGTGTAGGAAAGAACATTCTTTATCCTGAGAAAGATCAGAACCAGACTTTTCTTTAAAAACCCCTGCCAGGTTGGCCCTGCTTATCTTGAGAATGTTTCTAGATCCCAAGTGTAATCTAAAATGTAGGTATCTATAAGAGCAAAGCACTGCCAGAGGATGACACCAGTACAGTCCTAGAATAGTTAAAACAGCCTGAAATATGAATTAATTTGGTAAAAAGACTGAGAGGATGAATTTCTCCAAAGAGCCATAAGAACTATGTTGGGTTCCTGGCTATAGCTCATGACTGGGCAGTGACTAAAGGCAGACCATTGGTGGCCACTGTGTCCTTCCAGCCTTTGGTGCTTCTCTGGTACAGTCTCAGTCCTGTAAAATGGAGGTGTTTCTGAAAGGGGAAGACTCGGTGTCTAGAGCCCTCAACAACGAGAGGTCTAGTAGACTGGAATGGAGTCTTATGATATGTTCTCCTCTTTCCAACAGAAACTTAAAAATGGGTTGAAAAGAGGAAAGGGAAAAAGCAATATTTTATGCTTGATGGAAGCAATTAAACCTCACACCTACTAGAAACCTGTGACAGGCATGGTCAAAACATGCCTACTGGTGGTACACCTGGGTCTCTCTTTTTGTCTGACTTTTCTGCTAGATTTAGCTTGAACAGAAATTTGGGAGTAGTCTATCATCGCCCCAGCACTTTCTGAAGAGGCAGACATAAGACCTCCAAAATGGGCAAAACCACAGGAGAAATATTACATAAATTCTGTGTCGTGGCACTCTTTTCCCTCTGGGAAATCTTAGCCATATTTCTTAAGAAAAATCAGCACGAATTTAAGACAACTCGTTGCATTTCCTCAAGAGGTAGAGGACTGAAAAAAACCCACAGAGCCTGAAGTACGTGCTGCCCCCTCTGCAGCAGTTCACAGTGTGGCAGAAAAACCTTCATTATGTCTGCTCATAGCACATTACTTCCCTGGTCTCCTGTGCCTCATCTAAACTGGGCATTAAATTCACACTGGTTTCATCAGCGAAAGAAGGAACAAAACAAGAAAAAAAAAAGTCGGAGCTGTTACAATATGCTTAATTTAATTGGATTTTCTGTTCTGAATCAGTAGAATGAAAGAAACATTAAACAGAACATGCCCAAATGTTAAGGCAGCATGAGCAGCGCCATCTGTCACAATATTTCTCTGGTTATTTTTAATCTCTTACATAGTTTAAATTATGTTTTCTTAGTGACAGGCATTATTGTAGAACATTTATCTATTATAAACAGGAGCTAAAGTATTCATTATCCCCAGGTTCCATTAGTAAGAATAAATGACCAGAAGAGAGGCAACTGTACAGATTTTATGCTCTGCACAGCTCAATAGTTGATAGGAATGTCAGAATTGTCATATCAGATCATATTTGAAGGTCTAGTGAATTTATTATCCTTCCTTCAGAGGTGGCCACCACCATGGATGTCTGGGAAACCTCACGATAAAATATCTTACAGTACAAATTGTTTTAGAGGAAAAGATTCCACTTAAAGCCCAAGTGGTTGGCCAATAGCCTGAACTCAGAGAGCTCACAACATCATTTCACCCCTCTTCTGTGTCTCTAAGTGCTTAAACCCATTACAATCCCAATGAATTCTTGCCTCCAACACTGTAATCATCTGACCGTCCTTGTATAGCTCTGACTCCTGCAGTGGGAGGCCACCACTAGGCAACTGTAGGCATTTGTGGTCAGATAGTGAGAAGCAGCCTCCTCCCATGAACGGTCTGGAGACATATTAGAGCAGACATATAGCTGGGGTGTATCAGCAGAGCTCCACTGACGTCAGGGATTTGTACCAACTGAGCATCTGATCTGCTATATATGCACATGCACACACAGCTTCAAATCTTACATGTCACTGTTGTGAAAATTGCCAAGGAATAGAAAGCAAATAAAAACCCTTCTTGAGATAAGCACTTACAGCTTTTTAAATACACATAAAGAACAGTTTCTATTACTAAAACTTGGTTAATTTCAGGCTTAAAATTTCTCGGGATTTTCTGTCACATTCCTCATTTCAGTAGATTCTTGTTTTGCTGCTAGATCATCTGACAAAGATGCTTTTTGACACACACGCAAGCTAGGGGGCCAAATGGTAGCAGCAATTTTATTCGAGTTGCGATTTAGTGAGTACATACCGATAAACAGCCATCACGGTAATCCTGGGCTGTTAATCCTTGTAAAATAGATGATGTGCTGAATGCAGAGCAGCTGGCCATGTGGCTCAGTGACCACTATTGTCTTGATTTGACATATGCTGGCCAGTCCATGCAGTGGCAGTGCTGGCACAGCCTCTGGCCAAGCTAGTTAATTTAACCTCCTTCCTCAGTGTTACCACGCTGGAGTAACGTGATCGGTGCAGGCAGGCTACCCTGCCTGGGCAGAGTCCCTTCCATGTCTGCAGGACACCACTGGGCTTTTGAGTGTTTAGGGCCCTGGGGGTGGGATATTTAGAAATGCCAGATGCCTGATTATAAAATGCTACAACTTAATGGGCTGCCACAATTCCAATGTTGCCAAGTCTTGCATTTTTATCATGAAGCACATAATATTTGATGGTGTACTCCAAGCTCCAGCATCTGAAAATACGGGGTTATGGTAAAACTATTAACATTTATACACTTATTTTTAAAGGTTATTTTGTAGCTCCCTAGCTGCAAAGAAAAGCTCACGTTTATGACCCTAAAGATTCTGTTATAATCTCTAGGTTTGTGAATATTTGATACAGCCTATGTGTAATTCCTGCATAAATACGGTGCTGTTGCTGTGAGGGACAAAACACCTACTGGTAGTGATTGCTTTCATCTCTGAGGACAGCAATGGTAGCTGAGGGTGTGAGTTGTTTTGTGCTATACTGAATCATATGCCAAGGCTGGCAGAAAAAATTTAAAGTACCCCAATCTATTTTAAAGTTGCTAAAGAGGAATTGGGCACAACCCTAGACTCCTGCTGTCGTAAATGGACAATGCTAGAGAGACGGAAATAAAAATATTGGGAATTTGGTGAAAAGGCTACTGTTTGTTGTAAAAGCATGAGACTGTATCAAAGTGCTTGAGCTGTTATGGAAGAGAGGCAAATCCCTGTTCCTTTCTGTTCCTGTTACTCCGTTTCCATGTTTATTCCAGTGGGAAAGAGAATGCGCAGCTGAGGGAGCCAGCCTGTCCCAGTTTGCCCAGCAGGAACACCCTACTTAAACCAGCCACTCTGACCGTCCCCAACTCTGCCCCAGGAAAGCCCAAAGTTAACTAAGACCAGGTTTACTCAGCCCCTCGTTGTTTGGGCTGCAGTTGCTGCTTGCTGTAAACCTGTGGGTGAATAAACACTAGATCAATTTTTTTTTGATAAAAATTATCTTGCATCTCTTCAAACAGCTGCTGCTCAAGGCCAGGCAAACACATGTTTAAGTCCTGTAGGCATGTGAGCCATAGCATTCACAGGAGGTGGGAAACAGCTGAAACAGCATGAAAGACAAAGGTCCAATGACTGAACCAGAGGGCTAAGGCTTTGGGAAAGGGCACAAAACAAAATCCATTATTTGAGGCCTTTACTTCATCTTTCTTGCTCTGTTACCAGAGCTGATGGGCTTCAGCTGGAAACCTTTCTTATAATATGCAGCTATGTGGAAGGACACTTCTGGTAACCTGCTATCCCTTTCAGAATTAAAAAAAAAGGAAGAAAAGACACTTGAAGAAATGTCCTGCCTGCTGGCAGAAATGGATAAGCAGAAATCACTTGCAAAATAGCTTCTTTCAAAAGAATCTCTTCTCTGACATCACTGAATATAAAGGACCAGTCAAAAAAGGTCAGACAGAAAAATGGCCTATAAGAAGGCCTGTAGGAAGTAATCAGCAAAGGAAAATGTTCTGATGGGAAGAGGTTGTGTATTTAAGTCCTTTTTCACAAGGAAATTATTTTTTAATAACATTGTGTTTCTTTTCTAAGAATTAATACAGATTGCAAACATACCTGATGTGGCTAATGCTTATCCAATGTGGATACTTACCCAATTACTGACTGCAAAACAGTTATGTCACAAATAATCCAGAGATCAAGCCTGAAACCCTGGCTAGGCTGGAGTCAATATAATTTTTCTGTGTGTTCAGTGAGGTCAGCATTTTTCTGGGAAGCACTTTATATAGCAAAAAGACTGAGGTCAGGAAACGAACAAGAAAGGGATGTGCTAGTGTTTTTAGGTAAGAGAAAACCATGACATATTCTTGGCCACCAAGTGGATTTATAATGCAGAATAATATTCCCTCATATAAGCACCCTTTAAAACCACACAATCAGCATTACATATCACTTACACTTCTACATTAATAACTACTCAGGGATTTATTTGTGAAACATACAGCATCGGGGAAAATGTCAGTCAACAGAACAGATGTTGAAAGCTGTAAGAGGCTTATATGGAGAGTATAGTCACAATGTATTTCAGGAATACATGTATATTCTATCTTCAAATTCTATTAGCTGATGAGTGTCCATCAGCTTATGGGCAGCAAGACTCATCATCGGGGCTCAGGACACAGAGCCTGAAGAGAAACAAGGGAAATGAGGAGGCTCCTATACGTCCCATACCATTGGAGCCTGTGGACAAAAAGCTTCATTTAAAACCACTTAAAGAAGTAGAAACACAGATGACATCCCTGCCTGTTACTGTCACATCACAAGAGTCTATAAGCAGTGCTAGCTAAAGGCATATGCAAAACTTAAAGTAGCATATGGACCAATTTATTATAATCTCTAAACTACTGTGAAAGTTAACCATGGGAGATGTGAATTTTTCTCACACAACCCCAGAGCAGCAAGTAATTTAAAAGGTCAGCAGTAGTGTGACCCAGCAGCCAAAACTGAAGTCCCACTGCAAGACAGAAGAGCAGATCAGCTACTCTGATTATTAACAGCCTTGAAAAGGAAGCTGGAACAGAAATAGGAAAAGGAGAAGAAGCCAGTAGGTAATTTAGATTAAGAAGTTTGATCGGAGACAAATGAGTGACGAATAATGAACTAGTGTCCACTTCCTCACAATAAAAGGAGAGTTGCTGCTTTGCAGCTCACTTGTGCCCTGTTGTTCCTCTGCAAAAACTTGTTTACCTGTCAAAGCCCTCAACTGGAAAAGCAGACCAAAGGAGCGGTTGTGTCCATTTGCTAGGATTCACATTTCTCAAAGAGTGTCATTCTTTTCTGCAGGAAGAAAACCATTTGTCAAATAATACCCACTCTCCTTTATCAAGGTCTTGCACTTGTTGCCCAGTTTGACCTGATGCTGGAGCTCCATCAGGATGTAGCCCCGTGACAAATGCAGAACGGGCAGCAAAGTGCACCGTGGGGACTGGGGGGGATCTGTAAAGGTTTAGGAAAGGCCCTGCTGGCATCTCCATGTTGTGAATCATACCGGACAGAGATCATTTCACTTATGAAGTGTTCAGTGCACGTCCAGCCACATGCAGAGATGAATGGTACCACCAAGAGGACAGCCCCAGCTGCTTGCAGTGTGAGGGCAGAGGCAGTGAAGGTTACTAGTAGGACTTGTGGACTCCAGGTAATGTGGAATTGCTTCTTACATGAGGTTGGCTAGGATGGACCCAACTGTGCACCAAAAAAAAAGGTACTCCTTTCCTTTAGAAGATTTGGCATGGTTTATTTAGATGTATTAATTTATGTATTGATAGACTGCATTATCATTATATAAGTGTTATCTTTCAATTTTTCTGCTCCTATGTAGCCAAAATGGGCAATGTCTAGAGAAGGACTTTATAATGTCTTACAATGGCTATTAGTTGTAACAGAATAGTATTCAGTAACTTGTCATAGGTACTATTTAATAAAAATTTTCAACTGTTTAGTTTTTGGGATTGATTTATTATTTATGGTGGCAAATTGGAGACAGCTGCTGAAATAACGAATAGATCAGATTAATGTGATTCTCTTTTTTTAATCTCTTTTTCATTCGTATCTGCCACTCAGCTTTTTATTCAGCTTTGGCTGATTTCTGTCTCTTGTTATTTTGTACTACTAAAATTAGATTTTATTCTTAGATCCCACCAACACAATGGACAGATGTAGACCTGTGTTCATTAGCAGCAAAAATATCTTGGGACAAAAGCTAGTGAAAACCTTTGCTGATGTATTGAATACATACAGGAAGAGCACTCAGACCAAGGAAGTGCTAAACTTGGGCCCCACTGAATTTAGTTGGGTTATTCCCATACCGAGTACTCAAAAGAGGTCAGCTTGCAGCAAGAACTGAAAAGCAGGAACCAAACAGAATACTACAATTGGTCAGATATAGCTAACTGGACATAGCAAACAGAGAAAGGAAAGTATTTTAATTGTAGAAAATCACTTACAGGCGGTTAATGATTAAATCCAAGGTTGTTATATGTATTTATTTATATATTTTTAGGTGAAGCCCTATAGTTTTTTCAAGGAAAAACCAAAACATTTGAGTGCTTAGTGAAAAACAGCACAGAGCATTTCTTATAAGTAAGCAATAGTCAGGTAGACAGGACTCTAAGCAACAATCAGAGTTGTAAAAGCAAGATAGAAATCTGTGAGAGAACTGACATAATCTGTTGAAGAACATGAAAAGGAGGAGGACAGAGCTATTGAGTTAGATGTAATAGTGAGTGAGTCGATGCATTCAGCGTGTCCTTAAAACACGGATCCTCTACATGATTAGTGTCCAAATGCTGTTCAGAAAAGCACTGGAAAGAGGTCGTAGGTACCTTTGCAACAGGCCAGTCATTGCTGCATTTTATAAAGTGATGTTTAGGGAGTCCTTATTACAGGTACCTGGTCATTTTTTGAGTGAAAGATTTCTTCTCTTTCTTTATGAAATTTAAAAATCCTCCTTACTCAGGAAATGGCTGCAGAACAGGTGCTATTTTTCTTTTGTAGAAGACAGAAGAGTTTCTTGTTGCACATGCAGCTCTATTAACCCCTACTTAGACTGTCCAGTCATTCTGTTTCCATGGCTGAAGCAGAATGGTAACATCTTGGAAAGCGGCGTAGGGGAAAGAGACCTGGGGGTCCTGGTGGACAGCAGGTTGACCATGAGCCAGCACTGTGCCCTCATGGCCAAGAAGGCCAATGGCATCCTGGGGTGTATTAGAAGGGGGGTGGCTAGTAGGTCACGAGAGGTTCTCCTCCCCCTCTACTCTGCCCTGGTGAGACCCCATCTGGAATACTGTGTCCAGTTCTGGGCCCCTTAGTTCAAGAAGGACAGGGAACTGCTTGAGAGAGTCCAGGGCAGGGCTACCAAGACGATTAAGGGAGTGGAGCATCTCTCATATGAGGAAAGACTGAGGGAGCTGAGTCTGTTTAGCCTGAGGAGACTGAGGGGTGACCTCATTAATGTTTATAAATGCGTAAAGGGTGAGTGTCAGGAGGATGGAGCCAGGCTCTTCTCAGTGACATCCAATGATAGGACAAGGGGCAATGGGTACAAGCTGGAACAGAGGAGGTTCCACTTCAATATAAGGGAAAACTTCTTCATAGTGAGGGTGATGGAACAATGGAACAAGCTGCCCAGGGAGGTTGTAGAGTCTCCTTCTCAGGAGACGTTCAAAACCCTCCTGGATGTGTTCATCTGTGACCTGATCTAGGTGTTTCTGCTCCGGCAAGGGGATTGGACTAGATAATCTTTCAAGGTCCCTTCCAATCCCTGATATTCTGTGATTCTGTGATCTTTTTAGGGCTTATGTTTAATGCACTTCTTGAATTTCATGTTGATGCAATCCTTCAGCTGAGCCTTTTTCAGACTATACTAAATTCATGAGGCAGAATGACAGTGCTTAAGGTTGTTCCACTAACTGCTAAGTCCATGGAAAAACATCCATTAACTTGAATGGCTGCTGGTCATAGACTAATGACAAAGAAAGCCCAGATTAAGAATAGAGAAGGCACCGCCATTTTGGTGTATTTTCAAGCTTTCTGTGTATTTAGTGCCACATGTTATTGCTGTGTACAACAAAGGAGTCTGCTGTTACATTAATGAGCAACTACTGACCTCGTTACACTTTGTACATAGCAGCTTTCTTTCTGGAAAATCCCAGAACAGTTAGTGAGATTGATGAATTGAATTATCTCCAAGGAAGACTTACTGTGGGTTCAGGTACTCTAACCCTTCCTTCAGCAGTGTGTCCTGTCACAGTACAGAGCCTGGGCCAGCGGGCAGGGAAAGGTTTGCCACCATGCAGACACCGTGCAGGGCAGCTCTCCCTGGCACAGCAATAGAATAGTTCATTGTCGCAAGTGGCGGGACATTAGTTCCATGTGAAACTGCAAAGAGAACATAATTACTCAAGGCAGAATATAATTGCTCAGAGTGGAATCTGGCTTGAGCTTTATTGGCTAAAGCTTTCCCTTAGAGGCAAGTACCATTGGGATTGAAGAGCATAACCAGTCTGTACTTTTGTTTTAGGTTTTAGATGAATGATGGTTAGTTCATGAGCTCTGAGCACCATGATGGGACACAGTTCATTCATCTATCACCTGCATGAGTGCTATTTCATGTTGCACTTTCTTGAACATCTCACCAGCGTCAAAATCAGTATTCACTGTAAAGTTGTGCCCCTTTGAAAGCTATTAACCAACCCCTGCACCATGTTCTAGTACAGTTCATCCTCATCTTCTGCTTTCTGTTGCCTTCCTCCCACAAAGCAGAAAAGTCTTCAGAGGGGCTTTAATACCAGTACATACGTACTTTTGTAAGGAACTATATAAACCATGCCCTTGTTTTATGCATACTGCTGCAGCCATCGATTACCCTTGTCATGTTTGGGTTTTGATACACCTACTATACACACTGTCAGGATGAGCAATGAAGGATTTGAGGAAGAGATCGCATTTTCTGGTCTTTGAAGTACAGACACAGGATCCAGGAAAGCTGGACCTGATTAAAAAATACTGGTATGCAAAGGGCATGTGAAGCCTTTATGTTGGCATTTCGTAAGGTTAAGTGACTGATTTCGCAACCTTGGCATTTCTCTGATGTGGAATGTTTTATGAAACTATATATATATATTTCTGAAAATGTCGTAAATGTTTTGAAGATTAAAAAGTAATCTCCTTGCTCCAAAATCATACTGTCTAATTTTAGGTATGATTAAATACAAGTAACTGATAAGAAAGAGATGTTTGAAAACCCAAAAGATATGGCATTGGCTCTGGGAATTAGATGATGACTTGTTTGGATTAATGATTGCCAATTTTAGATGGGGAAACTGGTGCACAGAGAGGAAGGAGCACACAAAAGCTGAGGTTAACTAGAAAACTTCACTAGTGCCTCCTCAATCCCTGTGCAGTGCTCTATTCCCTTTCCCCCCTTTTTTTTTTTGCTTAAAACAGACCCTTTTCATTAGACTATCTAGTATAGGAGAGGGATTTTTCTGAATGTGAAGTAAAATAGATAATATTCCTTACAATGAAGTTGTCTTTACAAGAATTACATTGATTTTCAGAGCAGTTGTCCATTAAACAATAGTTTCCTTGTCAGCACAGTTTGTTTTTTTCTGCATTGTAGGAGAATCGGTGACTTTCAGCTGTGTTGGGTAGGAGGAAAGAGAGGAGAGAGAGAGTGCGAGTTAAATCTTAGTGATATGGAAGTGCTCTTTCACATCATCATTATTTAATTGCTGCGACAGTCAGTGCATGAAAAAAAACTGTGTGGGCTTTTACACCTGAAAGCATGAACAGAAATGTGGTTTGGGTTTTTGTTTGTTTGTTTGTTTGTTTATTTTGTTTTGTTTTGTTTTTTGTAAATTTCCTTTTAGAGCAAGAGAAAGGACCAAGATCAACAGCATCTGGAAAGAACAATGCTTTTCTTAACCACATAGTATATATAACAGAGAAAGAAATTGTAGGAACATCCTTGAAAAAGGCCATAAGCGTGGTGCAGGGGATTTTGTCATGGAATTAAAAAGAAATTCACTCCTATGCCTTCCATGTTCCTGATCTCTCTATTCAGATTGCTAACAAGGGTGCTGAATGACTAAGGTCTGCACATTTCTGCCCATCTGTCAGCTAAAATATATTAACTCGTGTAGCACAACCACCACACACTCAACAGATGGTAACAGCTCCCAATCACTTCTAATTTCACTCAGCTTTGGACTGATAACCCAGAGCTCCCATGAAACTCAAAGGGAATCTTTTGTTCGTTGAGTCAATAAAAATCCAGAGCCCTTTAATGTTACCAGTCTTCTGAAATGTTGATTGTGGTATAGACTGTTTCTAGTGAAGTTTCCTTTTATTATTTGGGAAAAGAAACACACTGAACCAAATTACCCTGCACTGCTGGAAATTTTTAAGTGTCGATAAAATTTTATAGTAGATGTATTTTGGTACCTGGAGCAGTATTCCCATGTCTCTGGGCATCAGATGCTTGCTCTGGGCTATTTTTCACTTCCATCACCTATTCACTCTATTCACTCTCAGAATCAGTGCAAAAGCACTAGTATTTACTGTCTGGGCTTTTTAGTAAAATATGCACCGGTCTCCTCAACGTGGCAGAGCAGAGAAGCTCATGAAGTGAAATCCAAACTTCAGCTGCCACAGACGTCTTGCCAGATCTAATTTTGGTGCCCACACCAGCCCAGAGTACAGTCAATCACTGGCAAATGTCTGATTTATGCATTAACTCTTGGGATCCTTGAGAAAGGCTCATACAGACCATGTTTCCCACAAAAGAGTGTGCATGAAGAAATTTGTGCCAGCCCAAACTGGCAAATTTATATAGAATAGTACAGTTTTGTATCAACATACCAGCACTGATCCCAGCACTGGGTGACCACTGCTACTGCTTTGGATGCAGTCTCTCTTGTTGCAATATATTGGGGACCTACATAGTGATATCTAGAGATGAATTTGATATCTCTGGTAGAAATACAAGTATTTAAGTGAAATTACCTATGGTTCATCTTGTGGTAAAAAGATAAAAATTAAGTCTCTAAGAATAATATCCTTATGTCTATGATGCATTAAAACCTTAAGGAAAAGAAAGTGGTCATTTCTCTTTAAACAAAAAAAAAGAAGGAAAAATAAAAAGAAAAGCCTTAATTGCTTAAATTACAGCCTATTTCATCTCTCTCTTCAAAAAAAGAAATAAGTACTGTACTGCAGTGAATAATATCAACTTCATGTTAATTCAAGAATCCTTTAGTGAAATTCTTTGATATGTTTTATAGAGAATATGAGAAAAGATTCCTCTATACCTATCAGCCAGACTTATATTTTATGAAAATAGCATCCCTCTCCAAAACATTTTTATCCCTCCAAGAGCTTTTACATTAATAAAATGCCAAGTAGAAAGATCATTCAAAAGCCTCAAGTAGCTCTAGTTATTAAAAAGCTGTATTAGCAGCCTATTTTTTAAAAAAAGCATGATCTTTGCAGAATTTATGAGCAATCCTATGCATTTCTGGTTTTCTTTAACAGTGAGTTTCAAAGCAGCTACTTGCACTTTTTGAGATGTTGCCCTGATTTCAGACATAGTGTTATTTTGTTTAATGGTAATTTTGTTCTTTGTGAAGGAATTCACTACCCTTCTTCAACATTCATTTTAGTGACACAGAATCCAATAGCTCTATGTTCTTCACATGACTGGAATGAACATGATATTTTCCATTGCTGAAAATAGGTAACATTAATTTACTGATTTTTTCATTATCTTTATTTTGAAAATAAAACAGCTTCATATATATATATCTATTTTCATTTCTATAACTGTTAGAATTGTACGGAATATATTACTTGCCATCAGCTATAATGTGTGCACGTCAAAAGTAACTTGTTCATAAGTATCTTACTAAAAAGAAAGGAACGAAACAGCATTTGTTTGCTCATATATATATGCATATATGAACAGTATTCTTGAATAAGTACAGCTTATTAAAATGCAAAAATTTAACTACAAGTTCTATCCTATACATATAAATGTTTAGTTATGATAACGTTGCTCTCTGTTCTCTTACTACCATTTCCAGATATTTACCATGGAGATAAGAGAGGATATCTTCTGTATGCCTCAAACTGCTATCTTTTGCATGCCTGAAAAGCGATGTAAACTACAGAAACCTACTGCAGGTGAGAAGTAGTAGGATCCGGCCTTAATATGATTTGGACAATTTGATTGAAGCAATTACTTTAATCTCTTTTGATTCTGGTTTTTTCACTTACTTTCTTCATGACAATCTTGTCTCCTCGGGGATCCTTCCCTCATCAAGCTTTGCTCATCTCTTTTTCCTGTTCAAATGGGCTGAGAGGAGTCAATCTAAAAGAGAAAAAAAGTTCAAAGACTGAAACATTTTATTAAAGCATCCTGTCTTCTGTTTTCCATTTGGTAAAGGATGACATTAATACACATATTCAAGATCTCTGATGCTTGCATTATCTGTGTCTTGGAATACAACGTCATAGTCTTCTTGACCAGTTTTCTATCCCACCCTTATATGCTGAGGTCAGTCATTCACTGGAAAAATATTATGTGTTAACTTAAGATCTGAAGTTATGGGTGGATGTCACTGATGTGGGAACGAGTAGTTGATATTGTTTGTTCTGGAACTCAGGCTACGCAATCACAGTAGTGTCCAGTTACAAGAATTTGTGAAAGAAGATATACTGCTCATCTCCCCGATCTGGATCTCAGCTGGGGCTGTACTGGAAGATCTCTGATTGTAAGAGATGGTTCCATGAAATAATTAAAACCCCTTGTTTGGTTTTTTTTTTAAATCAGCTCTGCTGAGAGTCCCAACCTCAGGCCATTGCCTTTTTATGTGAGGCACTGTGAAGGTATGCAGCTAAAGAAGCCCTGAGCCCATTTCACAACAGAGGTGTGCTTGGTGGGTCACTGCTCCCTTCTTCAGCTCTACTCATTTCTACTCCTGTTCCTAAAGAGAGTAACTTATCCCACAACAGTTTGGCATGTTGATACTTCTCTTCTGCCCTTTTCTGCATCAGACAATTCATTAAACTGTAATCTAAACCCTGTTTTTAATAAACGGGCCCAAACCATGACACAGGAGCAATTGCCAGAGCTTGAGGTTATTAGAGAAGTGCCTTTCTAGGCTAAATTCAGTAAAGTAGTAAATAAAGTAATTTCACATGAATGTGAGAGAAGGGAACATCCAGACCTTGACTAGATGTAATGTGAACCTTCTGTAAATTATTAACTAAAACATAAGCTTATTTTCTTCCCACTACACAGCTCCTTTCTTGTTGATATTTCCTTTAGCTCGATATGGGTTGGGGCAGAGGAAGAGAGCCCGCTATCCTTAAGTGTTTTTGCAATCTCTTCCCAACTACTTGTCTTTCTTTCTAGACCAGACTTCAGTGCAATACGCTGGGGAATTTTGGTAGATGTGA
>VZTM01002883.1:343-23845 GCA_013400555.1 Jacana jacana | reverse complement strand
GCAGCCACTCCTCCCAGTTTGGTGTCATCAGCAAACTTGCTGATAGTACACTCTATTCCCTCAAAAGATGGGTTGACATAGTGCTTAGTGACATGGTTTAGTGATGGGTTGTTTTTAGCCAGAGTTAGGTTGATGCTTGATGATCTTAAAGGTCCCTTCCAACCTAGAGGATTCTATGATTCTATGTACATGCAGGTGGGTCAGGGTTACCCACAGGTGGTCTCCTCATTGTTTGCATGAGGAAACCGCGTGGAGCCAGTGCCATGTCAGGTTTTTACCTCACCTGGTTAACTTATCTGCTACCTTTGCCAGAGTCTCTTCATGAGCAGCCATCTCCCTAACTTCATGGCAGAAGGGTTAGAGTTGGAAGGGACCATCATGTTCCAACACCCTTGCAATGGCCAGGGACACCTCCCATTAGAGCAGGTTGCTCAAAGTCCCATCCAGCCTGGGCTCGCTTCCTCCCCTGAGTGGCCCTACAGGTGTGGCAGAGCCTCATGTAGCCCCTGGCCTGTTTCTGGTGACACTTTGTACAGTAAGTACCCAGATCTGGGGTCACTGTCTGTTGCGGTTCCCCTGTTTGTGTGGGGATGTCCCCCTGTCCCCTGGGCGGCCCAGCCTCGATCCTCTCCTCAGGTGAGGTGAGTTCAACCGAGGGGCTTCTGTAACCTGTTTTTATTCCCCAATGACATCAGTTAGCATTAAAAACCCAAACCAAAAAATTTGCAGTCTTTCCTTATTCCTATATGTGTTACGTTATTGTTGCTGAGGTGCTGACCTGGTGTGTGGTTCAGCAGTGCCAGAGGTACAGAGGCAAGCTGCCTTGCTGCCCTGTGCCAACGGCTAAACCTTTTTTATCTTTTATCTTTAGTTTTTACAAAGCAATAGAAAGCTCACTTTCTCTGTTTCACCACATGCTTCACTATATGCCCAGTGGGCTCAGGTCCCTTGGCTCCACTGTGCCTGAGACATGGTGAGCAAAGCAGCCAGATGGAACTCGCTATCGATTTAAGAGTAGATTAGATGTGGTGTTGAGGGATATGGTGTAGGGGAGAACTTTGTAGAGTAGGGCTGACGGTTGGACTCAGTGATCCCAAAGGTTTCTTCCAACCTGAAGGATTCTATGATCTGTATGTCCATGTCTCTGGTACTGTGGGATGTGGCCCCCTGTGCTGGGGAGAGGGTGTGACACTTAAAAAAGTAACAAGAAGTTGGTGCTCAGCAGTGGACCTATTGCTTGCAGACCAGACTTGCCATGTGAGGGAAGGAATGTTTTCGGTGTTTCCCCTGAGCTAGCTCATTGAGATGAAATTGAAGCCTGTTTCCTGCTTCTAAATGCTCTCTGATTCTGTAACTATTTTCAGCACCCTCCTGGGTCCTCTTCAAATGCGTACGTAAATCAAACAATCTCTTACCTCTTTGTTGCTCTCTTCCTCTGGCAGCATTTTCGCTTGCTGGCTCTTCCCCCTAAGCCTCACCGCACCAGCGTGCCTTCCTCGCGTGTCTGTTATCACAGATGGGGACAGTTCAGAGATCATCAGTGGAACTGTGGTGAGTGGGTAGAATTGGGAAAGCAGATCAAGGGGCTTGTGAGAGCTGCAGATCTGCTGGTTAACTGTATTTCACCTATGAAACACAAAGACCTGGATTTTCCTTTTATCCCTTTTCTTTTATTGATTCATGAAATGGAACGGGGAAGAAAAGGCTGCTTCTTCCCATGTCTTTGGGAGAATTGGGGACTTTTTAATGGTGCAGCTTACATGAGGATTAGAGGTACTACTCAAAGGTTATCCAGAGTACTCTGTTCTCCTGCCATAGGCACCTTCTGCAGTGGATGTTTAGTCAAGCCTATGCCAGACAAACTCCATATGCTAAGATGTTTTTCCAAAGGCTATTTTAGCCATGTGTGCTTTCTTTAGCTGCTGTAGTGCAATAAGGATGTACTGTGACTGAAGTATGAGATCAGCAGTGCCACCTCTTCTTGGTTCTGTCAGTGGAGGGAGCTGATGCATGCACTGTAATTGGACGGGAATATGTTTTTTTGCATTTCCTATAAAGGAAGAGAATCTTAGTTTGTGCCACCCCTCTTTAGTACTGTCTTTGAACAGGGAAACACATTGCTTAGTATTGGGTTTGATTTGTTTTTTTTTCATCCACGCTAAAAATTAAATAAGAAACTTGGAAATTAGAAGAGTTTGTAATTGCTACCTTTTCTTTTTAAGATGTAAGATAATCCTGAATTGGCATTAGGAAAATAAATAGCAATCCATTTTAAAAAGAAGTGGTGCTAATTTGTTAATGTAGTATTTTTTTCATAATAAACTTTTTTTTTTTTTAACATAATAATAACTAAGATACATTCCTCATTTAAAACTCAGTCTTTGGCTACTGTAAGAATTGAGGAGCTAGGTTATATTTGGTGTCTTTGCTTGTATACCTGCTCTGCCACACGTACAGCAGATCTCTTTCCTCAGGGCATGGTATCTACAAATTAAGATGTCTGATGTGACAGAAGCAGAAGTTTTAATACTTAATGAAAGGTCAAGTCCTATATGACAAAACTACTGGCTGCCGTAAACAAAGAGATTGTCCACAGGTCCTCGCCTGTGTAGGTTTTCTGTGCTAAACTCTCTTGCAGTTTGTGGAGTAGCTCATCCATCTGTGTGGTGGTTGAAATTCTGAATGCCATTACTTAGGATGCTCAGAAAAATGCTTTAGTTGCTGTAAATTCTGTCTGTCCAGGCTCTTGCAAGACAACTACTTTTTGGTATACTTCTACTTTCCTGCACTTTGTGCTTTCTGAATGTAACAGGTGTGGCATTGCTCCTGTTGTGTGTGTAAATACACAATCAATCAAGTGGGTAAGGGGAAAAGATCAGGTATTTTTTTGTCAAATAAGTTATCCTAATTTCTACAGGAGTG
Organism: Jacana jacana; assembly: GCA_013400555.1. Classification (NCBI taxonomy): domain Eukaryota; kingdom Metazoa; phylum Chordata; class Aves; order Charadriiformes; family Jacanidae; genus Jacana; species Jacana jacana. The sequence goes on along the minus strand of VZTM01002883.1, from coordinate 20,923 downwards.
TTCCTGGACTACTTTTTCACAGGCTATTCTGTTAAATCTTACCAATTTTTACCAGTTTACATTAACAATAGTATGAATACATTAATGCTTCTGTGTTATATGTAGAAACTCAAAAGGTGTTTAATTGCTGCTGGAGATAATCATATGCAAATGTTCCATACTTTTGAAGTGGTTGAAGTTCTGCTGAGGAGGTAGATCATTATACCACACATCAGATTTCTTTTATATTCTGATTTTTAGTCTGAGAATAGAGCAATACTTTGCTCTCCACTATGTACAACCAAAAAAAAATGTTAAATACCAAAATGCAATGCTACCTTTGGAGTGTCAAAATTCAACACTTTCAAATAAGGAAAGAATAGGTCACTTTTTGTCTTGTTAGCACTGCTGTGCAGCAGGAGGTGCTGTCAGGCCTGTGGTTGCAGTCTCTGATGTTTGTCTCCGCCTTGTTACATGGCTGGACCTCCCCTTCCCCTGTAACTCAGTAAGAGGGTGTGCTTCTGTCCTGTTTCAGTGTGTGAAGATGTCTCTGCATCGTGTGGCTCAGTGCTCGAGGCCTTGTGGCAATGGAGAGGTCTTTTTAAGAGTAATGCACTAGCTTTGAGGAAAAAAAAAACCAGACAACTTGGCCTTTTTAAATGTCTCTCTGTGGAGAAGGAGTTTGTGTTTTGTTTTTATTAAGCTAGTGTAAACTATGGAAGGGGACTTTTGCATTCTTGAAGTTCTGTTTGATGTTTACAGAATAAATTTAATGCAGCAGGAGGCATTGACTGTAAAAGGTACAACTTCTGGGCTGTTGCAAGACTGGAAATACAGTTTGAGTCTTATTTCCTTCATTTAGCCATTCTTTTTTGATGGCAGACTTGCCTTGTTGAGTCTGAGTACTGCTGAGCTGACCTTTACATTACAGGGGCAGAATCTGCATGTTTTAACTCAGTTTATTATCTTTAGGGATCTTTGGTTTTCCATCTGTGTGTTTGTTTTGAGATATGTAGTATTTTAAGGGAACANCTGGAAAACAAGGCTTATGAGGATCGATTGAGGGAGTTGGGGTTGTTTAGTCTGAGGAAGAGGAGGCTGAGGGGAGACCTCATCACTCTCTACAACTGCTTGAAAGGGCACTGTAGAGATATTGGTGCTGGTCTCTTCTCACGGGCAATGAGCGACAGGACAAGAGGGAATGGCTGCAAGCTGCAGCAGGGTAGGGTTAGGCTAGACATTAGGAAAAAATTTTTCACGGAGAGAGTGGTCAGCCAGTGGAATCAGCTGCCCAGGGAGGTGGTGGAGTCACCCTCCCTGACTGTGTTTAAGAGCAGATTAGATGTGGTGTTGAGAGATCTAGTGTAGGGGGGAACTTGTAGAGTAGGGCTGATGGTTGGACTTGATGATCCCAGGGGTCTCTTCCAACCTAAATGATTCTATGATTCTATGATTCTATTCTATTTGCTGTCAGCTGTTTTTTATACATCGGATTACTTTGCTTTCAAACTGGGTAAATTTTTTTGGGGGAAGGAGTAGAATATTCCAAAGATGGCAAAGAGTTAATATTTCTGTAAGAAGAGAAAACTCTGGAAGTGTCTTTATACCATAAATGAATGGGTAGACATTCATTAATGCAGGCTGAAAGCCTCCATCTGATGCGTAGCAAAGAAACCTCATTATGGGTCAGTTTTACAAGCTACTGAGAGTCTGTGAAAATCGGAATGATTGCAAGTAAAGCTATCAATGTAAGTAGATGTGTCAGCTCTTGTAGGGGATGTGATTGCAGATGTTCGTAGAAAGAATGCTAAATCCTTGTCCTGACATGAATTTTTATAAACCTTTCTGCAAAGAAGATGAAGCAAATAAGGTAATACACTTGTTTCAGTATTCATCGCATAGAAATAGCTCAGCTAAAAATAGCACTCAAGATAGTATTATAATGCATTAGTTATATGGGTGGGGAAGTAATTTTCCCATCCCATGGAATATGAGCTCTGAAAAATTTTCCTGTTCATCAACAGAATGAAACAGGAGCCCTTTAAAGGGAGAGTGTATTTTCTTTGGGTTTTGTTTTACAACCAATTCACTATTGATAAGGGGTGCAGAAACAGCACCAAAACCACCAGTCGGGCTCGTTGAGTTTGGATGTTTGACGTTCAGATTTCAAGTTCCTACTCTGAATCATGCACAGGATTTGGAGTAGGTTAGGTATTCACAATGGCAGTCTGACTGCTGGATTGTAAGGGTTAGCTTCGAAGTGTGATTTTTCTCAACTTTTTTTTCTTTTGTTTTTTGTTTTTTTTAAAGTCCTCATGGTCTTTCTGGATACTGCTATATGTGAGACCAAGAGACCATATTTGTGGGTTATGTGCTGCTTTAAGCACTATGTATGTTCATCCATAATGAATGCTGGCGGTTGCATGGTGCATGAAGCTCAGCCTGTTGTCTTGCTGTGGCTCTTCACTGGCTCGCCTCATGCCCAGCAAGACTTAGTAAGCTTTGCAGCAGTAGTCTGAAAAAGGAGGGCTGAGAAAAGCAGCAGTATGGGTTTAACTTCTAAGCCGCTCCTGGGTAGAGTGTGAGTCACAGAGGCTGTCAAAAAAGGTCCCTGTTTGATCAAATGTGAAGAAATTACAAACTTATTGGGAGGAGAAGAACATATAGATGAGGCTGGGGGAGTGGGGAGAGGGAGATTTCTTTACAACCTGAATAAACACAAATAATCAGAAAATGGAAAATTTTATTGGAAATACTGTGATGTTCTATGTGGAAATAAATAATTCTTTATTCTCTTTGCATCAGACTCTATGGTTGGAATATACTTTCCATGATGCCTTGTGCCTTCCCAGGGTAGCTGTGAAATACAGCCTGTAAAGGGATACTGGAACTTAAGTTATACAAGTAACTTAACAAAGATTACATACTGCTGTAGGAGCAGTCTGAGAACAGGATGTAGGGGTAGAAAAGAACACTACTGCAGCAGTAATGAAGAAAAAAATCCAGCATGCAGGAGCAGTGTTTGTGTTTATAGCAAAAGGGTTATAACAAGTAAAGTATATGCGCTGCATGACTGAAGATCGATACGAATTCCTTCTCCTTACAGGCATATCGATCTTGAAGATGTCTATCACTCATAATCTTCCTGCTGTAACTGGCAAAAGAAAGTATAAAAAAAAAGTATGGCAGGACTGTGAGCTAGGGGATAAAAGAAGAAAAATGTTCAGAAGTGCACACTTTTGATCCTTGGGCTGTGAAAATGACAAGGTCATCTGCTATTATGACCAGGTTGACTCTCAAAGCTAAGTGACTCAATGATTTCATGCATCTACTCTTGTAAAAATATTTTGGGTTTTGTCATATAATCTTCTTTTCCATTAACCAGAACTGAATTACTTTATGAACAGCTTGAATTTAGTGTATCTGTCAAAGACTGATTGTGCCTAGAAACTAATAGTGTGGACCTAAGCTGTTTAGGTTTGGGAGGATCCTATTTACCAGCTCTTAAGAGTTGAGGAGATAGTAAGAAAAATGCTGTAGGCATTTCTGTGAATTACTTGTTCTTGTTGTTGTGGTGTTGTTTTTGAAAGTGACAAAATGATGGTAAAAAATCAAAGGTATGCCATTCTTTTTAGTACTAGTCTTTCCACTTCAAAGAAATTAGTAATACCAGTAGAAAGTATTGCCCTTGTATATATCAGTGTCACTCCATGAATAAAACCAAGTGACATCATTTGGTTCTGACTAATTGTGCATGTCACATGGATGGACATAAGCAGTCAAGTACTTCCAGTAGTACCCTTCATATCTATTGTCCCCATTGCACAGAAGGGAGTCAGATCACAGAATCACAGGGATTGGAAAGGATCTTGAAAGATCATCTAGTCCAATCTCCCTGCTGGAGCAGGAACACCTAGATCAGGTCACAGAGGAACGCGTCCAGGTGGGTTTTGAGTATCTCCAGAGAAAGAGACTCCACAACCTCCCTGGGCAGCCCATTCTAGTGTTCAGTCACCCTCACTGTGCAGAAGTTTTTCCTCATATTTAAGTGGAACCTCCTATGTTCCATCTTGCACCCATTGCCCCTTGTTCTATCACTGGATGTCACTGAGAGGAGCTGATGGGAATATGTCAGTGCAGTGCTTAAAGAATATGGTGGAGACATACACACTGACTGATGTGGATGGTATTGCGAAGGGTCCACAGGTTACTTGAACAGGAAGTTTAGTGGTATTATGTATTGACATAGAAATCATAGAAACACAAGGTTGGAAAGGACCTAGAAGATGATCTAGTCCAACCGTCCTCCTGTCACCAATACTACACACTAAGCTACTAAATCAGGTCTTGTAGCACCTCATCCAGACGGTTCTTGAACACCACCAGGGACGGTGACTCCACCACCGACCTGGGCAGGTCATTCCAGTGCCTGACCACTCTTTGGGTGAAAAAAGTTTTCCTGACATCTAAGCTAAATCTCCCCTGGCGGAGACATGCATGACATGGAGTCAAGTATGTATGATTCCCACTTAGCAACCTGAGCAGGGTCTAGCTGGGGCTTCCCTCCCCTCCCTCCGTATTTTATTGGTCATATCTAGACCTGTCTCTGGAGACAGTGTCTTTCTGTGACGTGTAGATACATTGCCTTCTTGAATGTGAATTATTCAGTATGTGAACTTTACATTTGGGGAACTAGTCATACAAGGAGAGACAAGCTCACTTAAATATTCACCAAACAAACATACTGGGAGCAAAGCCTAACAGTTCTAAAAATTTCAAGGCTTGTGACTTTCCTGTGAACTAGCTGTTACTGTATGATGCTTGTGTAAACAGACATTGAAGATGAAATGTGAGCGTTGTTTTCAAAGATTTAAAATTTGAATTTATATCAGATGTGTACCAGAGCAACACCACTTTTTTGTGAAAACTTAAATATTGTTAGTGAAAAATGAGGATTGGGGTTGGCATGGGTTGGGATGTCAACCCTTTTGGCACAGAAGGAGAAGGAAAGGGGAAGGGAGCTCGGGTTGGTGCTGTTGCTGGCACAAGTGGTGGGATGGACAGGCAAATCACAGTGTCCTCAGCTGCCTTGGGAGCCAGCCTGGCTTTGGGCAGGCAGGACACAGGTGAAGTAATGTGTGGGAACAAGGCTGATCTGCTGTTCTGGGTAGTCTGCTGCCTTTGCCTACCTCTTGAGCTGTTCCTCTGTTTTGTGTTCTAAATTGTCAAAGAAAGGGCCTTTATGATTTGAAAGTATTTCCACTGACTGCCCTACTGAACATGCACTCTGGCCAGCTTTTCAGGATTTCTGCATGGACCGTGGGCTGTAGCTGCAAGTCCTGAGTCTTGTACCAGATGGTGTTCTTTCACAGGCTTTACTGAAAACTCTGTGTGAATGATATACTGCAAAATGCAGCTTAATGATTCTACTGAAAGCTAAAGGGAAGTTGAGAAAATGGAGAAAAATGAGGGATGTCAGCAAGTATAACTCACCACACCTCTGCAGTGGTTCTTTTGTTTTTGTGGCTCTGTGGTGATGAAGATGTCTTTTGTCCATATCAGTGTTTCTTCCCAAATCAATGTCTAAGGAGATCACTGAAATAGCTGTTGAATGTCAGTTTATCTGTAATACTTGTGTACATTAATTCCCTTAATTCAGAGGTCCCTGTTATTAGTGTTAGATAGTTATTATTTGCTTATGCTCATAAAACAGCATTTTAACACCATTATGAAGTACTTAGGTTAAGAAGCTTCTGACTTCTGTTGCTGTTACACAGATCTCATTTTGCTTTCATTGCTTGTATTGCAACAGGACATTTTATGGGCAATGGGTGTTCAGCATTCAGATTCTGTTTTCTTTTGGGGGTGGGGGAGATGGACAATCAGTTTTATTAAGCAGGACTATTTCAGATTAAAATATTCAAGCCTGACAGTTGGTAAGCGACTATCAGTTTGCTTCACTGCAACTTAACTTTTCCAAGCTATGCTGAAATGAGTTTTTTAAAAGGACTTTAAAAATGCATTGTAATCTGCTGTTCAGCATGAGCCTTAGAGTAGTATCTCAACTGAAACTTTTCACTTTGTGAGAGGGGGATTAGAAATATGGCACTACCCTTGCTTTGACTTAGCATTGCTAAGGAATATAGCTAAATAAACCCCCACTGCTTTTCTGCATGTGGGGCTGAACAAAATAGACAAAAGTTCAAACTAAGACTTTACTTCTATAACATGTAATCTGTTGATTCAGGAAAAATGTAGTTGCTGCAAAAAAAAAAATACATTCACTGTAATATTTGATTTTTGCAGTGAAAGAGTTGATTGAGAAATCAATTGAGGAGCATTTTTGTGAAACATTTATCATTTGCAAGCATAATTTCATTAAGGAAGGTCAGTTAGCTAATTATTCTCATGACTTTTTGTGCTGAATTTCCTGTGGTCATCATGCTTCTGTTCTATTTTTCTCCATAGTAAATGAATGAATTTTTTGTGTTTCCATACTGTTAATTACAGGGCACATTGGTCCCCAGAAGGACTGGGTTAATTTAACTCTTCAGTGGTGCTCTCCCTCTCTTTTTTCAAGCTTCGTCTTCTATTAAAATGTCACTATAAGAGCAATGGATTGTCCTATGAAATATCCTGATAGAGTTCCTTGTTATTACGTGGGGAAATAGGCAGATAAGCTGGTCTCAGAAAAGTTGGACATGAATTGATGGCAGGTCACCTTCTCAAAGTGTGTGCTGATTGCATGCGCTCTCTCTCTGTGGCAGGAAGGTGGTAGCTTTCCTTCAAGGAAGCGTCATACCCGAAAGAGCTGCTTCCAAAGTGCCTTGGCCATCAAACAGCTGCTCCTGGCCAGAGCAGTGTTTCCCAAAGTATTTGAAGATATTAGGCTGGCATGCTCATAGAGAACTAAAATGTGAAGCAAAGACCCACCTGTGAATCAACATGTCTGAGGAGCGAGCAGTGTGTATAGTTAGCAATTCTTCATGTAGAGGCCATTGCAGCTGGAGGGATGATTGACTTGGATATACAGATTTTTGGAAGAAACTTTTTTCTTTCCTTGTTGGCAGCCCTGTAATCAGGATGGTGCCATTTATGTGAAAGTGAGAAGCAGCAGGCGTTTCCTAATTGGCTTATAAGTAACTGGAGTAGAAAACAATTAAACATGGACAGGTGTAATAACAGCCATCTATCAAACCAAATGATTCTGAAAGCTTGAGAGCTCTGAGTGTCCTGTTAGTCCTCTACTTGAATTTAAACAAGGGCCATTGGAAAAACTCTTTCAAGGTAGAGACTACACTTCACGCATCTTAGTAAAATGGCAGTGAACTACTTGTAATGCATATGACCCAGTCAGCCCTGACTTTTAATTTTCAGTGGACAACATCAGTCTGTGCGTGCCATGGACTGTGATGAGGATTGTTAACCTGCTGCTGGGAGGCTACATGGACTGTGTTGGAGCTGAAGTAAGTAATGGATTCATAGTGACCTCCGAGAGCAGGACAAGGCACCACTGTGCTGCAGTGTATGGGAAACCATAGCCTCCTGCCTCAGTAGGCAGAATCATGGGGGCAGAGGAGATGGGACTGATAGAAGGAGGATGAGGAAAGGACTGAGGTGGGAGTCTGGGGTGCAGACAGGGACTTCACTTGGACCAGAGGACAAATTCTACCTCTGGAGAAAACCTGTCTCCTGTGTGCCCTTTATATGGTTAGTGCAAGGACAGGAACCCTCCTCTGTTTGCAAGCAGGCTGAACAATCCCCAGTTCTTGAAGTATGTGCTTTCCACAGGGAAGCTGATGTATTAGAATGCAGTAAAATAAGGTCAATTGTTGAAAAACTGAGCAAGGAGACTTGTTTGCTGGTTTGCTGTTATATTTTGTAGTAAGATTAAAACATCTTTCAGAACCAGACAGAATCAAAGTATATTAACTTAATTGGCATGTTATGTAGATTAATAAAGTGTAATGCTTCGAGGTTGTAAGTAAATTTAGAGTTTATTAAGACTGTTAATCAGAATTAAAAAGTTATGAAGGAATTAAAAAGCTCTGAAGAAATTTCAATGCCATAAGGACTCTTCTACTCATGCATCCCTTTGGTACAAACTTAATGCTGATATATCAACTTGTCATAAAAATGTAAATGAATACTGTATTGCTGCTGCAGTATCATTTTGGCATTAATTACTTATAGGATGTTGCTAGAAGACTCTCATTTGGATAGTGATTATGTCTTCATAGATATCTGAGGATGCTTTGGAGATGCTGAACTCATTCCAATGTGTCCCAGAGCACAGAGAATAGGGATCAAAAGACCCTTGGATTTGTTTCTTTGTTTTATTTTGTTTCTTAATTCACAGCATATTTTTTAAAAAATTCGGATAGACTATGGCTATTTGGAATTTTATACAGGAACTAGTTATGGCCTGATGATTAAAACTGGAGTTCAGCTATGGGATGGGAAAAAGTTAAAACTTTTAGAGCTATAGGGGAAGACATGTAGTTCATTTTTCAAATCTGCTACGTGGATTATGGGTGTTTGTTGTGTTTCATATCTAAGTCTTTAGGGTGAAGGAAATATTTTTCTTTGCTTTGCTCCAGGAATAGGCTGTTAAAAACTCATGTTGCGGGCACGGGAGTCAAAAGCAGTTTTAGAAGTTTGATCATTAATATTTCAAAATACTCAACTTTTCTCAATTCCTCCTTTGATCTGCTAGCATATAAATTGCAGAATCAACTTGATTTGTGACTAATTCCACAAACTTTGGTGGCATTCCGCCCAAGGATAAATTATCCCTAGATGTTCAATTACATAATTTCCAAACAGGCGCTCTCTTAGCAAGCCTATCAAATCTGTTAAAAGCAGTGCAGAGGTTAGTGGTGCTTGTTGTTTTGTGCTGAAATTGCAAAAGTAGTCTCTTGAGTTCTTCATCCCTTGCCAGTTTTGCTCCCACTGTGTGTACAGTAAATTTCATAAAATATTAACCTATAGTAAATATTTAATATATAATTTATTTGCATTATATAAGTTCACTCTCCAGTATATGAAGTGCTTGAATAGATAGTTATATAAATATTTTAAAATGACAAATACATAAATATTTAAATGGCCAATATAAATATTTTAAATGTAGGTACAAGGGCCATATTCTCCCTTTTTTTCCTCAGAGTTGAGGAGGTATAATTGCTGACACCAGTTTACGCTGCAGTTTTGGTGTAACAGCCTCAGCCAAAGTAATGTATGCTTTCACGTATTTCAGTAAACTTTAGGTCAGTATGTAAGGTTTTTGGTATTGCATAACAATAAAAAATATATTAAGTTTTAACATGTTTAATAGAATTTGATGAAAATTAGGAAGAGACAGGGCAAGCATTAGATGAAATTTAAAAATGATTCATTGAATTGTAGGGCAATACAAATGAAAAGACTTGGGGTGAGGGAATGAGTTTATTTTCACTAATAGGAAGTGGGAGGAAAGTTATTTTAAATTTGATAGAAATAATACTCGGGGGTTACTTCCTGCACTGCTCAGTTTAGATAAGAACATGGAATGAGTTTGTGTAACTCAGCTTGGCATCTCCAGCTACTCCTGCTGCAGAGCTGAGGAATTCCAGCCGATTGTCTTGGTCTGGGCTGAATGCAAAAGTTTCCAGGGGGCAGTTCTCCAGGTGAGTCTAGGATACACTTCACCTGCAGGCATGCAGAACCTTGGTGAATTTTATCTCATTGAAGATGCTGATTACTCATTGGAGAACCCCAGTGAAAGAAGAAAGTTGTTGCTATTGAAAACATGGCCTGATCTATACTCCAGCTTATGTTTTTCTATGCAATAAACTGTTCAGGCTACTGGTGACAGTGAGTACCATTATGAATTGTAAAAATTACAAGGACACATTAAATGCTAAATTTGATAAATTAGGTTAAAAAATACCATATGCAAATATCTGACTTCAAAAGAAATAGGGCATGCTTCTTTTGTTCCTGTTGGTGTGGGCTGATATTTTATCTGTCTACGTGAAAGTTGTCAAAACAAGCAAAAGTCCAATAGAAGTTCTTGGATGCTCAGCGGTTTGAATACTTTAGCAGTTGCACCTAAAGTAGGCATATTAGTTACAAAAGTTAAAAAACCCAGGAGGGCTGATCTGTCATTTCCTGAAGAAAAGAGCAAGTGTGGTTTGGAGAACTTGAGAAGACGAGAAACTTGCACAACAACATAGTAATGTATAATCCCAGTCATTGGTGGTGGTGAGTTATTTTCTTTCCTTTTCCCATTTTAATGAAACTTCTTTTTCAAATAACGTGGTCTAAAGAGATTCAAGTTAGTATTAGTCTGGTGATAATTTGAGCCAAAATTATATAAGATTTCAAACAGTTGAACATGGGGAAATTTCTGCTTGACATCTTTAAAGATGTCCCTTATTAACAAGTCTAAATTCCTGTTCACTGTCCAAGAGCAAACCCAATGAACTCTGAAAAATTTGTTGTAATTTCTAATTCTAAATAAATCCAGTTCATTCAGCTCTTAAAAAAAAATAAAATAAAAAATTACTTCATGATAGGAATGGTCTATTTGGCAAAAAAAAAAAGTTATCAGTTTATCAGCTGAACCACGTAGATGTTTCCCTCAAAACTGTGTTGGTACTCTGTTGACTTTCATGGTGCAAATATATAATAAAAAAATATTTTGATGGAAATACTGCTGTGTGGATGGCCATCAGTATGTAGTCACAGAGGACAGGCACTCTTAATGGTCCACCTAGAGGATCTGGAGTGCATACTGTATGCAAGGAAGCTGTATGTATGATATTGTATGTAATAATGTAATAATTCCATAATATTGTATGTAATAATATACTAAAGTATTATATTTTGCTCGGTGATAAAAAAAACCCCAAACAATTATACTTAAGGTCAAATCAGGCAAAACATTGACTTTCATGTTGAAACATTTGATCTCGTGAGCAGTTTGACCCACATCTCCTGTGGTGTGATATGTGCTAGTGAAGCTTCATGAAGGAGAAACCTGAATGCTCCCTTCAGCATATTTTGGGACTGATACACGCCAGTTTGAGTAACCAAATCCCTGACTGAATACTCAGTGTTTTAGTAGCAAGACACCTAAAAGTGGTGACAAATGGGATTGGTGCACGTATGACAGTGGTGCATGTTATGGGATAGAGGGCTTATACGAATGTTCCTGTTTTCTAACTTCTTCACATGGATACTTTATGATGGACCAAAGAAGTCTAAATAATTGTTTTGCTCTACTTATGTTTCAGAGTAGAAGTGGTAAGGGAGAGCAATTAAGTTAGTTCCTACAATGGAATATGGTTGGGTCAAGCTGAATCAAGCTTACTGCACAAATTTGCGCTCTGCAAGTTGCATGCAAGTCATGTAGCGTATGTTTGAATGTGAATCAGTAGAAATGACCTGCTGACTGTTCTAGTAAATAGTAATTGCTCATAACTGTTCACGGCAAATATTCAGTATGCAGAAATTGAAGATGGATTGCTTAATTTTTGTGAAGATGTTTATTCCCCATTTCAGTAAACAAAAGTGCAGGGTCTTAGTTTCAATTCTCAGCTGCATAAGACACCTAGAATAAATTTTTTGCTTGGTGTTTGCTTCCATGTGCTTAGAATTTATTTTTATAGCTTTTCTGACCACAAAATGAATGGACTGGAAAATTCACAGCTGGTGAAAACTAAAGGGATACAACAGCAAATATGTTTAGGTTGTTTTGGGTTTTGTGCACAAACACTTGTTTTCATAGTCCCTGAGCCATAATAAAGTGTTTTAGAGGTAGAAAAAGTTTAATACAGTACAGTTCATAAAATTTACTCCCGGTGAACTAGATGTGTGGACTTGTAAAGTGGTTTGTTCCTCCTATCACTCATGCTCTTGATGATCCTGGCCCTTGCAGCATGTCAGCTTCTCTTGTGAATAGTAGATTGGGATATGAGAGAGTGTTTTTTTAGTCTGCATGTTACCCGTGGCTTGCTTAGGTTTTGGTCAAGTATAGTTATAGTTGCATATGTGTTACTGTAGTTAAAGTATAACAAGTATAGTTAAAGGTCAATCTGTCCTCTTGCATAGTTATAAAGTTGCAGGTTTTGGGATGACAAAATGAAGAAGTAAAGGTACTTTTACTTGTATGATAACTGGCCATTTAGTGTAGAATGCTCTCTGTACCCTGTTGAAAAGGTTGGGTTTTTTTTAGATGTTGTTTTGTTTCAGTAAAGCAAAGTAGCAAGAAGGATACGTAATACATGGGCTCTCTCAGATGCCTTACTTTTCTCTATTATTTGTGATAAGGAATCTGAATAATATGGCAGTAACAATTGCAGGACCTTCTCTTGGAGGCATAAATTTATAATGGATGTGAATTTGAGTGAAATTCACATATGAGCAGTGAATTATGCAATGTTAGCCTGGATTCACTGGCTTTATTATGTTTGAACTCCTTCCAATCCAAAGTGTAATAGAAATACCTTTTTCTTCTTACTTCTCTCTTAGCTGGATACTGTTCAGTTCTACAGATATGCTAATTCTATGGTGAACATAACCAGGCTGATCCAGGTTATGACTCTATTATGCTAGAGAGTGGAGAATATAATATATTTTTTGAGGAAGACTAAGGGAAGCAAGATGAGAAAGTGAATAGACATCAGTGTAATTCATCAGATCCGGAGAGATGCTTTTTAGTTAAAACTTGCTTGATTTGAGTTTCGCAAAGCTGAGTACTTATACTCATGAGGAAAAATGTATTCTTTTTATTTGTAAGTTAAATGGACTGCACCTTATCATTTTGAACCTGCCTCAACGGTAGCAGATCCCACAAAGGAAATGTAAAAGGACCCACATTAGTGAGATGGTGCCAAGTACATGTTGTGCAGCAATGTCCATGGGGATTATCTAGGTACTTAAACTTTAACACATGCCTCAATATCTAATTGAGCTGATTTAGAACTAGGTTTTAAATTAGCCTGACAATGTATCAGTGGCAAAAACCTGTTTTCTTCAGTCAGGGAAGTATTAAAGTTCAAACAGATGCAGTTTCAGAAGAGCTGACAAGTATTTACTGGATTACTGTTAAAGCTACCAAATTTTGTGCACTATATGGAGATGTAGTTTTTTTAATCCAGATTCCACATAGATTTCATTTCATGGTTTAATCCCTTACTGTAATTGCAAATTGAGTACTCACGGGCATGTATTGGAAAAACTAATTTGTATTTGGAAACATTTGAGACCATGTCTGCTTTGGTGCAAAGTGTATGGTAGCTAATTCTGTTTAGCTTTCTACATGGTAAACAAAAATGCTGTCTCTTTGTACTCTAGTGAAAGACCAGATAGTTGAGCAGCATAAAATATAAATGAAATCTGTACCTTCAGTGTGGATTTAGAAATACTTTAAATGGAAAAAGAGTAAGTAGAAAAAAATGAGGGAGTCCCTTTACTGCAGTGGAATTTCATGTTTTTAGCCAGTGGAAAAATATCTGTCAAATAACACAGTCCAGTCAAATCACTCTCATTGTTAGATTGCTGGTCTACAGAGGTTTATGTTCAGAGGTTTGAGTTGTGGTTATCATTTCAGAAAAAATTATGTTTCAGAAGACCAATTTGTTGGCAAGTGCCTCAGGGTCCTTTGGGGAAAGGTCTCTGATGAACCACTTACCCAGAGTATAGTATGTATGTGCTTTAGGGAGGGATGTTGTAATATTGATAGTAAGACGATAAAAACTGAGGGAATCAAGGCACAAAAAAATGAAGCTGTCTTGGAAACAGTTAGATGAGATAACTTCAGTTTTCTCTTTAGCCTATTCCTGTACAAACTGGTTAGTCTTCCACTTCAGAGAGAGCAATCAATACATTTTTGCAGCAAAATGAAAGGATGAAGAAAACACTGCCTGTAGCTGGAATTGCTAGTGTGGTCTTCAGGAAAGCAAAGCAGTGCATCAGTGAAATGCTACTGCCCCAATGCTGCAGGGATACCTGTAGAGGTCTCGCAGAATTTGAGGCCCTGCCAGTGTATTTAAGTGGAATCAATTAGTAAACACAGTGTAAAAGGAAGAACCACCAAGCCTTTGTTTATAAATTTGTCTAGCATTTTGTTGAATTTATGTATGTTTTGTACTGTGGCTAATTTAAAGGGAGGGAGTAAAATTGCATTTCTAAAAATATTTCCTTAACAAGGAAATGACAAATAGAAACTATTTAAGTAAGGATTGCCCGTTGAAGTTGCTTCTTGATCATGTTTTACAGTAAGGGTGGCTTTGTAGGGTCTGATTCCTGAAAGCTTGTGGGAAAACAAAGGCTTTTGTGGCAAAGGCTGTTTCTCCCACACTAAAACTTGTCCCCACCAAATGGAGCACCTGCAAGCCAAACAGTTCAAGAATTTTGTTCTCTTGCTCTTTCCCTCCTCACTTTAAATGGGGAGCAAGCAGCACAAAGTAACTTTATGGGAAGATTTGGATTAATTTTCAAAGGGAGTGACTCTTGGTGGTTTTCAGGAAAGGAAGGAACTGGGAGAATATGTATGAACCACAAACTCTCTACATGCAGTGATGAAGTAGATGAAGATCTTGATGCAATATCATAGACGAGCAGCCCTGGTACTTCTGTCACATGTATAGTCTTTTCTTTGTGGACCATTATTCTAACCATTATTCTCTCCTGGTAGCTATGTTCTGCTTTTTCAGCTGTGGACTGCAGGACTCTGCTACTATTTTCTTTGGATTTTGCCATTGTTTTTTTTCTCCTGTGAGCTTGGAAGCAGTACCTGATGCTGCTGCTATTTAACTAGCACCTCTAAAAAAGGCATTGATTACAAGAGAAGGCCTCCCTGGTCTCCCTGGAGCCTTCTCTTGTCCAGGCTGAACAAGCCCAGCTCCCTCAGCTGGTCTTCATAGGAGAGGAGTTCCATCCCTCCAGTCATCCTCCTGGCCCTCTGTTGGACACGTTCCAACAGGTCCATGTCCTTTCTATGTTGAGGACTCCAGAGCTGGAGTACTCCAGGTGGGGTCTCACGAGAGCCGATTAGAGGGGTAGAATCACCTCCTGTGATCTGCTGACCATGCTTCTTTTGATGCAGCCCAGGATGTGGTTGGCTTTCTGGACTGCCAGTGTGCACTGCTGGCTCATGTTGAGCTTCTCATTCATCATCACTCCCGAGACCTGCTTCTCAGGGCTGCTCTCCAGCCGTTCTTCACCCAACCTGTATTTGTGCTTGGGATTGCCACATCCCAGGTGCAGGACCCTGCACTTGACTTGGTTGAACTTCATGTGATTTGCATTAGTCCACCTCTCAAGCCTGTCCAGGTCCCTCCAGATGGCATCCCTTCCCTCCAGCATGTCGACCACACCACCAAGCTTGGCGTCATTGTGATGACACTCATTGTACTCCCTTGTTGTAAGTCCTGTGATGCTTTGAAGCTATAACAGTTACCACTTCTGGTGCCTTAGATTCCTCAGAGAATCATCAAGTACGCTAAAAATAAACTATTTGTGGTAGAGCTTGTCTTGTTTACATACTTAATCAGTGGGGCTAAATGCTTTGTGGAATGGGAATAGATTTACAAAACATGTAAGGAGAAGAAAATATTTGTCACTATATCCTAGTTCAAATTCTCAAGAATCATGATGCTCTAAAAATGGGGTTTATTTTTTTGCATTTCTGAAGTCTTTAGGGTGATATTTCTGAGATTTAGAATTTAGTAGGAATTAGGACCTTAAGAGAATTTTTATAGTCTTTAAAATAGTGATGTACAGCGAAAGCTGGAAATGTTTTTAAGTTCTATTGGATCAGGGGTTTAGGACCTATGCCTTGATATCTTGTTTTATCAGTTGATTGGCAGCTCTGGACCCAGAATGAAGTGAACACAGTCGACCTTTGCCACAGCTTCTTTAGATCTCAGTATAGTAACACCTTTGATTTCCCTCTCCCTTAAAGGGAGACCTGTAAAGTGCATCTCTAATTCGTTGCTCTTCTTAGACTGAAGGATTTAAAGGCAGAGGGTTGAAGGAGTGGGTAGCTCTGAGTTTGTTGCCTTTTAGGTAATAGCTTTGAATACCTGCATAGAAAAACAAAATAAAATTGTGAAGGATTTTAACTTCTAACCTCAGCTGAACAGAGGTTTTTTTTTGTCTGCAACAAATATTTATTTGCACTGAAAGGTTGAAATATTTACATTGCGTATCCATTTGAAAATTAAGCATTTTGGATTTCCAAATAATTGTCATCTTTTTTATGCCCTTGTTTTTGATTTATGGTATGACTAGGCTCTGTCTTCTAGCATGATTTCTTCTGCTGAGCAATCACAGTGAAGCACAGGAGTCTGCTTTTTCTTGTGACTGGTGTGGTTTAGAAACCAGGCTACTGCAAATTGTAGCTCCAGGCACTCACGTTTAGGCTGCTGCATTAGTGCTTCCAAGTATAAGTGCTTTGATCTTGCTGTTCTGATTTTAATCAAATGCTGACTTTTGCCATGCATGGATGCAGCTTTTTTTCGGGGGAGGTGGAAGGGATAGGTATGGGGGGAGAAGTAAATCTTAGGTGCAATAACTTTTTTGGGGTTTTTTGTTTGGTTTTTTTTTTTTTTTTTTAAAGCAATGCTTTAAAAGGAAGACTTTTCCTTTGGTTTGAATTTTAATTAGGTTTATTTAGTGCTTTCAGCGAACACTCTTCATGGTTTCATGTACCATGTCATGTTGTGGTATTTTTCTTTCATTCTTCTGCCTAACTTCTGCCTCTGTGTTCAAGAAGGGGAACATGAGAGACTTTTGGCATCACTTAGAATCATAGTATCATAGAATCATATAGGTTGGAAGAGACCCTTGGGATCATCAAGTCCGTCTATCAGCCCTACTCTACAAGTTCTCCCCNGAACAGGACACAATCCTCAAGGTGTGGCCTCACCGCTGCTGAGTACAGGGGGACAACCACATCCCTACTTCTGCTGGTCACACTATTTTTTATGCCAGCCAGGATGCCATTGGTGTTCTTGGCCACCTGGGCACACTGCTGGCTCATATTCAGCTGCCTGTCAACCAGCACCCCCAGCTGTTACATACAGAAGACACAACTTGTACTCTGAGTGGAATGCTTTTGCCCAGTGAATATTTTTAGGTTTCTTTATAGTGCCTTGGGAACAGCTTGTACTTGTATTATGGTTTTGAAATGTATAATATAATATAGTAGCAACAAATAGCTTTTAAAATGGATTTTAAGAGTTTTTTTTTCAGTGGGAATGCTGATAGAGCATCTTTTTTCTTGGGACTTGATCCACAGATCAGTGTTACTAAAGATGCATGCACAAAAGGAGACTTTTGACTGCATAAGCTTCCTGTTCAACTGCATAAACTTCAAATTAGTGTTAAAAAAAACTTTGACTACTCTCATTGGTTTTTGGACTGTAGTCAGTGTTAGAAATGTGAGCTGTTACTGAAATTTGACCTACAGGTTTCAGATGGGTAAATCAGATTTGGGTGTCTAATATTTCTATTTGAGTAAAAAAAAAAGTACTTTTAACATTCTGCAGTTACTGATTTCTCCTGAATTTCTGATAGCCAAAGAGGACTTTTTTTTTTTTTACTGCATATGTGTATAAGCAACAATGATGAAAATCAGCAAATGCCAGTAGGCTGCAAATAAGGTTTCTATAGGTTTGATCTGGGGAAGGAGGGTTCTTAAGGGGCCTTCCAGTAGGAGCAGGAAGAACAATGCCTCTGAAGATGGAGTTTATTGCTTCAGAGAATGAATTACACAGGGTGACTGACACATCCTCTGTAGGAAGGGGCCACTTCCTAATTTTCTCATTATGTGGTCTAGCCCAGCATCCGTACAATATGTTGGTTGAGCCAGTTCATATTTGTTGGAGCCCCTTTGGATTCGTAGGAGGTCAAAGAAATAATTGTGTATCAGCCAAATGTTGGTTTTGTGGTGTTTTGGGGTTTTTTTTAGGACTTCACCGTGTTTTTTGTAGAGCTTTACAGGCATGGCTTGTATTTGAAATCAAATGCAAAACTGGTCTGAAAGGGATCTCTTATTTGACAGCAGCTGAATAGATTCAAAAGTATAAACTGCAGAGATGATAACTTGTGCTTGAATTTTACTTAACAAGATCCACTTTCTCAGCAACTGACATGAGACCTGATGAGAAATGAGCTATCTTCATAGCCAAGTTTCCCACCAGCTCACATGCCAAATCCTTCATAAAACTACAAGTTGTATTCAGTGACTATCATTGACTCACTGTCATTTTGATTGTACTGCTTCAGTCTGATGTTCAACTATAGTACTTTTAGAAGAGAAAACGCACTATAAAATATACGAGAACAGGGCAATGGTTTTTGTTTGGGCCTCTTTACACACTTAGGCTGTACTACAAATCATTATTAATTCTGTTTTGTAGTTTTCTTTAACGAACGTTTTTATTTGCTCTCTTGCCTTAACTAATTCTGTGCTAGAGCTCTGGCTCAAGCTGAGTTACAGAAAATTTCTGACAACAGCTCAAGTGTTTCTGAAAACGTTAGGAAAAAACTATTAGCTTATTAAACAATGAAAAACATTTTGACATCCTATAGCACACTATAGGGAAAGAGAGTAGTTATTGACGGTTTGGATAACTATCTCCCTTGTATTCTCTGAAATTTGACTTTCAAGCCAAAAGTAACTAACTGAAGGGAAGATTCTTCTGAGGCAGGCAGATTCTGTAATTACAGTGTCTCATAGTGGATGCTACTCCATGTGGTGTTATAACAACAATCTTGATAGAATGAAGGGGGTTGTTACACATACAAGGAAGATAAAAAGAATGCATAGCTAGCTTTTATGCGAATTACACAGATTGCAGTTAAAAAACTGGTCTAAAAGCCTGAAGATTTTTTTTTTTTTTTTTGCTTAAGAAAGTTGAAAATCAAAACATTACCCGTAAAATGGAATTATTGACTTCTCTTATGTTTGTCAATCTCTATCTTTCTGTGGTAAGAATGAAAAAGAAATGACGAATGACAGAGGAACAAGACGCGAAAGCCTTTAAAGAAGTAGGAGAAGGTTGGAATTTGAAAAAAGTAACAGTTTTTCTTCTTTAAAAATCTTTGATTCTTTAATTCTTTACAGTTTGTCTGAATAGTATCTGCTGCTCTCAGTGAACTGGATTTCCATTGAATTAATTCCATTATTTCCACATGGAATTTTTAAATCGGAGAACAGTGTGTTTTCACATGATTGGACCCTAAGGCTCTGTTCCATATTTTTTTTCCATTAATCTGTGTAAAAATAATTGCTGAGTTATCTCAGGTATCGGCATGCAACAGCTGCTCACACTAGCTTGTGTTATGCACTGTTGGTTTTCTTCAGCACTAGGTAGTTGCCATGATAACTTTCAATGTCCTGGGCAGCTTGTAGCATTTTAAGTGCAGTAGTGTTTTACTCCATTATAGTGCTGCAGATCAGTGTGGTGAAAATGCTAAGAGACAGGGAAGCAGATGCTTCCTCCAAAAAAGCAATTGCTTTCTGACAGGTACTGTTTCTTTAATTATCCATGCAGATTTAGGCAGACTAGCCAGCATAAGCCAGGAATTGATGTACTTCAGGAAAGAGGTAAATTAGGTAGTGGAAGATTCTTCCAGTATTTAGAATTCATATTTGAAATCCTGTTGATTTCAGGGTAGCCCGATACAAAAATACAAAGATGATAAATCTTACTGACCCCTTGTGTCTAACTGTTCCAGAACCCTCCTTTGGGAAGCTCATTTATTGGTTTCCTTGTGTTCATTTATTTTGACATTGGGAAGGACTTTTTCAGTGTCTGAACCTATGCTCTTCAAAAACAAAGCTCATGTAGACTTCAGTGATGGAGGATCAAGGACTTATGCTTTATAGGTGTTACTTATTAAGTGGTACTTCAAATGCTTCTCATCATGCAGCCTATTGGTGAATTGTATAAATGTGGTTCCTATTCTTCATTAACACTGAAGCAACTGCATTGCACCTGGTGTCTTTGTCACCCATGATACATCAGAGCTTGGCAAATATCTCACTCCATCTAGCACATGTGGAGGTTCAAGTTCCTCGGAGAAAGTTGGTTTAAGTGGAAGGTGAGCAGGTGCAAAGCGATGCAGGTGCATTTTCAGAATGAGTGTGGGTTTTTTGACATGGAATTTGCGATTCCTAATTCAGGTAGTGTTATTTAGGGGCTCTTTTGTGATCAGTGTTAAGGAACATAATGGAACTTTTGTCTCTTAATTGGCTGATTACTGCTGAAAAATGAATTAATTGTTACTCATGATTAGCAAATATGCCATAGAAATCATTTCTTTTTTTTTTTTTTACACTTCATTGTGTAAATGAAGCTGGTTGCAACTATTTTTAGCTGCTAGACTTTGCAGTACCTCTTAAGTAAGTAGTAAAATCCTTTTGCAAGCTTTTCATTGATGTATTTTTTTAATTTCTCCTTGAGTATCTCCTTTGTTTCCTTACAGTTAGTGTATATGTGTAAAGTAGTTGTTTGTGTGGATTTTGAGGTTTCTGTGGACTGTTCAAGCAAATGTTGGCAGCTTTTAGCCAACTCCCCCAATCCCCCCCCCCCCAAGGGGTGT
>VZTM01002882.1:8973-19703 GCA_013400555.1 Jacana jacana | reverse complement strand
AAAAAAAAAAAAAAAAAACCCCAAAGAAAAGAGGGAAGAAAACTTGCTCCGTTCTGTCTTTCCTAATTAATCTAAATGCAGAGGATAATGATCATGTGTTTTTTTTATACAGGACCTTAGGTGAGCAATCATTATGAAAAACTCTAGCACCTCACTGACTGCAAATGTGAATAGCACAGTACAACAAGCTATACTGAAAAAACCTGCCTTTAAGGACGTTGTAAAATTTTAGGTCAATGATTATAGAATTATAGAATCATAGAATCATAGAATCATTTAGGTTGGAAGAGACCCCTGGGATCATCAAGTCCAACCATCAGCCCTACTCTACAAGTTCTCCCCTACACTAGATCCCTCAACACCACATCTAATCTGCTCTTAAACACAGTCAGGGAGGGTGACTCCACCACCTCCCTGGGCAGCTGATTCCACTGACTGACCACTCTCTCCGTGAAAAATTTTTTAAAATTTTTTCCTAATGTCTAGCCTAACCCTACCCTGCTGCAGCTTGCAGCCATTCCCTCTTGTCCTGTCGCTCATTGCCCGTGAGAAGAGACCAGCACCAATATCTCTACAGTGCCCTTTCAAGCAGTTGTAGAGAGTGATGAGGTCTCCCCTCAGCCTCCTCTTCCTCAGACTAAACACTTCAAAATAACTGTAAAAAAGAAAACACCAAAAATATTATCCCAAGTTGATTTGGAATGGTCTTTTCAGTGCTGTTGTGTTTATTTGACATCGTATCTGGACTTCTGTTCAGGTCACTCTTACCTTTAGCATAATTTTTTTTGTCCACTTTACACATGAGGAGGAAGAAGAGTGGTCTAGAGGAAATAAGGACCTTTGTCTTTTATAACTTTTTTTCTCAAATTTCCTCAGAAAGTTCAGTATCTCCTATAGCTTCTTGTTACTTGCCTGTACTGCAAGAATATATATTATTATTTTTTTTTAAGATAAACGCATATGCTTGTCTTTATTTTTTCTTCAGCTGGCTCAGTCTACATGAACAAGTATGCAGATTGTGACTTCATCTCCTTCCTTATCTCTTGGTGTGGGGAGAGCAAGGGTAATAACTCATCTACTGAGTAGTCCTTCTGCTAAGAAAGCCTAAGATACTTTTCATACAGCAATTAATTTTGTAAAAGACTACAGCAAAGACACATCTATGAAAAACAAATAACAAAAACCCCAAAAAGTTATGAGGGATGACCTGTGTGTAAAACTTGTCATTTGGACACTAGTACTACATGGCCCAAATGATTGTCAATGAGCTGTTCTGTATATCAGAGTTCAACCAGGCCAAGTGCAAGGTCCTGCACCTGGGTCATGGCAATCCCAGGAACAAATACAGGTTGGGGGAAGAATGGGTTTAGAGCAGCCCTGAGGAGGGCTTGGGCATGTTGGTATACGAGAAGCTGAGCATGAGCCATCAATGTGTGCAGGCAGCCCAGAAAGCCAACCGCATCCTGGACTGCATCAATAGAAGTTTGACCAGGTGATTCCACCCCTCCGCTCTTGTGAGACCACACCTGAAGTATTATGTCCAGCTCTGGAGTCCTCAGCACAGGAAGGATATTGACCTGTTGGAATGGTTCTAGTGGAACGTCACAAAGATAATTAGAGAGCTTGCCTATGAAGACAGATTGAGAGAGTTGAGGTTGTTCAGCCCGGAGAAGAGAAGCCTCCAGGGAGACCTTATATCAGCCTTCCCATATCTGAAGGGACCCTACAGGACACCTAGAGAGTGTAGCTATAGGATGAGGGGTAATGGTTTTAAATTGGAAGAGGAAAGATTTAGATTAGATATTAGAAAGAAAGTCTTTGCTGTGAGGGTGCTGAGGCACTGGAACAGGTTGCCCAGAGCTGTGGATGTCCCATCCCTGAGAGTGTTCAAGTCCAGGCTGGATGGAATTTTGAACAACCTGGTCTGGTGGGAGGTGTCCCTGCCCATGGCAAGGACATTGGAACTCGATGATCTTTAAGGTCCCTTCCAATTCTAACCATTCTATGATCTATGACACCATTACTGAAACTCTTTCTACTTCCTCCTACATTCTATATAAATTTATAATTTATGCATTATAAATTACAGGTGCATTTCTGTGCATATGTAGCTTACAGTGAGAGAATTCATTGCAAGTCAGTTGAGATTCCTTTTCAAATGAACACATTTAGAAAGCGACAAAGGGACAGTTGTTCTCAACCCCCTTTTGTGGTAAGTAGGGATTACATAATGACATCTGCCAAAATGTATTTTAATGTTTGAAAATATTTCCTTATGGAAGACACGTAACCAGGATGAATTCTCTAAAAATCTAGTTATAGTCCAATTTTACAGGGAAATGTAGTGTTTCAAAAGGTAATTTAGTAATACACTGGAGGTATAGGCTAACTTGTAATTTTCTTCTAAGAATATTGCTTAATGTGTTAAAAATATTTAAGACCCAAATGCATAAAAGACAGTAGAGAAACCTATGGTCAAATTTATGTGGAATTTATGCAACTAACTCCAAGAACATGTAATTCAAAATATGGCATAGCAGCTGCTTTCCTGATCAGAAAATATGAAGCAAAGCCATAGAAAGCTTGTGTCTGTCTGTACCCATCCAAATAGGTCTACCTTAATTCTGTGTTTGTCTATAAAATGTGTGCCTGGACTTTAGAAAGATATATGTTAATTGGTAGCACAAGAAGAGAAAAATCATCAGAGAATTTGTTTCTTTTTCAGGTCTTTCAGTTACACAAAGACAACCCTGACACTATTTTTCACAGTGCTCATTAGCCAATTTTCAGGCATATGGATCCCTGTATTCAGACTTGCATTGTGCCTGCTCAGATCTTCTATATTTACTACTGAAATCTCTACATGTTGGATTTTATTAGTTAATTCATCACACGTATTTTCATTTGCAGGCTGAAAGCCTCAGATAAAATTCAATGCCTTGTGAAAGGAACTTAATATTGTAGCAGGAACTAGTAGAACTGTGTCATTCAAATTCACAAAAGATAATCAGAACAAAAGCATCATGGAACAACAAAATTTATGTTCTAGTGAAATTTTCTAGCTTACTTACTTTGAGCTTTCATAATTCATTTTTTATACAAGGCTGTTAAAGAAATGATAAAATATAAGCAGAAATCTAAGAAAAAAAAATGTTACAGGAAATGTAAGCTTAAAAGAAAACCGCTAAAAATTCCAAGAATTTATGTGCTTTTTCTCACCATCCATTTAATGTAATTCTTCTTATTTTTAAGAAATTAGCTATTAAATATTATTAATATAATTAACTACTATCATTATCACTACTATTAATTATCATCCACATAAATCATATGGACATCCAAAATAGGATTTTTTACAGTGCTATTTAGAAAGACAGAAAAGATAATCCTTAAGAGATGCATGAACTTTTAAAATTATGATGTTTTAAGAATGTACAAATGCAGTTAACATAAAATATTTTACATTTATTTTATGAAATAAACAGTAACTGAAGCTTCTGGAGAAAACACTTCCTCAGGATTAGTACCTCCTGAATTTATGCTCACCAGAAATCTCTATCAATTTTCATATTTAAATCATAATTACTGAAATAACAGATTACTTACTCCATAAAATATTCCTGAAAATTAATAACAGAACCGTTTCTTCGTGAAGACCTAAACTTTGTGGCTGTCACAGATAAAGTGAAACATTATGAAATGACACAATCAGAAGTCTCCTCCTATAAAACAGGGATATTTTACTTATAATCTAATAATGGATAAGAATTGGACCTGGAAGAGGTCCAATAAGGGTGGTATTAGTTGTGAAAGAAGAAGAAGGTGGGTGAGCATGTACAAAAATTATGCCAAACAGACCCAGGAGTAAGAAGGAAGATGCAAAGTCAATACCCTACTTATTCCACGAAGGATTTAAGGTACTGATGACTTGTCAGTAGCCCAGCTTCCCTTCACCAGACTAAGCCATTAACTCTGGGACCCAGTGAGACAGTGGACAGGTGAGCAAAAAATGAAACAATGTGAAGTGTGTGTTTAATTTGATCTGAATATAATTTGAACTGCTGAAGGTAAGTATTACTGTAATGGGATGTACTGATTTTGGCTGGCGTAGAGTTAACTTTTTTTAGTATGGTGCTGTCTTTTGGATTTGTGACAAGAACAGTGTTGGTAACACACTGATGTTTTCCTTTATGCTGAGCAGTGCTGACACAGCATCAAGGCCTTTTTGGCTTCTCACACCACCCTGCCAGTGAGTAGGCTAGGAGTGTACAAGGAGCTGGGAGGAGAGAGAGCTAGGACAACTGTCTCCAACTGACCAAAGGGATTTTCCATACCACATGCTATATGTCCAAAAATTAATACATATTTGATGCATAGCACCAACCACTAGGACCACACAGAGTAAGTATAACTTCTCTGCTCTCATATTTCCCAAAAATCCACAGCACAGCAAAAGTTAGGTCAGATTTGTTATGCTGCAAAGTGCAATCAGAGGCATAATCTAGCAGCTCATTTCCTGCTATATCACAGTAGTTTTGCATCCACTGTGTGGACCTGTTTGTGCTTTCTTTTATGTTATGTGCATACTTCCCACCATGTGATGGTGAAAGGGATTTGTGATTTCTTTAACAGGCTATGTGGTCAATCTGGTCAAAATGTTGGGAATACTTCTCATAAGACTTTATTTTGACAGTGAAATAAGACTGGCAATATTTAAATTCTATTTTTATGTTTTGTTTTGTTTTGTTTTTCGTCATACATGAATTGATTCTTACTTTGGGTAGAGTCTAGCAGTCTGAAATTAAACAATCCATGCTCTCCCAGGAAAACTGTGTATGCCTTACTGCATGTCTGGTTTCTCACTGTTACCAGGGGAATGTAGAGCTGATACTTTACATCACAGGAGGACCCAAATTTTCACTACAGTTACACAGTGCTACTCAGAAGCTATTTGAGCTTTCAGGGCATTGGCATCATAACTGGTCTCTGAGCACAAAGACTTTATAGAGAGCAGCCAATTAATTTCATTTTAAAGACTCACTGGGAGTAAAAGCCACTACTCTAATCATCATCCCTGGGATAGCTGAGAGAAGCAGCTGCAATAACCAGACAAGGTGTTTTAAAGAAAATAGCAGGTTCTGTGTCTAGAAAAGAAGCCTATATTCTTCCACTCCAGTAACTTTACTGTTACCAGATAAAGGGCTTTGTCTGATTTTCGATGTAGCATAGAAAACAGTCTGTAAAAGTGAACTTGGATTAAGGGATCATGGTGTGTGTAGCCCTGAAGTTCAAAGGATTTTGATTCCTTTTTTGGGGGGATATAGCTAATGTTTAATAAAAAAAGTCATCAAACTAAACAAACAATAAGTGACCAGTCAGCAAGTTCTACTTACTTCCAGGAAGAAGTGGGGAAATTCTGTTCTTTCTGTCACATTTTTTGAAATACAAATATAATTGGATATGTAGCCAGTTGAAACCTGGATATTTGATCTCCAAATCCATGTACTTTTCCCACATGTTCCTTTGCCTATTTTAATCAATATAGCAGAAATATATGAATACTTTTTCTTCTTCTTTTTTTTTTTTTAATATATATATTTGCTTTATTATTTAAGACTNTCTCTGAGCACAAAGACTTTATAGAGAGCAGCCAATTAATTTCATTTTAAAGACTCACTGGGAGTAAAATCCACTACTCTAATCATCATCCCTGGGATAGCTGAGAGAAGCAGCTGCAATAACCAGACAAGGTGTTTTAAAGAAAATAGCAGGTTCTGTGTCTAGAAAAGAAGCCTATATTCTTCCACTCCAGTAACTTTACTGTTACCAGATAAAGGGCTTTGTCTGATTTTCGATGTAGCATAGAAAACAGTCTGTAAAAGTGAACTTGGATTAAGGGATCATGGTGTGTGTAGCCCTGAAGTTCAAAGGATTTTGATTCCTTTTTTGGGGGGATATAGCTAATGTTTAATAAAAAAAGTCATCAAACTAAACAAACAATAAGTGACCAGTCAGCAAGTTCTACTTACTTCCAGGAAGAAGTGGGGAAATTCTGTTCTTTCTGTCACATTTTTTGAAATACAAATATAATTGGATATGTAGCCAGTTGAAACCTGGATATTTGATCTCCAAATCCATGTACTTTTCCCACATGTTCCTTTGCCTATTTTAATCAATATAGCAGAAATATATGAATACTTTTTCTTCTTCTTTTTTTTTTTAAATATATATATTTGCTTTATTAATTAAGGACTAATCATGAAAGGCACAGTAGTGAAGTGAGCCAGCCATTTCTGAATCACCATTGCTTTAAAATCTCCTGTTAAAATGAAAGGAGTGCTCCCTAGCAGGCCAGGTTTTTTGTCCTAGTTCAAAGATTATTTGTAGAAAAACATCTGTTCTCTTTGGCTGTTGGCTAGTGCTAATCCTTTTCATAAGGATGACCAAGAAGTCTGACAGCTAATCAATTATTTACTTGTTATGCTCTGAGGAATTCAGCAATCAGTGAAAAATGATGCACTAATAGCTTTCATTTACCCATTTGTCTTAAACTCAACAGACTCAAAAACTACATCCCTTGCAATGTCACTGTGAAAGCCTTCATTCCATATCTTGAGGGTATTTTTAGGAGGAGAAAAGTGTTTTATGAGACTGAATACATTTAAAGTGTAAGAATGGGAAAGTTTATAGCTTGTAATATGTACATAAATACACAGTCTGATAGATATTACCAGAATACACAGAAACAGCTACACTGAATTCAAATGAATGGTGTAAGATATGAAGCTGTAATGAAATAAAATCAATACTAGATATTGGATATAGAACTGTGGCTAGAAATTTGGTATTTTTTTCATTTTCCTCTATCTCATGTGTTTCCTTTATGGTTGTGAAATGGATTGAAGTCATTAACACAGCCCAGTAATCTATAAACAGCAAAATTGTATCATAGGTTTAAAGTCTGACCCCCCCTTCCTCTTTCAGGGTTTCTTTTATTCATGCAATTCATATTCCACTAATACTCTAAATTGTATTGTTAAAAAATATAGAGAATTTTTCTAAAAGCACACCTGAAGTCTGTATTTGCTGTAAGTTTACAAACTTCTTGAGTTTTCACTCCTTTAAGACATTAGACATAATTAATTGAAGCATAAATCACATGGGGTATGAAATGCTTAAAACTGGGCATGTCATGGATTAAGTCTGACAATAGTCACCTTAGTGTGTATGTATCACTTATAGAAGGTACTAGAATGTTTCAGAATATCTTGCTAAAAATTTAATGAGCTATGCATTTTTTTTTATAAAAAGTCCACCAATAAGATATAATTATCTCAGTACAATTAAAGAACTTTCAGGGTTTTTTTATATAAGGTTCTAAAACCTTGAAGTTCCTTCTTGCTTAAAACTGTTGTTATTTCAGGCATGCTTATACCTGCTTCTACATCCTAAGTTAATTAATGTCAAATACAGGCTGGTATATTGATTTGTAAAGCTGTCTGCATACAGTTACTCTGTGGTGTAGCATAATTGTTCAAGTGATGTAGGGGCAAATTTGGCCTTGAATTCATCTATTATTTTCATTGGAGTTGGAGAGAGTCAAAAGGCATTTTAAGTTTCTGCAACTTTTCTTGACTGCTTTTACAAACCACAGAGTCATCTAGATTCTTCACAGGTTATTATTCAGAATCCTTTTTCTTCACTATCCCTTTCCATCAGTACATATCCTAACCATATTCAGTCCTGGTCTCTATCATTCACTGCAAGTGCTTACAACACTGGAAGATCACATTATGATTGGAATGATTTACAATCTATAAAAAAGATTTTAACTCCCTTTTACATTGCCTTAAGCATTGTTTTAAAGGGGTCAGGGATGGAGATAAGGATCTGCAATACTACAATGAGAATTACTTGATCACACATGAGAAATGCCATTTGCCTGTTTGTTCAGCAACAGATAGTGATCTTGTGATGCAAGAACAAGGAGTGTGTTAGTTTCAAATCATGGCCAACAACACATACATGTACACATTTTCCATGTCTATGTGCATATGTGGATGTGTGTTTGTGCGTGTATACACATACATTATATAACACCCAGCATTATTCTAGACTTTGTTAATTGTGTAAACCTCAGTTCTTCTCTGTTACCATAGCAATGAGGCACTGTGCTGAGATATGAGTAGTCTTCCCTTGATATGATTTTGATCAGCTCTTTCTATTGCAAATTAATATTAAATTGGAAGTCAATAATAAATGGAAATACCATTCTAAGCAGCAACTGAAGATGTTAATAGGAAGCAGGAAGTATTAAGCAATTTAGAAGTCAGCCAATTCCAATAGAAAGCAGTATAATACAGAAAGCAAGCTACTGATTTTTATGAAAACACAGTTGAAAATAGCTTCCAAGAGCATTGCAAGTCATTTAAACTGTGTGGAAAATGAAAAGGTATAGCTGTATTTTAAGGCCTTCAATTCTTATCTTTTAATCAGATATTGCTTAACTCATGCTTTATCTAAAGGACATGGTGACAAGAGGTAACATGTTGACATAAATCTCCTACTCACCATCATCTCATGCAGGTAAAACTATACTTACAAACTTCTATGCAGAAAAAAAGCCAGCAACTTAAAGGAGAAAGAGGAAGGTTAATTACAATGAAAACAAAGGAGGATTTACGTAAAAAAAAAAAATATTGTGCTTGATGGTATCATTTACCTGTTTCTTTATAATTGTTTAAGAAAATGTGAATGAAGTTAAAATTGCAAAACCACATGAAAATCTGTTTAATTTAGTCTTGTAAAAAAGTGCTTATTTGACTTTGGAGCCTGCATGCCTAAATGTTGAAATAGAAGTCAGTGAAATTTATATGATCAATTGCACAGTCAGTTTTGGAAATAGAAAGAAGCTTCTCATACAAGCTTTACATCTAAAGAGGTAAGAAATAAACAACCTCACAGTACCAAGAATTTCCCATTATTACAGGGTTTCTCTAAACATACATTCTTTCCTTTTGGAAATTCTGACTACACAGCATACGAAGATTTTGTGCACATCCCGCTGCTCTGATTACAAAACTCATAACAAGTACACCCCACGACCCCCCCCCATATATTAAATACAATGTATACCTACCCACAGCTCTTCTTCGCATGTATTCCTGGTGGCTTAAAAAAAAAAAGCTCCAGTGGAAATAGAAGGCATATATTTCAGGGATGTGCATGGTTGTAAATGTTACTTATCTGAATATGAATCATCTCTTTGAAAAATAATAGACATGAAATTAAAAGTTAGACTAAAATTATTTTCTTTTGAATATTTAATTGTTGGTTTTCTAGCAAATTAACTTTACTTTAACTTCTAACTTTTAAAGCTCTGGTGTTTTGTCCGGATATCTGTAGAAATATATTCTGCAAAAAGTCAGAAAGACTCAGCATTCTGCCATGATAATGTGACAAAGAAAGCACATACTGTAAAGATCTATATGTTTGTATTGAGTCATCCACTAAAATAAGAAAGAAAATTTCAAGTAAATAATTCTGAGTTGACTTTTTACATTTGAGACAGCCAACTTATGAAAAACTTCACAATGTGGCATTCCCTGTCTCTATTCAGACATTTTAAAGTTGTTTCACATCAAATGAAGCTTGTGAACCAGTTTTATTAGCGGCTTTCAATATGCTTTGCCAAGAAATGTGAGATTCACTATGTAAATTCATTAATCTCATAAAGCAATTAGTGTAAAATCCAGTGACTGCTAAATGATTCCAAATGAATTAGTTGCAACATAACATTTAATTTTCAAGAGTGTGTTAATTTATTTGTGTTACACGGCAATCTTTACAAGACAAATGCAAATATTGAGAACCTAATCCTGCAACTGTCACAAAAGAAAACAGTTTTTCCTCACTGTTATATCAAAACTGAAAGACTGGTTTCTAAGGACCAGATATTGAGTAACCCACAGTCAGGGAGAGGCTCCAGAAAAGCTCAGTTGTTGTTTAGGCACTCCAGATTTTCAATATGCTTGAGAAGACACTAGCTGCACTTAGTAAATTTGTAGGAACATTTAAAATACTAATAATACTGCTCAAAGCATCGACCTTATCCAGAAATGTGGCATATGATTTCTTCCCAGTCAGCACTATACAAGGCAACTACACATTACAAGATCTAGATTCCTGTAAAAGGATCCTAAAGGAAGAACAAACTGTGCAAGACTGAGGATCATCTTAGTTTTGGAGGAGCAAAAGAGTAAAATTCTGTCCTAACCAATCAAGAGCTACACTGAGCAGCCAGGGGATCAGGCCTAGTCAGCATGGGTTTATGAAGGGCAAGTCCTGCCTGACGAACCTGATCTCCTTCTATGACAAGATAACCCAATTGTTGGATGGGGGGAAGACAGTGGATATAATATATCTGGATCTTAGCAAAGCATTTGACACTGTCCCCCACCACATTCTCATGATAAAACTGTCTGCTCATGGCCTGGATGAGCGTATGATCTGCTGGATCCAGCATTGGCTGGAAGGACGATCCCAAAGGGTGGTGCTCAATGGAGTTAAATCCAGCTGGCGGCCGGTCACAAGTGGTGTTCCTCAGGGCTCAGTATTGGGACCTTTCCTTTTTAATATTTTCATTGATGATATAGATAAGGACATAGAAAACACTATTAGTAAGTTTGCAGATGACACTAAGTTGGGTGGGAGTGTTGATCTGCTTGAGG
>VZTM01002880.1:10286-24982 GCA_013400555.1 Jacana jacana | reverse complement strand
CTGGGTGACACTATTTTTGCATTTGATACTTTTATTCTGTTGAAATGTTTCTATAAAATTACACTCTTTTGGAAGACAGCAGACAGTTTTAGTTGGAAAACTAATCCATAAAAATAAACACAATCTGGCCATTGTCTTCGCGTTTTGCTTTGCTGTTCACAGAAATTGGGAGGTGCTAAGTATTTTCACAGGAGTGAAAGAATACAACAGTCAGCTCTTCACCAGCTATGATTAGCTCTTAAAGTATTGTAACAGATATAAAAATTATTCCTTTCACCCAACTTTGTAGGCAAACTGAATAATTCAGCATTTCTTTGTTATCATACTAATCTGACGTGAACCTATGAAGCCCCATTTAGTGTCTCCTATCCATTAGTTTTTGCTGCAAAAAAAGCAATTAGTTGTGCTGCAAAGACCGACGAGTGATACATGCTTGTATTCATTAGATGTGACTTTTAAATCTACTGAAAAACAATTCAGTCAAAGATGGTAGAAGGTTTTTAAAATCATGATTAGTCTGAGGGGATAAACAAATTGTTGACATTGTGTCTGAAATGAAATCAGAGATTTTTAAGAGTTGGTAAAATAATCATCTGCCTCCTATCATGTCTTTACTAGGGAGGAAAAAAAAGTGTTTCTAATTTTTCCAAGCGATGTTCAACTTTTAGTACATATATAAAATCTAGAGGGTCCTCTACGGCCTAAAGCACAGATCCATAGATTTTAAGGTCAAAAAGAAGTACCATGATCATCTTATCTGACGTTCAAAATAACTTAAGCTATTAAATTTCACCTCTCATCCCTGCAATAGGGTAATTATTCTTTCCTGCTATGTAAGTGAATGTTATTGAGCCACATGTGAATTGCTTTGTTTGTCCTTGGAAAGACCCTCTAGAAAAGGTGCTACTATTCTGCTATAAAACAATTCAATTTATTAAATTCATCTGAGTTGCCTGCTTTCTCGCAGTGAGATTGCTTCGGTCCTTCATGTTTCTACTACAGAATATGAGCAAAAGGATTGCTTATATCCCCAAGGAGAATGAAAGCCCATGCAAAGATGGAAGTTATCTGATTGCATCTATCCTATTTCCTTGAGACCAGCACCTCAGTTCAGCAGAACCCTGAATCAGGTCTGCAATGTTAGGATCTACATCCATGTTTTGCTATGGTTCAATGATACTGGTCTAGGAAAAGTACATTTTCTATTACCAGATTGCTGCTTCCAGCATTTTTAGAACTCTATAATCCCATCCATACATTACACATGTATATTTTCAGTCAAATAATATATAATTGAGCATACATTGCCCAAATGTTTTGTTGTTGCTGTTTTTATATAGCATTAATGCCCTAAAACTTAAATATATAGATGAGGGGATAGGAAGTCCTTGTTACTATTACATTTAATCCTTCTGCTTTAAAAAGATGAATATTTGGGGCATTTTTCATAAGCTTGAATATTTCTTCCAGCAAAAACAAGAATCTCAGGTTTCAGGAGCACAATGTTTATGAATTTTGCTGGTTTTCCTCAAATGTTGCTGAGCTGGCATGGCATGGTGGACTTGGTAATTAGGAAGGGTTTAACTTTCTTCCTACAGATTTTAAATTTAACATCCCTGAGATTACCTTTGACTCTGCTAAGATTTCCTAGCAGAGTTTTCTCAAACAGGTCTCTCTGAAGCTGGACACTTGTGCTATTACCTAACTCGGTCCTGACCCTAAGCATCCAAACCCCCCAGATGCACTCAAAGCACTGGTCTTTGACTTTTTCAATAAATATAAACAATCCTACTAGCATGTAATTTTTCTTGATGATTACTTGATTGTGTTGCAGGCAGATCAATGAGTAAATATGGTAGCTGTTAACCAAGGACAGCAGTTAACCAAGGACAAAATGAACGATGCTATGAAACCTATCCTGATTTACGAGCTATGTGTCTCTGTCCCGATTATCTTAAGTTCTCTTCTCCATTCTGTAGCTGGACCAGGCAACATGTTCACTCAGTCAGTCCAGGGAAGCACTTCCTGAAGAGTTGGCTCATGACTGACTGTGAAACTCCAGTTATGGCCGTATCAAACCTTTTGGAATTATAACTGTTGGCTGAGGAAAACTAAATTCTCAGATTAGTGTAATTTCTCCACTTATTGCTTCTCTTAGCTGAAGAAAGAATAAACTAATGATCCTGACACCAGCATGTAGGCTTTGCTCTTTTAGCTGGTGAAAGGCAAAACAAATCATGCTAATACCTGGATTATAGTGAAAGATCAGGAAAATAAAAATATTTCTGAAAGCAAGGGTATTTCAAGAAATAGTAGTACTGGTTTTATTTATGTCATCTATAATCAGATGCAGATGGCTAATTTCATGATGCCTTTTTATTTA
This sequence comes from Jacana jacana, assembly GCA_013400555.1. Lineage (NCBI taxonomy): Eukaryota > Metazoa > Chordata > Aves > Charadriiformes > Jacanidae > Jacana > Jacana jacana. The sequence goes on along the minus strand of VZTM01002880.1, from coordinate 22,599 downwards.
TGGATAATTTCCAGTTAAAAAGCCCCCTTGTATATTTCTTTACTCAGTTATGGAAAGTACTCGCGATTGCAGTATGAATGGCACCAACTACTGTATTGTACAACATCAAAAAATTAAAGGATGCAATTAATCTTCAATTAATAAAGATAAGCTTAGTGCTTCAAATGTAACGAAAGTGAGGACAACCCTTGCTGTCCACAAAACCATCAATAGACCGTTTTGTCTGTTTTATTTTTAATTTTCTTACTTTTTTTTGCTTGGGTCTTTGTCTGGAACAGTAATTAAAATTACCAAAAATAGAATAAGATCTCTTTTTGCATTTCTCACTAATTGAAATTGAGAGGTGTTAGGAAACATTATTTAATTTGAGGGTTAAGGCTGATTTCTAAATAAAGTTTTGAGTTACTTAGGGATAAGTCCAAACATGGAGTGTTTATCTATACATAGCTGCTGGTGCTGGTTGCACATCTCTCATATCCTTCGAGGTGATACTCAGTGAGCTGGAGAACACAGTGCTGTGAATTTGTTTGTTCAAATAAGCAAAACGGGCATCGCTAATCTTCTGCTCTGCCTTTCAAGCAGATAAACACACAGGACTATGAAACTGTAGGTTGGGCTTTTCCTGCAAATCTTTGCTGAAACTTTTGGAAGCAAAACTAAAAATGCTAAAAAGTGCAAAGTAAAATTTTTCTCCTCTTCAGGAGTAAACCATGCAGCTAGTTAAGCATGCCTCTATTTTTGGAGTAGCGTGTGTGTTCTCTGGAAACCCTTACAGAACTTTTTTCAATCATAATTTAGCTAAATAAAATAAACGCATGTGAAGAAACACTAGAAAACTTGAAATAAGAATTTTCTGAAATTTTTAACTTGTTACAGCAGCTAGGGCTATGGAGTTAGTAGCTGTAGCTCCAGCTTTATAGGCAGTGGAATTCAAGGGGGTGCATGTGTGTACATAAAACTTTTATCCTCTTTCCTGGACATACCATTTATTATAAAGAGACAAAGAACTTCTACTGTAAATCATGTGATTTCTAGTCACTTGTTCCTCAATACAAACTTCCTTTTTTACTTCAATAAAGGAGTTTGATTTCTCTTCTCTCTCTGCAAATGATCATAATATAATTTCCTTTCCTCTAGTTGTGGTCTATTTTATTTTTGCTTTCAAACTAGAAAATGTTTTGAACAGAGATGCTAAGCCACTTTATGAGAAGACAATTTTCACTTTGAGCCTCTATTTTCTTCAATGAGAACATAATAACACTTCAAGAGCTATTGTCTTGATCAGGAGTCAAAGAAAAAGCAGCAATTTATTGAGTTTCACTGTCTCCAGAAGGATTTCTCCTTGAAATGATTTGTTTAATAAAGGTTCTGATTACTTTATTTTTAAAAATAATTTCCCTTGTGGCAACCCCAATCTGTTGGTTTTTTCCCCTCTATTTTATTCTATTTTAGAAAAAAAACAAACCATGATGTCTTTTTGCATGGTCCCATATAAATGCAGATGGAAGAGATTATTCAGTTTTTAGCATACTATTACTGAAGTAAACAATCATTCGGCCTGCTGTTTTCCACAGTAATTATTGTTTATTACAATCCCCTTTAGAGAGCTCCTCCTTTTTTTTTAATTATTTAACTCGTTACACCTTTCCCCAGGCTTCTGTGTTTGGTGGGAATGGGTTACCTCAAGGGGTTGGGTGAGCAGGCTGTTATGGGCCTTGCACAGTAGGTGGCTCCACTTTGTGAGGAAAATTCGGAGCAAACGATTGTTGTGGTCCCTGGGAAGAAGTGAAGTGTTAGAGCTGACAGAGGATACCTGAGCAGTGGGGTCTTTTCAGCAGGTAAGGAAGTGGCATGGAGCTGCTGCATGTGGTACGTGGGGCCTGCAGGGCTTCTTGCCCGTGAGGGCGGGTGGGGCCTGGCCGGGCCTAGCTCTGTGGCTATGGCGGCCTGCTGTACTTGGGGCGGCTCTGTTGCATGCCTGGAGGCACTGGGACAAGGAGCAGCTTCTCATGATTTTCATGGTGTATTTACAAGGCTTGTTGTATGATTAATAATCACCTTTAATACTTACTGACACAGGCACTTACTTTAATTTCTGAATGTAGCTTACTGTGATGACAAATACAAGAGCTGAGTTACCTCACTTCCATATAACATGCAGTGCAGTGCCATGTTTCCTTTGTTTCTTCAGTTTACTTACTTATAAGCTAGTTTTCTGGCCTGCTGACTGTTCAGGCCTACACTGATCTGAAATAACTCCTGAAGTAAAGTCCTGCAGGTAGCTGTATATTTTTTTAAAGGTTGAAATACATTTAAACTACAGTAAAGCATTTCTTTTCCTATCTAAGTCAGTAAAGTCCTCGGGGTGGGGGTGTGTATGGAAATCTCAATTTTTACAGCACTGTATTCTATTCCTTCTGTAAAAATGTCGTGGCTATCCACAGTTCTAGTGTGTCAGAGAAGCTATAGAATAATGACAATGCTATTCTAGTCCTAAGTAAGTAGGGGTTTTTGGGGTGTTTTTTTTTTTTTTTTTCTTCCCTTGCATTCCTCCATAGTAGTTGTGTTAAAGTGATCCATAGCTTAGCTTCTCTTTCAGATTCTTGCTCTGCTTCCACAGTGCAGATGTACTCCTGGGCTGATGATGAGAGAGTTTGCAGGGGCCTCCTGTTGTTTAGATAATGGAGGAGACTTGTTAACATAGCTGTTTCTCAGAGAAATGCTGAAGATGATTTACGGCCCATGAAATATTCCCTGAACAGTCATATAGTACAGGGGGATTGTGGTTTTTTGACAGGCGTGATACTATGACACTGAAGTAATGGGGAGGTTTGCTACTGATTGAGTAGAGGAAGCCTTGCATATCCACGTGAAAGTGAGAAGTCATGATACAACTATTCCCAAAATTTCACATTTATCATCTTTAGTGTATCTGTATCATTGCCTCATTGCCCCTTAAACATGAGGGAAAACAAAAAGGAAAGAAAAAGTAGCTTTCTCACTCCAGTTCTTGCTTAACTTCTTAAATAACACTTTCCTTTGGAGCACTACTATTTTTGAAACACACGTTTGATTCCAACTCATAATATACAGAAATGCTAGTGTAAGGGATTTCTAGTATATAAATTACAGTTATCAGTAAGAATAACTAGTCTAATCCAAATAGACTGCAATATATGTGTGTATTAGCATTGTTTATACATCAAGTAAATTTTAGCCAGATCCCAGTATGTGGATTAAAAAAGATCCACTGAGGGAGAGGGAGCTGTCTGTATTTACATAATGTAGATATGTACTTTGAATTTAAGCCTTTATATGCGTACAATATAGTTCTGTGTGGTAAAACAAAACCAAACCAAAAACCCTGCCGCCTTTTCCAGAATGACAAACTTCAAAGACTATGAATCTAAATGAGGCAGTTTGAGAAACAGGAGTTTGAAATACTTTTTCATGCTTTCAGAGAATAACCTTTTATTGTTTTTATTTTTTTTTTTTTTATTGTGATATCAGTGAGCTGATTAGTTATCCTGAAAGCAACAGAAGTGATCTGTTCTGTGGACAGTTTTAACTTTACTTTCAATTTGGGAGTTTGGCATATCTTTCCCCCTCAGCCCTTGCTTCTGCGTTGAGTGTTGCCAAATCATATAAGGTTTCCTGTCTTCAGAACAATGAAATTAATATGGCTGGGTTTGTACATAAATACAGGGAGACTTATTTCATACCTATTCAAGGCTCAGTTTCTATAGAAAGAGTAAAAACCAAAAACCAAAGAGGGGAAATAGATAACCAAAATTAAAATAATGATTTCTACAACCTCTGTGTATAGTAGACAGTGTCTGGGATGACCTGGTTCCTAGTTACAAGAGCCTAACATTGACAGAAGGAGTTAATAGGGTAGTGTGTTCGTTTGGTTCCTAAGATAGACTCTTTTGGGGTCAAAAAGTAGAAATTGAATGAAGGCAGGCATAGGCCTTTCTTTTATTTTGGCCATATTACTGAAGATGGAATTCATATTTATTTTAATGAAGATATTTGTGGCCAGTAACTTGGTAGAAAGTAGAGAGAAACATCTCCAAATGGGACGGTTCACTGAAGCTGTGGTGCTGTTCTATGAAAAATGATGAATATAATGTCCTTGCTTTCAGTAGCTGCAAAAATCAAGCTTTTGAATGAAGGAAAAGGGTATGTTTGGGGGAGAAGACACAGGTGAACAGTGCTTTCTTTCTGTCAGTAGTTTACATGCACAAAGTCACAAAAGAGCAATGAAAAACATAAAACAATAAATGTTCCCAGTGTAATAATATTTTTACTCTTAGCCTTTCATTTTTCTCTTTTAATAGTGCCAGTTATCAGACAAAGGGATTAGATCCGGTGTCAAGAATATTTGAAATGTAACATACTTCAGTTCGAGAAGAAAAAAAAAATCTTCCATCTGCTCACAGTTTTATGCACTGCTTCTTTCAAGTATGAAGATTATGGTTTTCTTTTCCCAGTATTTATGGAAAATGTATGTATTCCTGGCTGCACAGCTGTGAAAATCTGAAATCATAATATAGTCTACTGGATCAGCAAGATGTGTGCAATGCATGCAAGCACATTGCTGCTAATCTGTTCAAGGTAGATGACATCTGTGGCACTAGAGACATGAATAAGAGTTGTTGGGGGACGGAGGGGAAAATAAGAGCTTCTCAAGTGTATCCAGAATAGCTACATCGTATGCATTCAGTGAAGTTCAAGGAAGACGACTTTGACAGAGGGTTTAATGCTAGAAAACAATATATTTTGTTCATTTGAGGGGGAGTAAGATAGCATTCTGTTGGTGTGTAAAAATGAGAAACTAATAATTTATGTTAATTGGTTCACATTGTTGTGGAATGAACTGAGCTAAGAGAAAACCAGGACCATGGCATCAGAGCTGCTGTTAACAGTGTTTAGAAGATGGATATGACAGAAATGCCGTAGCTGAAACCTGAACATGGAGTTGTGTGCCAGATTTCTTGGACTTTCCTTTTGTCACTGTTATTTTCTTGTGAAAATTTTTAGTGGTAAACTAAAAAATCAAATAGTTTTACTGGAAAAGTATGCTGTAATTCATGGCATGTAGTAAAAAGTAAATTTTAAAATAATATAGTTTGAATACTATATAAAAATAATATTGCAATTAAACTGAAGCAAAACACTGCTTTTATGTTGTTAGCCACTGTGTATTTCAACAAACAGAGGAGGCATTTCAAAGGTCTGGGTGAATGTGTCAGAATTCTTGGATTCTAATGAAAATGTTTCTCTAAACTGTAAATTAATAAAATCTTACAGAATTGTTTAGAAAATACAGTGTGTCCCTCCTGTGACTGGTGCTGGCTGGGAGAGAGGAGGTGGGGGGAAAAAAAAGGGGCAGGAAATGAGTATTTTATACACACAAACACTTTTTTTTTCAACACAAAGACAGACTCTGGATTTGCACAGATATTTCGAGTAGTTTAATAATTCTACACTATAGTTTTCCCTTTAACTCTTGTCTGTAAAAGGTAGTACCTACCTATTGGAAACAACGTAAAGAAAAGGGTAAGGCTGCAAAAAATTGATACTGTGTGAGTCTGATCCCTTTCACAGTGCATTTTTGTGTGCGTGCTCTCAGTTGCTCTTACTCTCAGAAGTGTGTTAACCCTTGCTGACCTGCTATTTGTCCAGTATTGTTCAGCGGATTACCTTTTTTTTTTTTTTTTCCTGTGTGAAATTTCGCCTAACTTTTTAGTAGAGATAGTGTTGAACAGTACCTTTCCATAGGATATATTTACTATTCTCCTTCACGATCTTGGGCAATCTGCCTAAATCTAGGAAGCAATTTTCTGTATGACAATAGTATTTCTTAACCATTTGCTGTAACGTTTCTTTCTGTGGAGCATCTGGTGTGATTAAAGGAAAGTTATGAATCAAAATTGACTCCTTTCCTGAAAGTGCACTGCAGTTCTTATAGGGCTGTGTGCTGAAGGGTAAATGTCTGCATCAGGATCTGTGAAGCAGTATGTCCCAGTCCCTAGGAAGTTCCCCCATTGAATATGTCCCAGAATTATGGTTAAAGGTGCCTCAAACAACTTGCCTGATGAGTTGACTCTAGGCACAAGGAGCATGACTTAGAATGTGAGAAGGCTGTCGAGTGCAAAATGTTCTTGCAGGAAACACTTGGCCTCAAAGAATAGTTCTTTGTTTTGCTCAGAAGTTTCCAAGGTGTCCTAATAGATACTGACTTATTAAATTAACTTGGTAAAATGTTACAGGGCCGGGAACAGAAGAGCAATGTTTCACATGTTTTGTTTTTTCCACTCTGTAATTAAGTGCATAGGTAATGGTTTTAAGTAGCTATAATGAAGAACAGCAGGTCAAACTCTGACATTTGTGTAATGGACAGATGTGCAGAAGACTCCGCTCCCTACTCTCTAAAAACAGTTTAAAGTAAAGCCCCTGATGAAAACATCACACGGAAAGACTTCCTTGCTGCATTTTTCTTATTCAGGTGGAAACACAGGAGTGCGTACTGAGGAGTAGGCAATAGAGAAGGACTTTTTGTGGACAAAAACAACTCACAAAGCGGTGGTGCTCTTCTGATGGGAAGAGAACCTGTGTGTTACAGGTGCGCTTTGCTGTGGCTGGGTCAGGCTGAAGCGTGCTCAGTGCTACGTAATACATAGTGAGCTGCAGCATTAGCATGCAGCTCTGGTTCCAAGAGTACTAGTAGAGCTCAGAATGCTTTCTGGAGGAACTACAACAAAGTTCCTTAGCTTTATACAGATGATCTATATACTTTCTGTGTGATGTGGTTTAATCTGTGGTCACCTGTAACACCTGAAAGCAGATGTGTTTTACAATTGCTTTGGAAAATAATTAAATGGCTTTCTGAGTCCATTGCTACTTTTCCCTTTCTCTCCTTTGCAACTAGCTAGTCTTGCCTGTATTATTTTGTGTTCCCTCCCTTCACCTGTATTTAAGGAAGTAAAAGACTCAGCTTTTCAATGATTTTTAAACTGGATTATTAATTTCATTAAAATGTTGCCTTATTGGGTACAAAGTATTTAGGAATTCATTAATGATGACTGAAAGCTATACACATCTTATGTTTGTTTTATTCGAGATCTCGTTGGGGGACTAAATCTAATGTGAACAAATTAATACTTGTTAGTATTCTTACCACTGCCTGTGTATATTGTATCCCATTGCATTCAGAGAGCTCTGATCTGATAAATTCTTTAATGCTGTGCTATCTTTGAAGAAGAAGAAGGGTAAATCAAGCCGACAGTTACACTTAGCAAAACTTAATTACCATTTGTATACCAAGTACTTTATTAGTATCAAAATACTGTTGTTTTTTTTTTTCCTTTTATTTTTTCCTTCTATTCAACTTACCTGGTTATTCATCAGCAAAGGTGAATATTTCTACCCAGCACTGAAACTCTCCTCTGGTGTCTCTGGGTGTAAAAATTTGAAAGATACCTCAGGCAGAAATTACCGTAAAAGCAAGCATAAAGAAGCCAGTGTGGAGAGATGGAAAAATGAAGTTGAAAAAATCTTTGATATGACATGTTTTTTCATCATCTCTACCAGTTCTGCACTGTCTGTCAACTGGAGAAATCTCAAAGCCCTGGCAGTAGCACTAATTTAATCCAGTGGTAATTTATGTGCCACTCAAGAAGGGGTCTTTTTTTAACATGAAGAAATTACTTTGATTATATAATTGAATGGCAGAATTCATTACTGGGAAATGCCACCTGTGGAGAAAAATTTGCTCTAAATCCATTTCTACTAGGGAGTAGTAGATTAGTGCAGCATAAGTCACTCAAGAAGCCATCATGGAAATTATAGATGGAATAGACCCAATAAGGTATGTAATCCATCCCCATCAGAGTATGATTGTTCCTTATAATGTATTTTGTATTGCCAATGCAATTTGAAACGGTTCAGATGATGAGTATTTAGCTGCTTTTATAGGAAATAAATGAAATGACACTATGCTGATCACAGGTGCTGACTGTGGCTGCTTGAAAAGTATTATTAACACTAGTATTAGCTGCTTTTTCTTCAGTGTAGTGAGATGCAAGATAAGTTTTGAATGATCTGTATAATGCATTCTGAACCAAAAGAACAAAGAAATTTTCACTTCTGAATCTTTCCAGGCCAAGTCCACCATTTGAAACATCTGATCTTGAGACAGAAAAAGAATCTGTTTCTAGCTAAAGCGATAATCTGTTCTGACTGGAAAATCCAGATACTGGTATTCTGCATATTGCTCCTTTTATTGACCCAAGTGACCCGAAATTCTGGCTAGTAGTTGTCCCTAGGTGAAATTAGTCAGGGATCGTTTACACAACAATCTGGTGGTTAGAGCACTCACCTAAAAAGTGTAAGGCAATATATTTTGCTAAGTTTAAAAATTATTCTCCATATCCCCAGAATAAAGGAAAATAAGCCAATTGCCAAAACATACAGTGTCTTAGGTAAGCGTATCGTCCATACTGTTATAGAAATAGAATTTCTCCCACTAGAAATGTAGGATGTGCAGGACAGGTGGTAAACGGGAATCTCTTTCCATCCTGCTGGCTTGCATACTCACTGGCAAAGGACAAGAACTAGTCATCTAGATCCTTGTCTCTAGGATGTTTAAAACTTTCACACCTTTCAGTACACAAGAACAGATATGATTCAATGCCAAAGGAAATATCATAGTAAATAAAGAGGCATTCAGTGCTTTTAGAAATATGGACTAGTAGATAGACTGGATAATCAGCTGTCACAGCAGCTATCTAACCTGTAAATTACATCCAACTTGGTTGAATAGGATCTAACCTTAAATTTGCAGGAATGTGTGTACTTAAAAACCAAACAAATGTATATAGTCCTTTGTTGCCTGGTCTACTCACAGGGAAAATAAAAAAGTTCCTTCTGTAAAATTCAATGTATTGATATTTTCAAGCAGTTCAGAGATCCTGAAAAATGTTAAAATATTAATAAACGTGGAGTCTTCAATCTCCCTCTCTTTATTTTTTAAGATGTATCAGTGAATCCAGGTTCCAGTAATTATGCCCCCCCCCAAAAACCCAGTGGTGCTACTGTGGGGCCAACAAAGAGGAGGATAAAAGAATAGCAGTTTATTCTGCCAAGCATTGCAGACACAAATGTGGGGTTTGGAGGTTTTGTTGTTGTTGTTGTTTTATCTTTGTGGGTTTTGTTTGTTTGTTTGTGTATTTTTTTGTTTACTTTTTTTTTTTTAAGAAAGAGGAGATTAACTGGAGAATAGATTGCCTTTTCTAAAAGCACACAATGGTAAGACAAAGTAGGTGTTTGGGCATTAAAAGTTAAAAATAAAATTATTGGAAAGAAATTCCTCTGTCCCTGGGTTAGAGTTTGTAGTCAGTGTTCAGGCTGTGGATCTTGCAATTGCCGTAGCTTCCACATTATTTTTTTTTTTCTATGTAACATATGCCTTCATGAAAAAATAAGAGTATACAAGTGTGGTTTCTAAATGTGTAATTTATAAGCATTTGTCGTAATCTGGTAGCTTGCTTGAGAACATTCAAACAAACTATTTCTTCACCACTGTCATTTAAAGGAAAAAAAAAAAATAAAAAGGCATTTCTAGCTCATACAGTTAAAAAATACTTCTCCAAATGGAAATATTTTCCATTATATCTTTTAAATCTACAAACTGAAATGTCATCTTGCAAAACCATGAGCTATCCTTTCCATATCAATAAAATAAAATAAGCCTTTCTGTCTGCAAAGCAAGAGTTTGTTCTGAAAATGAAATGGTAAAAATTGCTCCTGTTACTTCTTACAAGGTCTGCCATAAAAAACACCTTATTGGACCAGAGTGGTGGACAATCTTGTGTAACATCCTGCTTCTCTAGTTGAACCTGTGTTACGATTGTAGTTCTGACCATTTTTAGATCTACCTACATTGGTTGATACCATGCCATGATCATAGAATCATAGAATGGTCCAGGCTGGAAGGGACCTCTAGGGTCATCTAGTCTGACCTCACTGCAGTCAACAGGAACACCTCCAACTAGACCAGGCTGCCCAGGGCCCAAAGGCTTCCTTAAAGTGAAACTAAACTAGTTTGGGAAGAGCACCTAATGCATGTCAGCTGCTGATGATCATTCAGCTTTGGGACAAGGCTGAAGTTAGTGCACAGTAAAACCCTGGCAATATGTATCTTGCAGACACTGGGTCCTCAGCACTAGCAAGTTGTGTGACCCATGAGGAGCAGACTGAAAATGTTAGATGTGGCTGGTGATCAATACCTTTTTCTAAAAATAAGCAATGGTGAAATATGACATCTATAGAAGAGCTCTATTGTAGGTGTGCTTTGAATTCGTAGGCTTCTCCCACCAAATATTTGGGTGCACTATGGCTGATTAGGTTCACGAGAGTGTTTGGCATGCTAAGTCTATAATGAGATTATGATTAGCATGATCCTTTCTTAGGAGGGAAAAATGGTGTCTTCAATTATTTTTTTCTTCTTCCTTACTAAAATGCATTTGCAAAGAAAAAAGCTGGTGTAGTAATTATTGTATTCCTTAAACAATATAAACTGTTAGTGTAGCAATCATTTGATAATTTCATCCTGAGGAATTTAAATATAAAAGTGGCATTGGGGCTTGGGGGAAAGACCTCATTCTAGAGGCAGGCATTCTTTCTCCCTTTATAATGCTTATTTTGGTTTGTGAAGTCTTACCTCCCTGCCTTATCCATGATACCTCTTAATAATTCTGCTTTTCAGTTATGTTGCATAGCTTCATATAGCTTCAAAGTGCTGGGAATGTTGCTGCAAGATACACTACAGGCAAGTGCTACACCCAGTGCTTTGAGAGAACATCTGAGATTCAGCAAGCTTAGCATCTTGGTCAAATACACCGAGAAAGGAAATGATACTGGGTTGATAGGCAGACTGAAGCATGTGTAGAAAAATCACAGATCTACCATTCTGTTTTCTTTTCCTCTAATCCACCAAGTAATTGCAGCCCCTCTGAAGGACTGCCTTGAGCTGCCTTGAGCAAACACACATGATTATTCTCAGGATTGAGGGAGGACTGCTGCTCATACTGTCAGCTTGGTCTTGATTTAGTCAATATAACTAGTTGATAAGAGAAAGTGCTTACCAGTGACTCTTAAGGTGATTTGCCGTAGTAGCCAACAGATCATGGAAAACATGCTGCATGCATTCAGGAGTATGATGGCTCCAAAGAAATACTGGCTCTCTGGGTTTATGCTTTTATTTATCTTGCTGGACTGAGCAAAATAATCGTTATTAGTGGGTAGTACCTTTGCTAAAAATAATAGATAGGGAAAAGCAATATTTGACTGACACTTTGTGAATATTTTAAGTTAGGAAAAATAAAAAAAAAAATGGAAATGCAGAAATACTGTTTTGACAGGTTTTTGAATGAAGCATTTGAACATTTATTTTTTTTTTAGACAACTGTACTTTTCACTTCAATTAAATAGGAGTTTAAAAAAAGCATTAACTAACCTGGCATTAAACAAAATACTTAATTTTCAGTTGAGCAAAATGCTTCATTTCACCTGAAACAATTTTTACTTCTTTTTTGTTTTTTTTTCCATTTGAAATAGCATAAAGCTTCTGTGATAGATTTCAAATCCTTGGTTTTTCACATTGTATAAACCCTGTATTGTTTCTGTTCAGTGCAAAATAAGTTGGCTGTTTGGTCCCTAGTATTCTTTAACCGGGCTGTAAAACCCATTAAGAGGCCAATTGTATAAGTAATTATTTTTTAACCTTTAACATGTTTCATAAGTATGGTTATGTCAAATCATGTTACTTGTCTCACCCAGAATTGAGGGAAAAAGAGATATATTCCTTAAGTCCCAGAACTCTAAGGCACTACGCTTTCAAACCCTGCTGTTAGGTAAATACAATTTGCACATTTTACAGAATGCAAAACTGAGGCAGAACGAAGCAGAGACTATAATCCTGGAGCGATCTGTTTATATCTTATCTTTGCATAGCGTGAATATTCCCCTTAATTTCTGCAGTTTCCTCTTGCACATGAAAAAGAAAAGTATGTATCTAAAGTTACAAACTAGCATGAAGGAAAGATAGTCATAGAGGTCAGGTCTCATCAGTCTCCTTATTTTAGATACTAGATCGAACTGGAAAATGAACTTATTTAAACTCTGTCACACTGGACAGCTTGATGGTCTGAATCATGAATAAAAAGAGTAAATCTTTCTGGTTATCTATTGAGAGCCTTAAGAAAAAAGTCCTGGCAGACAGTTTTATTTTGAATAAATTTGTTTATAT
>VZTM01002879.1:19709-30928 GCA_013400555.1 Jacana jacana | reverse complement strand
TTCAGAGAAGTCTTCCATTTTTATTTTATTTAAATAAGCAACAATTTCATTTTATATAAAAATGCTTGGGACACAGTTAAATGTTCTTTATACTGCATTCAGCATTAAGCTGAACTAAATCTGATCTACTACAAGACTTGCTCTCCTGAGCTCTCAAAAAGTTGCTCTTTTTCTGGCATTGCAGATTTGGGTGCTTTCTGTCAACTGAAAATGCATGAAACATTCTTGAGGGAATGGCAAATAATTTTTCACAACATTTTAGCTTGGCAGTTGTACNAATACATAAAATAGAAGTAAAGACTTTCTCTACCCAGATTGTTTCCTCCTGTAGAAGAAACTTAACTTACTTGAGCACATAAAAATAAAGGAGACCTCTAATACTATTATAGTGTTTAATGAGAATTTTGGTAAATGTTGTCCCCCCCCCCGCTGATAGTCAAAGAACAATGGAAGCAAACAATGTCTAGGCTGGAAGTTTCTTTGTGAGTGTTTTCAACATGCTATTCTATCCAGGACAGATGAATGACAGTCCTAAATTGACCAAACTCCATAAGATTGGCTGGAACACAGGGACGTTTATAGGGAGTCCAGGTCCCCTTACTGTGCCTCAACATCTTCTGAGGCTTTTACCTCTGCACAGGTTTGGTGGAGATGACCTAAAGGAGGTCTCCCTACCTACTGAGCTCTGTGGAACAGAATCACACAAAATGTCACCCAAACTACTGAGGCTATACTGCGTGGTCCCTGCTTCCCACCCCACCTCTGAATACTAGACCCAGTGATGCACTGAAATGTGAAGCACCTTTCCAACCATTTTTCTCTGAAGACAACAGCAATTTTTGAGCCTGGGTTTAATTTCCAGGCAGGCAAACAGGTATTTCAGTCTTCAAAAAGAAACTGGTGCAGGATCTGTAAATCCCCTTTCCAGATTTTATCCCAGGTTCTTATGAGTAGTACCATACTATGTACATGGTACGACACATATTTAGCACACAGTAGAAAATACATTAATGCATGCACATACAACACAGAAATTTCCTCTTTTATCTCCATGGGTAAAACAAGGTTTCATTTCTAAAATGCCTGTATTAGCATTCTGATCCTTTGCATATACCTCATAGTTTAAGAGATACCATTTTCTAAACCCTCTTACATAAAGATGCAAAAAATATAGTGCAAATTAACAGCTCATTGAGCTCAACGTTTAGAAGCAAACACAACCATCAGCACCAACCTTGCATAAATGTTCTAATGCTCTCATTTCCGAGGCCAGCATTAATGATGATGCCATGCTCTGGCCCATCTGTTATTTTGTATTTCAAAAGCTTGTGTGGACTGTCTCGATCCTCTGCCTTTAGTGCCTTACTAGTGATCAGGAAGCCTAGATGCCCTGATGGAAGTCTTCTCAGAGTTGGGGCACCCTTGTTCACCACTAACTGTGGCACTCTGTTGTCCAGTGAACTGATGTGAATCCTCATCATCTGGGGTTGGTGGATCTCCTTGCTGGTGTCAGGGAAAACATAAAAGTTTGTGTGTGTCCCATCAGTCACAGAGAAGGAGAAACTGTCCTGGCTGGTTTCTGTACCGTCATGTCTGTAGCTAATAAGATTCTCATTCAAGTCTTGTTTGGTGAAGCTGGTGATTGGGTAGCTGTTATTGTACAAAATCTGGCCATGCACTGGAACCTGAGTGACTGTGAATAAGAGTAAATGGTCAGGTGTATCCCCATCTTCCACAGTCAACTCAAAAGGGGTGATCAGCCTGGTTTCCCCTTCCTGAACAACCAGGTCACCAATAGTTAGAATTGGCTTTTTATTGTCCACATCTATGATGGAGACCCTGAAGGTACGGATGACTGGGTTATGGCCATCTGTCACTTCGAACTCAAAACTGTCCATCTTCACCTCATCCTCTGCAGTGTGAATGTAGTAAATCTTGTTGCCAGCAAGTTGGAGTTGAGTAAAGGAAACCACAGGTACTCCAGGACTGTCTGAATTCTCTAGATGGCCCCGGGTTGGGGACCGAGTGACACTGAAACGCAAATTTTCATCAGGACTATTAACATCACTTGTGCTGAGCAGATCAGTTGTGAGTGTCACCTTTCCACCTTCTTTCAGAGTTACACCCTTGTTGATCACCTCAGGGAAGACTATATCAATGCTACCAATGGTTATATAGAAATACCTGTCTATCAAGGCATTAATACCATCAGTAACATCAAATTTAATCAGATCACGCACTCCATGTAGACCAGTATGAACATAGCGGATAAAACCCTGGTCTAAATCATCTTGTGTGAACTTTGTGCCTTGTGTAATGTTGCGCAGCACTTCCTTCTGTCTGTTTAGATGCTGTAAGAAACCCTGCACAGGTGCCAAATGGATGACATAAACAAGGCTCTTGTCCTCTGAATCGATGTCTGTGGCTTTAAGATCTTGACCAGAGATGACCTTTGACTTGCCAATCTCTACTTCCAGACCACTGTTGATTGCCATCCTGGGGGTCTCATCATCTACCAGGATCACTGTAATCGGCACATTCTGCTCCACTGTGTGGTGCCCATCAGTTAGCTGAATTTGGAAGCTATCTTCTTTTGTCTCCGAGTCATCATGTTCATACACAATGCTGGAAACCTCTTGAATCTCCTCCAGGGTGAAGCTCTGAACAGCCACAGTGCCTGTGGACAGCTGCTGCACAATCTGCCCATGCTTAGGAGGGACAGCAATAACAAAACACAGTTCATCTGGAGGCACATCTGCATCAACTCCATTAAGGATGGGGACATCAATCACCAGGCTCATCCCCTCAAGCACCACAAACTCACTTACAAATAGCTCTGGCTTTTCATCATTGGTGGGGATGATGACAATGGGGAAGAACCGGTGAGGTGAGAAATTAACACCATCAGAGCACTGGAAAGCAAATCTATCCTCCACAGGCTCTAGCCCTTTGTGAATGCTCTGTACATAGTTGATGTGGCCCAGACAAACGTCTTTGATGGAAAAAGCACTAATGGAGGTACCAGCTCTAGACTTCTCAGACCCTGGGGCTGGAGAAGCATTCTCCAAATATCCTGAAGTGGACTGAACTGTGACAATGCACAAGATGTCATCTCTGGGAGTATCTGTGTCCTGCACATCCAGCTGATCCAGAGTTAGAGTACTTTTCCCTCCCTCAAGGACACTGAGTGGCTCTGCTGCAACCATCACTTCAGGTGCAATACTGTCCACAGGTAATATAGTTACAGCCACACACACCCTTTGTACTGTACTGCCTCCCACCACCCATTCACCAGAGAGGTGAGAAACGGTGAGATTGAAGGAATCATACCTCTTTTTCAAGCCAATCTCTCCACTGGTGTGAGCATAGGCTACTGCTCCACTGATGAGGTCATGCTGGGTAAACTTTTCTGATCGCATTCCATCCACGAAGATGTCACCAAGCCTAGGTGGCTCCTGCACAATGAAGGTCAGCACCGGGTCATTTGTATCATCGTCTGTTCCCTGGATAAGCGATGTAGTCATTTCAGTAGTACCATTTTCCAGGACATCAATGGCCGCTCCCATCCACCTGTGACCACCAGGGAGAGCAATACTTAGGTTTTCATCATGCAGAGGCTGCACAGCAATCTTGACTGTGATTGGTACATGGTGAACTCCATCACTCACTTCCAACTGATAAGAATCACTGGCAAACTCATCACCGCTGTGCTTGTAGGAGATGTGCCCACCGGCAATATCATCTAGCAGGAAAGATTCCCCTTGCACCATCAGACCCTTCTCCAGATAACGTAGTTGGCCATGCTCTGGAGCTTGAGTTACAGTGAAGACAATTTGGTCTGCAGATGTGTCTTCATCCGTGGCATGCAGCTGATTGCTGGTGAGAAGGAAGCTGTTCCCCTCAAGTACAGTGAAGCCTGTATTGGTGATCTGAGGGGGTTTGTTATCCACTGGCTGCAGAAAGAGAGTAAAGGTACCTTGCAGGGAATTGCCAGCTGAGTCCTCTACAAGGAATGTGAACTGAACCACCCGTGGTGTGATCCCCAGCTCCTGATCCGGAGGTCGATAGGCCACCTTGTGGTGATTGACTTGGGCTTGGGTAAAACATTTAATAGACACCTCAGGACTGTCAGCCAACACAATCTCTCCAGTAACTACAGGGTGGTTCTCATCTGTATCAGTTGGGGCTGTCAATAAAGTATACTTCAACTCCCTGTCATCTGTATCCAGATCAGTGTATCGTAAACAGTGCTTCTTAAAGACAGTCAGCTGGTATTCCTGCACTGTCATCTGCAAGCTAGTACCTGGGTAGAGTGCAGGTGGCAGATTGTCTACAGGTTTGACTTTGATAGTGAGCATGTGCTCCCCTGAGTGGTTAGGGGGGTCATTGTCATCCTGCAGCTGGAACACAATGTGGCCTATCACTGGGCTGGCACTGTGAGCTCCCATGTGCCTGAAGAACAGCCTCCCATCAAGGATGTCCTGCTGCAGCCACTCATTCACCACTCTCTCATACACACCTTCATCTTCCACAAAGTGCCATGAGGAGGAAGAGGAGTCACTCTCCAACCCTGGTCCACTTTTTTTGCTCTCATAAGATTCTGGTTGCTCTGCCTGGCGCAGCAGCAGCTCACCAAAGTTGTGGGAGTGTAGTAGGGAGATTGCAGAGTCCTCAACCAGGACAAAACGGATAGAGGCATCATCAGAGTCAATGTCTGTGGCACTGAGGACAAAAGGTGAGATTTGGACAGTCTGGTGCTCACTCAGCACCAGCCCAGTATTTGCATTCAGCAGCGGTGGCTGATCATCATCAGGAGCAATGGTGATGGGGTACAGAAATTCAACCTGGTGCTGCCCATCTGACATGCGGAAAATGATGTTGTCACTGTAGCTGCACTCACTGCCATCGTGCTCGTAAATCACCTGCCCTGCTGCTAGCTCTGCAACAGTGAAGTACTTGCGGCTGGGCGGTATACCCAGTATGCTGAGCTTCCCATACTGCAGACCCCGTGTGACCCAGACCTTCACCTCTTTCAGATTGTCCTCATCACTGATCTCCAAGGTACCAGACAGAGGCCTTGACTGGCCCTCAAAGAGCATCAGCTGTGGGCCAGCCACAAGACTGAAAGTTGCCACAGGGGCCAATGTGTTCATGGGCTTTACCAGGATCACAAAAGCAAAAGGCTCTGACGAGGCACCATCAGCGTCCAGAACTTCCATTTCCACCTGGTAAAGCCTCTCCTGGTCAGAGTCAAGGGTAGGGGGCTGGTAGGCAATTTTAAGCTCCCTCACCTCCTGTTGTGAGAAGGCAACAAGAGGGTGGCCAGGGTCATCAGTAGTGAGCAGGAATCCTTGACGCTGTGGGTCACTGGGCCAGGAAGAGGTAAGACTGAAGATAAGGAGGTCCGGGGGTGTCTCCAGGTCCTCTGCAGCCAACATGTCCAGGGTGAGGGCAGTGAGCACAAACTGGTCCACCTCCATCATAAGCAGAGCCAGGAAGCTGGGCTTGGGGGGTGTGTTGTCAGCCCCTTCACGGATNGGCCCCCCGCTTGGAGCACGGCGGAGCACTCTCCACTGTAGCCGACGGGTAGGGGCCGCCCCTCGGCGTCCAGCAGCCGCCCGTAGGCGGGAAGGGGACCGGCGCCGGCGGCCTCCGGGGGCAGCAGGGTGAGACGGCAGCGCCAGCCGGGCTCGCCCTCCGGGAAGCCCAGCACCTTGCCGTCCAAGGGGACGCTGAGCCCCCGCAGCTTCTCCACGGGCAGGGGCAGACTGCGGCTGATCAGACGCAGCTGCTGGAAGAGCACCTCCACTTCCAGCGTGAAGGGCGCCACGAGGGTCCGGCGGGGGGAGTCGTAGCGGAGCTGGAGGCGCAAACGGTACCGACCGGGGCTGCGAGCCCCGAAGTGGGTGTAGGTGACCTGCCCGCGGGTGAAGGCGCAAGGGAAGCGCGGGGGATCCAAGGCGCCGGCGGGTTGAGGACTCGGCCCGGTCCCCAGCACCGCTACGACACACCTGTCCCCCGGGCGCACCTGCAGCACCAGGTCCGCTGCCGGGTCCAGCGAGACCGAGCGGCCGAGAGGGACGCTCAGCCCCCTCTTAGAGACCAGGATGGCGGAGACATCGGGCTCTAGCGGGAGCTCCGCCACCCCCCGCGCACTCATAAGCTCGAGAAGCAGCAGCACCGCCGCGGCCGGAACCCTCCACGGGCTCCCGGCCATGGCTGGGCTGCTGCGGGGCACCCTGCGCTCTGCGCCGCTCCCAGCACCGCCGTGGCTACTAAAAGGCTGGGGCGGGGGCGCGCCCCCCGGGGGTTTGGGGCTGGGGGTGAAGAGACCTCCCCCAGCGCTGCAGCGGGGGCCGCCCCAGGCTGGGTTTCGGGGCTGGGAGGTTCCCGTACGCCAGGCGCGGCGGCAAGGTGCGGCGAAAAGCCTGAGCGTCCCGCGTCGGTCTGGCGAGCCGGAGCGGAGCGGCAAACCTGCTCATGCCCCCGGACCCCTTCCCGGCGCGGGCGCGGACAAGGCCGCAGCCGCGCTCTCTCGGGCGGCAACGATTAAGGACGGAAAACAAGGAGAGGTAGCTGGAGCAGGAGAGAGGGAGAGAGCAGGGCAGGAGGAGCCAGGCGGAGATGGGGAGATGCGAGTAGAGGAAGAGGGGAGCGGACGCGTAAGGCGGCCGGCGGCAACCGGCAAGCTCGTCAGAGCCTTTGCGGGCGGGGATAGGGCTCCCCTCGCTGCAGGGGTAGAAGAGCCGGCACGGGGTCCTACAAGTGCCTGCCCGGCAGCAACGACCCGGCTGAAAACCCCAAATACAAGTTTTTCCTGGAAGGAGAAGCTGTTTCAGAGTGTAGAGGAGAAGATGCAGAATTTCAAAGCTAACACGACCCTCCCTTCGTGCTATAGAAGGTCTATTGATACTTCATCTTTTCGTACAGAGGTTTCCTACCCTTGGCATACAGCTATGTGCAGACAGCAAAGGCTGACTGCAGGATGTTTGCTTACTGCTAAGTGTTTTCCCACAGCTGGAAAAAGGACAGCAGTTTAGGCAGTATCCACTTTGCTTGGGACCGTTACTGTTAGGTTTACTTGCTCAGTCCTTGCTTGGGCTCTTGGCTGAGGACAGCAGATAAAAATGCTACTAGAATTTAAAAAGCAAGGTTTCTGTTGGAATTTCTACTGCACTTTTTAATATTTTGGACATTTAGCCTACTATTTAAATTGCTTAAAGCTTTCCCAATTCTTCAGGAAAATATCTGCAACTTGCTGAGTCCCACTGTGCATGAAGATTGTTTACCCACTCTTAACATCCATAAAGTAGGATTGGGCTTTTCATTCTTAAGTGTTTTGCTGGTGGTTCTGGTATCTTTCTTGATGAATATAAAGAGCATAGAGAGACCAAGTACACTTCTCTGGTTAGGTACAAGGTTTCTGTAATAATTTGCTATTAGTTTACTAATGGCTTTTGATTTTTTTTTATTCTTAAAGCATAAGGATTTTCTCACACATTAGTTTCCATGTACATTAGACAGCAGTTCTGTGCTCCCTGAAAGAGTTCTCTGGAGTGAGGACTGAGCCCCTGGTATGGTTGATACTAACAAATTTTTACTGAGACTTGTCCTTTCAGGAACTTACGTATGTCCGGCTTGTTATTCTCAAGTCACCAGAGTATTTCTTGGCAAATGTAACTGGGCTAATCAGTAATAAAGACATTGCTGACTAATGACTTACAGATAGAAAAGGGTTTTCCGTTCTTGATAAATTCAAACCAACTGTGCTAAGTTCTGTTCTTTGGTAGAATCACAATCAATAACCCAAGTTACCCACTGAAACGTGTGTACATCTACATACACAGATAAGCAAGCATAGTGCCCAAAACTTGCATTTTTCCCATCCTTAATCAAATCTAGGCATTGTTCTATAAGAAACAATGCCAGTGCACAAGGTCTATGTATAACTGAAAGTTTGTATGCTGTTTCCATCAGCTTTCCATCCTTAAAGGTAAGACAAAATTTTCCTTAAAATGAATGGAATGATAAATGTGTTCAATTGCAACTTTTATCTCAAGTGTGTTGGGCAGAAACAATTGAGAAATTATTTTCCTATTGTGTTCAACCTGCTTTAATTGTTCAAATTTGTTTTGAGGTAGTATAAATTTATCAGAAATATGAATGTACACCAGAAGATGAATTAATTAAAAAAAGATTATATATTTTGAAGTTTTGGAAATTTGACATTAAAGTGGTGTCAAATTAAATCTAAACTGCATGCAATCATTCCAACGGCCTTCTCATAGCTGTTCTTGACTTTGTACATAGTACAAGGATCATTTTCTTCTCTGTATGTTTCACTGATTTTTAAAATATGTTATTTGTCTTATGCCATTGAAGCCTAGTCCTATAAGCATGTGGACACAGGGCCTCATATTACATGTTAAAATTCATGGAAATGCTTTCACATATACTTGCAGAAAAGGAGTATATGTTTTTTCCGGCTCTTAGAACCTGATTCAAAGCTCTAAGTCCTGCAGTCACCTTTCAGTTGACTTTGGGCTTTGAATGAATGTTAGTTATACAAGATATTTAGAATCAAGTTCAAAGAACTGTTAAAAAACCCAAAGTTTTATTTGCTCAAGTAGCTTCATTGTGCCTCAAACATAGCCAAGTAGCTGCCTTCCTACAGTCCTGTGCCAGTTGAAAGAGCTCCACCATATTTAAATATTGGGCAAGTTATGACTAATGGTGGAAATCAGACAGTCAATGAAACATAGAAGCTTGCTATCAGTGAAGGCTTCTAGAGATCTTGATTTATCACCATGTTAGTCCAGTGTCATGGTACCTACAACTGAAAAATGGAAGTTGTCTATTTTCCCCCCCTCTGTATTCTACATACATTTTATTAATACTCCTGATCCCAAATTAGGTTTAAGAACATTTCTGCTCTACATTCACATAAGAACATAAGGCATCCATAGCTAGGAGACAGCCTAAGCCTTGGTGCAGCACAACATACACAGCTAGGTCCTCGAGTTCAAAGTCTGGGTCATTAAGAAAAAAAAAAAAGGCAAAAAGCATTGTTTAGAGGGTTCATTAAGCTAGAAAAGAAAATCTCCATGTTTCATTAAAAGCCAATGTATCTCAGTTTAAGTGTTATGCTGACAAATTGTGTTTAAAAAAAAAAAGTGGTTATGTAACTCTCTGCAACTGTTCCCTTCTGATTTAAAGTTTTTCTTAAAATCACACAGCTATAATTAATTTTGGATACACAAGCACTGATGCACGTATTAACCTCCAGTAACCGAACACATTGAGCCAGTCTGACAGTTCATTGTAGCAATCCTCTGATGTGTTGGTAGTTAACATTTCAGACCCAATTATCATGGAAATGATGACCTGCAGCCCAAAACGGCAGATAGATTTTCCACAGAACTGGACTTACAGTAATCACATCAAGATCCTTTTTCACAGTCACACAAATATACATGAAACTGCAATCAGAAAAGTGTTTGAGTGAATATTTGCTACATGTGTCATGTGAGCACTTTAAAAACAGCCAATACATCTTCCAAAAACTCTGATAGATTATTTCTCATGCTTAACAGTGAGCATTATAAGCAAATCTTAACATGCATCAGTTAAGTGTGTGGAAATATACAATTCCACCACTGTCTGTTATGTTTATCTTCAGAAGAAAGGAAAAACTCTGTCACATGGCATTACATGAGGACTTATTAAGCTATACTACATCATGTCACAGGGTCTACCAGGATGAATGAACGAGACCAAGCATGTACCTGCACTTTCAAGCAGCAGACTTACTGCACTTCACAGCTCACAGGGAACCAAGGGGAACTAAGAAGAAAATGCAGTGGATCTGCAAGATCTCATACTATGAGATATAGGTCCCTGTTCTGGTAAAATAAGATTAAATGCTTCTGCTGTACCTTCTGCCTTCTTTCTACTGACAACAGTTGTCCTGATCCACTGTGTATCTGTGTATTGATGAACATGAATGTGTATGTCTATATACCTACAAATTTGCTTTCTGAAACTCAGTACTGTACAGGACTTTGGGGATGGCAATACTGTAGTCCTTTAAAACCTCAAGAACTAGATCCAGGTTATAAACCTCAGTTCTGGGCCAAGGCTTTAGGATTGCACTACTGTAATTCCTCTGTTCCATTACCAAACCCATTTAGAAATACTCATTCTAACTAAAAAAAGAAGCAGAAGGGTAAACTTGGAGTAGAAATTGTCACTGAAAACCCTTCACTAGGGTACATAACCATCCAGCAAAGAACAAAGCCTGAAGATAAATCAGCCCCTGAAATCTGACTGTTTTGACTGTATAGATGAATGCTCACACAGTAAGAGCATCCACTGCAGCTTCCCATATAAAAATATACTTTCAAGGGTTTTTAAAACCATATGTCACAGTTCTAATAAATTGCCACCCTATTTCTGCACTGGCTGAAGTCTTGTCACCATAAGGAGGAATAGCTGGGAATTTTTGGGACCCCTTAGCATTAACCCAAAGCTACCCACTTTTGCACCTCTTTTAGAGAGAGATCTGGTAGGGTCAGTAGGCTAACACAACGTGTCTAAGGGGAATGCTAAGGATAGCCTCCATAAGCAAAAGTCTACTCACAGTAGATAAAGGAAAGATCAAGTTAATTTGTACAGTGTTTAATTTGTAAAGTTTTGTTTCAATTGAAATAAATAAGCATTTGTCCTGGTTTGAAGTAAAACAGAACCAACTTTCTGTTCAGTAATTTCACTTCTTAGCTAGGCCTCTTCTAACTCTCGGAAATAACAGTACATTGTGCAGAAATCTGTTCTCAGAGTGATGAGATCAATGATTGTACTTCAGGCCAAGGAATAGTGTGCAGAGAAGTTCTTGCTTATACTTATTACTGTGACAATCAAGGTCAGCTAATTTCACTATTTGCCCAATAAGAGGGTTAGAAATGGAAAAGCATAGAGGGGTCCCACCTGCAGGGAGGAATGGACAAGACAGGTGACCCAAGATAGACCAGGAGGGATATTACATCCCACCTGTCCCACACTCAGTATAAAAGCTGAGGGAGGGATGAAAGGGTCAGCTCTTCTTTCTTCAGTGGCCAACATCAGAGGAGAACCCTGTCTGTTCATCTGCCTTTGATCCTGATCCGGAATCCAGCTCCTGTCGGTCACCCAGTCCAGCCTGGGATGTTTATTGATGCTGCTGG
>VZTM01002879.1:937-19424 GCA_013400555.1 Jacana jacana | reverse complement strand
GATTGGAGATTCAGCAGATGCTTAAGAGTGTTTTGTTGTATCACAGTAATGACTCCTCACTTTTTAAATAAATAGAAGAAAACAGAAGCATACAAGACGCTATTTAAATAGTGACAAGAATAACCTTAAGACTAACATCTTTGACTCAAAATCAGCCTTATAGTGAGGGATAGTAGGACTTCAGATACTTGTTCATTCTTGCACTCTCCTCAATAAATCAACAAGGATTTAGTATAATGTTTAAGATAACAGTCTTTAGGTATGTTTAATCTTCAAAAAAGGCCATTCACATTAAAGAGCCTGGATCCATGATATGTACTCTTTCATATTTAACCTCACACCATCATTTTGGCAAGATGCAGGGACATTTGTCAAGTCTCACTTCCCTAAGTCTGTGTCAAACACACAGATGTCATGGGATCCAAAATGATCATTCATGCAACACTCCTCACCTCCAGTCATTTGAAATTGCTGGTTTACATCCTTCATGTTAAAGCACAGGGCTCCTTGCATTCTGGATGAGCAGATATGATAAATGGAAGTAAATAAATGCACTGATTTAGAAGCTTTTTACATAATTTTTTTTAGGGTTAAATCACAGTATTATACAAGGTACTTAAATCCGTGCCTAGAGCTCCCTCTGAAGTTTAAGTAAATTTATGGATGGTCAGTCTTCACTTAGAATTGAGAATCTTCCAATACTGCCAAAGTGCATACGATAGCTTCATGAAGTTCATAGAACAATTTTGCATATTATTGTAAACATGCAATTACTAATGAAGAACTTTGTGATTATTACAAAACAGTCCTAAACATTGTGTTGAATTTTCTTAGGCAGTCTATGACCACCTAAAGGTACACACATATTAAGACTGTTCTATATTAAGATTCAAAATATATACATTAAGTACTCCATCTATAACATTCTTTTCTTCACAGATTAGTTGGTTCTTAGCCAGATGTAATTAAAAACAGGTAGCAATTTGATATTGGAAGTGACTGAATACTATTCAGCTTTTAGGAAGGTCTCCTAAGTTTAAGCAGAGAAAAAAAATTCTAAGGCTGCCATTCTCAGGACCTCTTTACGCTCTCTCCACCTTGCAGCTGCAGAGCACAAATGAAGTCCAGGAGCTCCCCGCAGAATGCTCCAATAGGCATTTCATACCATAAGTCTTCCCAATGATGGAGCCAGTGGCTTCACTGAGTTTGACTGACAAGGTAGAGCAATTGGGCAGTGACACATACAAAACAGCAAGGAATCTCCCCTGTGCACTAGGCTCCTAAACTCATGGCTTTTCTGTCCCTTTACTATTTTGCAGCAGTATTCCAGGCTTGCAAACAGCTACAGATTTTGAAAGGACCAACTTTTTAATTGCGTAATCTTAAGTGTTAAGTGTCAGATCCAAACATGCTGCCCAGACAAAATGGTATTTTACCACAAGGAGAAGGGGAAACAAGCTGCCTTGGGTATGCAGCTACAGGCTCCAAATACACCTCTGGGCACTTCTGCTCAGTCCCCTCACAAAAGATAGGTTCCACAGAGCAAAGGTGAAAGGAAAGTCACCTAAAATCATGCGCTCCTGCACACACTCCAATTCTACCCTGTACAGTGAGAAGGAGCAGCATTTGCCTTTAAATGTATTCCAGACTGCCCTAATTGGGCATGCAACAACAACCGCTCCTCTACTCTCCATGAAAGTTAACATCTCATGGACCTCAATAATTGCACCAGAACAAAAAGGTAGAACTAGACAGCTGTAAGGGGAGAGGCATATTCTGAACCAAAGTACTTTCCAAATCAATTTCATGTAGTTAGAAACCCATGAGTACATCCACTGGCTGCCTATGAAAATAAGATTGGGGATAAATTATCTAACCACACATAGTGGTCCAGAGCAGAAGCAGATATTGCCTTACAATTCAATTAAGGGAAAGAAAGTAGTTAATAGCTAATGCATAGAAATGAAAGCAGCCTTTTATTTTTCTCATTTAAGTTTCAAAAACATTTCGGTGTACATACACTTCATCTGTGTCTGATTTCTGGTGGCCATGTAGCTACGCAGGCATGTTTACTGAGTGCATGGCACAGGTTTCCTTCTCCCCATTCATGCCACAGGTGTTTCCTCTGCAACATTTCCCGATTTTACAGAAGATACAAACTTCTGTCCAGGTAGGTCAGGTTGTTAATTTATCTAATACTCTACTGCCTATAATCTTCTTTCTGTCTTAAATAAGTAAATCCCAAACCATGCATTTGGGTTCTTTGAAATGAATAGGCTAGTCCTTCTCTTCATAATACCTCTTAGTATTCTTTAGAATAACTAGAAGGTTAATGAGGTTGTTCACATGAGCACTGCCAACATCAGAGAGGATTAGAGAATCAATAACTGCCCTCAGAGATCTGCTCAGGTGGACTAGCCAGCCTTTCATGCAAGCAGCCCACTGTACTCCAGGCAAAACTACTCTGACAGAGGAAATGGCTGGAAAGCTTTAACTCTTTCACACACACAGAGAAACTGCCTGTTTACCTCTGTGTAGAGCAGACAAACCCTTTGTGGAGCAGAACAGGAGCGCATTCATGATCCACTGTCCACTGCAGAAGTTTGAGGTGTGGGCTCCTCCTCTAGCTGCCACCCTAATGGAAGAGAAAACTATACAATTTTAGAATGCATCTTGCCACCTATGAAAGTTGGTGTGTATGAAAAATAGACAAGAAAAAGGTCAGTTAATGGAAGTTTAAGGAACCTTAAGCTAAAGCTTCTGCCATGTATTTTACCACAATGCAAAAAAATACAGCAATAAATTTTATCCATTACATATTTATGGATATAAAAGGATTAAAAAAAAAATCACATACAAAACAGTTATAAATCTTTCCAGACTTCATTACTGTAAATTCTATTTCACACAAAATGCAAATGGCTGATATGCCAAGTATTTAATCCATATTTTTTCTCTAATTCATTCTAAATCAGGATGGATTACATAAATTTGATCTTCCACAGCAATTTGGCACATTTTATCAATTACTTTTGTTTTTATCAAATCTGCAATCTAGCAATTTTACCACAAAAGCTGCAAATTTGTCCTTAGATCCATTCTTTAGCAAAATATAATTGGATAACTTTGCTCATCCACAATTTTTAGAAGCTACCACCACTCTGAAGATTTACTCCTTATATTTACAAAAGAAAAAGCAGTTGAATGGCTCTAAGAATTGGCCATTTTTCATATCTTAAAGGAGAAAATGGCATGATTTTTTGGTAATATTTGATGACTGATCGATTAAAAGAAGATAACATAGAGGAAGAGCAGTAGGGTTGGTCAGAAGCCTTCAGAAACTGAAATCAGGTTAACTCCCTGATTTATTTGTAAGAGACATTTTTTTTAACTCTCTACTGTTAGGTTTTAGTGCTATTATCCTTTTCCTAAGTATAACCCAGACTTCAGCGTCTGAGCTGAATCTGTCTCTGAAGATTCCTAAGCCTTGAAGCAATTATTCAAATTATTCCAATTGTGATGAAGAAATATGGAAGAAGCTTAGGCAAATTGGAACCAAACCCATCATTTCAATATTCTACTAGGAATGGACTTGAGGTTGTCTGGTATTTGTATCAGTTTTTCCACCAAGGTTTATCTTCAACAGCGTACTGGGCATTTTTGGCATGTGATGTGCTGCTACATTGATGCAGTGATACGCCTGCTCAGGACCTATGAAACCAGATGCCACCCATCTTATCTGCACCATCTGCTCTGACATAGACATCAGAGGATCCAAGTTCAAATTGTAGCTGCTGTATGTTAAATATAAAGAGGATTTAGTTGGCTCCTAGTCAGTGATACCATTCTGCTCTAGGGAGTCATATGCACACTCAGACATTCAGGGGATCTGATCCATATCTTTCACTGGGACAAAGATCCTTGTGTTTCTTAAAAAGAATTAGAGCAAAAGTGCATTGCTAGTTCACAGCAGTACTTTTCTGAAATACCAATTCTGTGAAGTGAGAAATAGTTTCTACTTGTTTAGCTTCCCTGTAAAGCAGAAAAATAAGGGTACTCTACTGTTGATGCTAACCATTTGAAAACTGGTGAACCTCCCCCTTTTCACCACTACAAAATATCTCTATCCATATGTAATCTTTAAACAATTCTAGAATTAGCCTTCTCCTTCTTACTGTACTATTTCTCTTCATGCTGAATGACAAAGTTATTCAAATTCATGGGACAATAGAGGCTGAATGTAGATGATTGTAACATTACCAAGCTACACAAAACAGTCCAGGGGGAGAGGAGAATGGGAAGGGGGAGAAAAAAGCAATAAAAACACTTTTCAAGGTTTATATGTCAAGTAAGTAAGAGTAGACCAGAGTTCACCTGAAGGTTATGCTTGTTTTCTTTTTTTGACAAAACGGTGCTCTTCCAAAGGCAGGCACTGATTTGGCAGAAAAAACAGCTTTTCAACACAGACATCCACTTCAGTGGTATGAAGTAGATACTTACCATGTGGAGAGTGCTCATTAAGCCAGCAGAAAGAGCTGACTCCAGGAGGCATGTTCAAGCCTGGGAGAACGGTGCCCAAAAGAAAACCCTTGGCACGCATTCCCCCGAGGCCTCCAGCCCCAGGCAAAAAGTAAAGTGGGCATTTGAACATGGGTCTCCCACAGTCCAAATTAATATCTAAGCTACACTAGATCAGGTGAATCCACCCCCTTAGAAAATCTCAGGGTGCCCTTAATACAGCATAACATATTATTAAGGCTTTCCCACTTCTGACATCTCAGCATGCAGTTTCTTGCTTACTCTGGTCACCACACTGCTGTAAAGAAACAGCAAAAGACTTGAGAAGTTCTCTTTTGCCGTGCCCCAACTTTGAGAAAATAGTTTCTGACTTAAGTGTTTTAGAAGACCAAGCCCATAAAATCTACACCCACCCACCCCCATATAGAGGATGTAATTTCTTGACATGGCTGCCCACCGTAGGATGTTCAGGCACCCTGCACATGCACCTAAATTAGCTGTCATGCATTCCAAGGCACTGTACAGATCCTGCAAGCAGCACTAGAAAGATGCTACTCAGTGAAGTGATGCTACTCATATGCAGTAGAACTAACTAATGCTGCATCTCATTGTTTGATCCCATGGTCCTTTGCCTTTTAATGTGTACATATGATTTCCCACACACCTATTTTATACAATCATTCTTCTATTAACAAGGACTGGCACAATGACTGACAATGTAAGTAAATCTAGATAACTTCGTGAAAAGGAAGACTATTCACAGTAAGATTAAATAAATGCAAGGCTAGAAAAGAATTTAAAAAAAAAAAAAAGAGAGAGAGAGAGAGAGAGAAAATAAAAAGAGCTCTCCCATCAAAGCAAGATGCCCCTACTTAAGCAGTTTTGCCTAGGTAAGGGCACCACCACTCATTGAT
Organism: Jacana jacana; assembly: GCA_013400555.1. Taxonomy (NCBI): domain Eukaryota; kingdom Metazoa; phylum Chordata; class Aves; order Charadriiformes; family Jacanidae; genus Jacana; species Jacana jacana. The sequence goes on along the minus strand of VZTM01002879.1, from coordinate 13,992 downwards.
GAAAGTATCATGTATAAGACACTACACACAAAAGCACTGGAATTCTTCTTCCATGATCCCCAGCTATCCATGGAAAGCAAAAAGCCAAACCTCCAGCTAAGGCAGAAGGAGATCTATCAACCTCTCTCTCCAATACTATCTACACAGTCAATATATAAATCATTGACTTTACGCAGTAGTCAGTATACATATATTAACCATATATAGTGAGCCAGTAATATAAAGCAAGAGTTGAATTGGATGCTACAGGCATTGAGTGGCCCACAACAGTCCTACTTTCTTCCAAGTCTCATGTCTAGAAGCAGACATGATCAATAGAGCAGTAACAACTAATACTTACCAGTAGTCCCTCAACAATGCATATACGTACACAGCACTATATTAAATCTCACATTTATTACCAGTTTGGTCTCAAAAAAAATTAAGAATATAGATAGCAAGCTTTTCAAGTGCTCCTGTTTAATTGACTTTTAATATATTTCAGTAATACCATTGAGGTTAGTATTTGGCAGTTTAATTTCCTAACACAGGTGTTGTCATATTTTGTCTCTAGAATAATTCTCTAATACACAGAGTTCAGAACTGTAAAGAGGCAACAATCTCTTCTTTCTGAATAAATGCTTCTCTTCCTAATATTAGAAAAATGTCACATTTGAGATTATTTTTAGGTTTGATAATTCTATGCTCAGAACTGTTTTATGTTCAATATCTACATGTGGAAAACTGCACTGAAAGCTTCTGATAGATTTTTGCATCTCTTATCAGAACTCAGTGTAAAGTTATTACTCTCTTCAATTGAAACTATAAAACATTAGGAGACTCCAAGATAAACTGTTAAATAATCATATTCTATTATTCTGCCACATTGTATGGAAGCTGGTAAGTATGAGGAAATACAAAGCTCTAAATATCAAATGAGATTTTTCATGCTACAAACTGCAGACAGTGTTTAAGTGCAAAGTGTTTCTCTGGGCTTTAGTAAAAGATCAGAAAGATCGCTAGGCTAATATTAAAACCTTCATTAACACCACTTTGAAGCAGCAAAGAATGCAAATAGGCGTAACCTGATAACAGCCAGGAAGTTCATAGGAGCTCCAGCAGCAGCAAGATGACTTCTGTTCCAACTGGAAAGCTTATTTTAAACTTGGAGTACTTTTTCCTGTACTAACTGGTACAGTTCAAATGGTGAGCTATCAAGTTTAAGATTATGAGTGTTCACTAATACAATATTTAAACTTGCCAGTATAAACAGAAAACCAAGTACCAACATTATACAACACAGCAAATTTATAACTATGTAATAAGACTTGCCTATTGACATTACTAGTGGGTTTTGCCATATTCTATACTACTGAGAACTCGTCTCTATTTATTCGTTCTATATTTCAGTAAAGAAAATGTTGAAGTACAACTTCAGACTGAAACAATCATCAGACATCTTCAGAAAGCACTTCTTTGGACAGGGACAATGATTTTATAGACCATACTTAATAGCAACTTGCAAGGTCCACAACATACAAGCAGTTTAAACACATGACAAGCAATCAGGGGCTTAAGTAGAACTGGCTGTGCACAGGTATGGCACCAAACACAGGGTATCTGATGTATAAGCAAGGTTAACGCAAACAGGTAAAAGACCCCGAGGAGGTATAAAATATCCCTGCACTGTAAATAAAATTACAGCCAACTTAGAATATATCCACTCTCCTTTTCAGCCTCACACACCCTCAGGTACTCAGATCCAACCAAGTGGTATTTACTTGTATAATCCTAGTTACTACAGCCAATCAAAAGCAATTTACCCACTCACACAATAATAGTTTGAAAAAAAGTTGTCATTTACAACTTGAGTCTTTGAAAATTGAAATTGATGCTTTAAAGACTTCTTTTGTTAAATAGTCACATATAATTGTAGTTATCATTTAAAAAGTAATATACAAGCTTACTCGCTATGACTGCATAATATTGCTTTAACCTTGATAACAGCTTAATCAGTTAGAGATAACAGCTATACTGATCTGAATGGGGATATAAACTGAGAATATGGCTGCACTAGTTTAAAGCAAGTTTGAAGATCCCATGACATTTTAGATTCAATTGTTCACGTTGGGCACAGAAGGAACCTCAATGGTACCAACACAGGAAACTGTTACTCTCCATCCACAAACAACACAACTCTCTTCCAAAGAAGCAGTGAGCTTTTCCCGTGGTCAGAAGTTGGACACCTTATGGTGTCCTCTAAGGGTTTTGGGTGTAGGGAGTTGCTGGCACGTGTCAGAAGAACACTGTGCAATGTGCTGTTATCATGGCAGGCTTCAGCTACGAGCATAACCAGAACATGGTAGGAGCTCTAGGTAAAACACATTTGGCTTTTACATCAGAAAAATAATTGCCTAAGAAGTAGAATGCTACAGAGTTTTGTATTGCTCTCTCCCTTAACAAACCAAGAAAAAGCTAAAATCATTCAAATCCATAGAAAGAAGAGTTGCCTACCTCTACAACTGATAGCAAACACTCATTTTCCCAGACTTGCCAATGCTCTTTAAAAACTTCCACACTCTAAAGTTAGCAAACCGCTGCTTTAAGTTCTGATTCTCCTGTCAGGTGTTAGGAGCAGGTGTTGGTGGACTGACCTGATTGGCATCAGCTTTGCTTTACACCTGGGGAAGGGGCTGCATGCCCCCACTCCAGCAGCTGAGACCAATGGAGTTATCACATACATGAAGCTGCCTTGTTGCTCTGAGTTTGCAAGACCAGGGGCTAAATAAGAAAAGAATCAAGCTTTAGATATGAACTATATAATTTCTTTGATTTCTTTGCGGGTTTTTTTTCAAGCGTATAGCTTTTGAGTGGAACAGACTACAGCAAAACCTTCTACAATTTGTAGCTTCTTTGAAGGCAGAAAAGGATGTTTTAGATCACAGAACAATCACATTATCACAATGAGACCACCACAAAGACAGTATTGTAAGTCTCCCATTACAAACGTTTAAGTCCTTTATTTAAAAAAAACAGCACAACAATCCCTTTCCGACACTCAGAAGTAACTCCCTCATCAAAATTTTTTCTTTCCCCACTCTAATAGCATTTTTGGAAACACTGAACAAGAAGGGCACTTCATTTCAGGCTGCAGTGTGCTTACAAGGCCTCATCATAGCCTGCATTTGTAAGCTATTTGTAAGCTATTGGTTATTCTCCATTTACAGCACTGAGTTTCACAACAAGTAGAGATGAGTTTATGAATTTATGTGCTTTGATAAGCCAAGATGCAAGCTATTTTGACTTAGTTCCTCTGGCACTTATTTAAATCTTTGATTTGAATAACCACTCAGAGGTTCTAAAGTTCACATCTGAAGAATACCACTGCTGTACTGCAGATGTACTTACATATTTCTAATTCTAATTACTTAGCTAACCCTAAGAGCATGCGTTTCTAATAAATAAGTGTGCCACAGCATGGCGTTTTTTCAAAGTTTTTATATTCCCTGTTTTCTTCCTATATGTAATGCCTTTTTTTACTATCATAAATATTAGAATTAGTATTAAGACTAGTAGCTCTGTTTGCCATTACCAAAGCTACAAAAAGGTAGGATCATCTTCCTACTGCTGTTAGTTACTGTATTGGTTATACATCCAACATTTGCATTAATCTTAATCACACTTGAAAACTCACACTGAGTTACGCTCTGGACCTGCCTGCCTTCCAGGAATTTCTTGATTTTAAATGCATGTTCCTTGGTCAATGAAATGCAATGGTCTTTTTATCCCTGTAATATTAGAAATTGTAGCGCTCATATGCCTCACACTGAATCTTTACAGTCAATTCTACACACTCTTAGATTAATGTTACTATTTTCTACAAGCTTTTCTTAAGAGAAAGTACATAAAAGTATTCATGTAGTTTGTATGTAAACTTTTGCATGTCTAGTGTAATTTCACCTCAATAGTTTTTTAGGTAGGATTTCTAATTTCTTATGGATTAATTTTTCTGAGAAGGCATGAAAAAAAATGCAATTGGTGTTGCTTACCTAAAAGCACACACTTTTACACATTTTCTTAAAGGATATACAAAATAGCAAGGGCATCAAAAGAGCTTGGAATTCTTCCTAAGCTATTTTAGAAAGCCCAGTCCACAAGGATGTTCAGGGCAAAAACCCCAAATAAACAAAACCCTCAAAACAAATGAAATGCATTTCTAGGTATAAATAGACATTAATTTTCTCTTTTCAACTAGGCTTCAATTGAAAAAACTACCCTGACCTGAGATTTATGACCTTTTGGTAGCAGTAGGAAGCTTACAAGCTGGCTATTGGCATTTCTCTGACAGTTTTTGCTCTGTCTGCTCTGTAATAATACAATACTTTATACTGAGTACACCAAACATTAAATGAAGCAATAATAAGCAGGCAGAGGATATTTCATGGACATTAGTGACCGAGAGAAGCCTATACTGTTGGGATTAACCTTATGTGATTATTAACAGTTCAGAAATATCCTGCATGCTGTGTTTTGCATCGAAATATTTTAAAGAAAAATCTCTCTTTTTAAGACATTTTATAATTAACAATGGTTTTCTGTGACCAGAAATCTAAGTTATTGTTAGCTGGCTTTAAAAAGGTATCTTTAGAGATTTTCCTGTGCGCTATGCTTAGGGGTTTGTCAAAAAAAATCATGCTATAATCCTTAAGCGCATGCTAACAACACAGGCCCAAGGTCCTGACCACACAAACCTGTTAACGCTAGTGAAATCCTGGTCCCTCTGAAGTCAACAGGAGCTTTGCTACCAAGTTCCACAAGAACTTGGTTAATTAGTATCAAAGTTTCATATTTCATCCAGTTCTTTGAATACCTATCCTGCCTAAGTACAGAAAAATACCTTTGCAGGTTTCAGATACCTGCCCACTAATCAAATATGTATGTTTAGGCCATTCAGCAAACACCTGTGGAGTAGCAGGTCCTGAGAAATGGAGAACACTGTGCAGCTTCACAAAAAGGTATTTTGCTATGTTGGGCCCATCACGTGTTGCAAGCAAGGCGAGCACAGGCCCTTCTTTTGGGCAAGTTCCCACTCACTAGAATACTCATCTAGACATAAGATTTCATTTTTAATCAAATAAAAAGCCTAAAAGTAAGTAGCCACAGTATGAACCACTTTTTTACCTTTGAAAGCAACGAGAGTTGGGGCAGCAGTCATTTGATTTATTTCCAGTTCATTCATTTATCTCCATTCAATGGAAAACAGAGGAAGGGAAGAGAGGCAGGTATTTACATTGAAACCAACAGCACTTCTGCCATTCTTGTTTAAGTCATCTTCCCTGATGTGTAGAAGGAGATTCCAACTGTGTTAGTGTATGTGTACATATCCCATCTTTTCTGCAAAAATTTTTGCACACACAACTTTGGCAGTTGAACAACTAAATTTATGAAAATGGTACAAGGCTCTGGCTGCCTGTGTCTAAAAAGTAGCTATGGCATGCAAGAAAAGGAATTTAGGTCAGAGTCATTAGCCTCATTTGGGAAGGAAAGTTTAGTTACAACATGATTGAACGAGGTACTCTACCAACTGTAATGGCTGCACACCTGCGCTAGGCATGCACTCCAGACCTTGGCCTCAGCTCAGCTACCTTGGTCTCCTTTCACCTCCCCTAAATACAGTTCTGTCCTGGAGGTGATCTGATCTTTTCAGGACAATCTTACTTGACTACACCTTTGAGAGCATCAAGACAAACTTCTGCACCAAGGCTCAGCCCAGTCACAGATCCTTTAACGATCCCATTCATCCTCATGTTCTGCTATCACTTTCCCTGGATATGCGCTCAAAGTCAAGTTGTTTCTGCAGCATGCCCCAGAGCTACACAGGTCACTGCAAACCTCCTCTAAGCCCCTCATAAACCCACATTTACAGAGGAGGAGCTATACAGTTTAGGAGGAGTCTAAATAGTTTGGCTTTTCCTCCCCACTAACATGAATTCTTGCAACTTTGCTCCCTCAAATTTCCTCAGAGCTGCCCAGCTTGTTTTTCTTTTACAGGACTTTATTGACTTACGCACTCTCACCCCTTTGAAGCTGGTAGTATTGCTTAGTTTTTCAACAGGAGAAGGTGAAGCAGAGCAGACACAAGTGCAGCTCAGTTCTAGTGTTCTCCCAGGGCCAGTCTACCCTGTCAAGCTACCAACAGTCCAGAAAATAGAGACTCAAGTTCCCATTAACCTTGTCATTAGTTGCAAGGTAAGAAAGATCACCAAAGCTACCTAAAAAAGAATTGATCAGTAATCTTATTAATCATATTTTTCCAAAGGGCTTTTAATTGTCTTTAAGAAAAATGTGTTGAAGTTTAGATCCAGCTCCAGTATACTATACATCATTTGAGAATAAAGGTGGCCTTTGAATGGAAATTGATACCAACACATAAAAACAATACAATGCAATAGTGTTCATCTACAAACCAGAACTACCTATGAGCAGGGAAAATAGACTAGCCAAAAAAGAAGATATTAGAGATTTACAGATTAGATAGATGTGATCAATGAAGTTATAAATTTGGAGGTATAATGATATGATATAAAATATTCTGCTCCAAAGACAATATTGTTTTAAAGTGAATGATTTTTCTCTCAGAGAATGGCCTCTCATTGATTATGAGTTTAAGTGAGTGCACTAATTTTTTTCATTAATATTTAGTGTTCATAAATTATAATTCATTGTTGTTAGTTAACATGATGCTTCCAAAACAAAAGTGGAATCTATGTATAGTGTGTGCCTGTTTGCACAAATGAAGACACTCTCCCTTTTTCACCCCCAAAAAAACAGAAGCAGATTTCTTCCTTTTTATGTTTTCTCATAGAAAACATGTTAAAAACTGAGACATGTAAATGATCCCACTGTCTGCTCTGTAATCTCTTACATGTGGGCAATGACAATGCTTTGCTTTAAATCAGCCTTGTTTAGAAGGACTGTAGTGATTTACACAGGTAGGATGAACCAGTAGACAGATTCAAGTAACATTACTTAGTTAACGATAACACTGTTGGCAATGACACCTAAGAGCATTTGATTAATGTTGTCCCTGGCATGCACTCTTTTATGGGAGCAATACATAACCTGCTGTATTCAGAGACTTCCTGGATGTCCAACTACTTCCTTCACCCTCACAATTGACTGACTTTCTTGTACTTTTAATGTATGGTTTTAACAAATCCTACTTGTGTCTAACCTCTTCTCATACAGCCAGTGGGTCCGATTATGTAACTTGAGAATTTCTGCAAAAGAGGTAAAGTTCCAAACTCTTCCTCCTAACTTAAGTCCTGCCATTCATCTGTCCCCTGTCTTTGAAACAATACTATAATGCACAGTTACGGTACCCAGCAAAAGATTAGACTGATAAGTTACAAACAGGGAGCAAATATCAAGTTACTTCATACTAAAATGACAATTTAATATGAAGCACAATTGCTTCTGGTTGACTTGAAAACCTGTCTTTGCAACTAGTGAAACAGACAAGTACAGCAAAGCCAAACCAGTTCAGTAAAACTCTGGAGTTTAGCAGAATACTTCACACACGCTTCTCCTGCATCCTGCCTATTAGCCAGGTAGAAGGATGGAGGAACATAACTAGCATATGCATACAAATAGGGCAGGGACAGCTGGGCAGACCTGTTCCCATCCTCTCTGAAAATGGCCGGCAAAGATAAACAGTGCTGTGTGGGGAGAAATTCTCATTTCATTCCCAGTACAGCACCACATCCCAGATGTCCCACAGAATAGCTGTCCAGGTGAGGTTTCTTTCTCCCAGTGCTGACTTAGCTCATTCCCAGAATTTGGGGGGCAAGTTACAAAACGGGATCCTAGTGAGTAGTGATGACAATCTTTGAAATTTTAGCCTATCCCTCTTGGGAAAATGTCTCCAAATGCAAAATGAATCTGTTATTATTTTGTTTATTCTGATTTTCATTATCAATATCTTGGTTTTTGCTTGAATGTGGTCCAGTGAAGCACATTACTGAATTCTGTGGGTCAGTCTCACGTCTACAAAAAAAACCAATCCCAAGATGAGGTGTAAGATACAAGTCCTCCTGTGCACAAATTCTTGCAATATCACTATGTGGCCTCATATTTAAACTCTCATGTAGGATAGCTTTTCAAGCATCACTGTCTGGGCCATTCCAGACGTAATATTATTCAAAGATGGTTCATAAGCTGCTTACAGGTCTTTAAAATAATGTCACAGATCTGATTTCAAAATGCACAAAAGCCAGAAGACTGAGAGTGAAGGCTGAAATAGCAGTTCTAAACTTCCTCCCCCTGCCCGTGCCTACGCACGACTGCACATTCAAGTGCAGACGTACACCTGCAATATACAAGCACCATGATGAAATAAAGTAATGATGGGGTTTCCATCCAAATCCTGATTTAATGAAGGGTTTTTTTGCAATTTAAGACATACTCCTAAACCTGTTTTTCCTCATAGTCCTTTGCTGCAATAAAATTGACATAAGGTAATAGAAGAAAGAAATTATATTGAAAATTGATGGAAGGTCCTACTCCAGCTCACTGATGAGATTACCAGTGATTTATCTACTAGATTTACTAGACAACTGGATGATCAAACAGCACCTTAACATATATATTATCCATTTAAAGGAAGGTAAACTCCTTCAATGAGATTCACAGAAAAATTTTATTCACAAAACAAAGGTCCTTCAGACAGTTCTTCATTTGTTATGTACCCACAAGAAAAACTGGTGGAAATATTCAATATCAAAGACAAATAATTCTCAAGAAAATGGCAAAATTAAGTTTCTGCCACAGACATATTATGGAATTCAAAGCTTTTGCTCATGCATTTAAAATTAAAGTGCAACAGTAAACACCTCCCAAACCTCACCACCATTCTCATCACCCATATTAGATACATGGGGATAGCAAGCTGCCCACAGGTTAGCCCTACTTCTCAGCCTGTTTCCTATTTTTGCAGAGGAAAGGTGCTGGAAGTCTTATTCCAGCTGGAGGTGCTGGCAGAGAAGCTGAGCCCCATGGCTGCTGGGTGGAAAGGGCAGCAGTGGGAGCCTGGCTTGTAGCTGTCACTTCTCACTGGCTGGACTGCATTGGACTTGTCCTCTGCCCGAGTCTGTCATATTGACTTGCCTTCTAGTTGAGGTACAAGAAGGAAAGGGATGGCCTCTTTTACTCTGGTAATCTCACTGCACTTTCATTAACATGCTGCACTACAATTGTGAAAAGAAAATTGAAAAAAATGGAAAGGAACCATTGCATTGCTCAGCTTTCTCTTGTTTTCCACGTGTTTTAAAATTTCTCCCTGGGAGAAATATATTAATAAATTAGGCCCAAGCCCTATTTGAGTTAGGGCAAGGAAAAAACAAGTCAGGGTAGGACTAAGGTAATCCAGACCCTTTGAGAAGTCAGCCCAAAATTCTCATTGCCAATATATACACTTCACAGCCTCTTTCTCTCTTTGAGAGCTAGTCCACCCAAACAGGGCTGTCTGCTTTGGGAGATTGTGTCACTGTAATGTGCAGGGTCAGACAACAAGTCTTTAAAAATAGTACACAAAAGCAGTAAGATGCATACATCTGCTTCATTGCCAAGTCCAAATCTCTGCCAAGATGGAAACGATAAACCAAACTTCTTCCCTTTCCACTGTCTTCCTTCCTTAGTGCAGACAGGCATGTTGTATGTGCAGACACACAGGTTTTTTTCACTTGCTATGGGCCATGAGTAGCTTGCAAGGTCTCAGTCAACAGACATGAGTATCAACTTTTGCAGCGAGGAAATGGAAGCGCTGGTGCAGAAAAACAGTAATCCACACAACAATTTAATGAGAAAAGTGTTGACAGGGAGCCTTACTATTAAAACAAAGCATAATACAAGCATACAGTCCTAAGAGCACTCAAAAGGAAGAAATTACTGCATATACATTCTCTCACTGTTATAGTGATTTGCAAAAAGATAAACCTCTAAAGGTGTATTGTGAGACCTGCCTCTTATTTCAAGAGCTTTAAAACCTAGTGTGGAGAGCAAACCTGCTGACCAAGGGGTCAGTATTTGTTAGTCTGAATTGCTTACTACTCAAAACAGAGTGCTGCAGGTACTCTGATCTTCCTTTCTCACATGCTCAAGAAGTCATAAATGCCTTTGAGATTTCAGCATTGTCTCAGAGAACCTTCCCCCAGCCTCCCCAGCATAATAATCTGGCATGACTAATAGAAGAAATTATGCAAAAAAATCCCAGAAAAACAATATAAAGGTTTCTGTAAATTCCCACCTACACATCCAGAAACATCAAGAGCTAGAATAATCTTCAATTGGAGTTTGGATCGTTTCTTCTAGGCTGTGTTGATGCCTTACAGTTGGCAGCGTCTAAGAAGGGCTCCACATTAGGAGAGAATAGCACACACAAAAGCTGCGGCCTAGGAAGCACTCAAGTGAAAGAAAGGATTAGATGTAAGCTCTGTGGACAAGAAAGTTTATACTAACACACACAAGTTTAGGTTTTGCTGCTGCAGAGGACACCTTTTGCCTTCCCCTAGCATTGCAACTCCTCCAACTTCAGCAGTGAAAAGAAAAAGAAGCTGTTGAGCAGAAAAGTTGTGAGGAACCAAAGCTCACTGCCTTTCAGGTCCCTTGCCCTGAGGGTAACTTTGATAATTGTAGAGAACCTGAGGAGAACTATCTGGAGAGTCTGGATCAGCGAGTGACAGACAGACACTGGCAATGATCAAAGGGAGGTGTTAACAACACCCCTGCACTATACAATTTTGTAAAGATGCTTGGGTTTGGCTTGTCAAAGCCTGGCTTTCTTTAAGGAATATATTAATTTCAGATAGAGTTTTCGTGCTTCAGTTGAAATAGCTTAATAAAGTGCCAATTCTTCCAGTTCTTTCAAAATAAAAGTACATGTGAGACATGACAGCTTATTTGGCATGAAAACATAAGTCAGGTAATTCAACCAACTGAAGTTTTGTACCGGTGTTGCTAGATAAACTTCTACAGTTGAATACAAATGCTACGTGGATGGCAGAGAGAGTATACTTTTTTAACAGTTTTACATTCGGAATGAAAGAACGCAGCAGTGAATAAGGGCAAGTATTATTTCTGAGCAAAATTGCAGTTCTGATAATCTACAGTCAGTTGGCATTTCTTTTTAAAATTATTTTTGAGTATTTTCCTGGCTATTTATTAGGTAACCAGATGTACATCTCGGAGCCCTTCCTTTTTGTTCAATATAGAAAATATTATAATATGGAACGTCTGGATTTAAATTATTTTTAAGAGAAGAAAGAGAGAACAAACCCATTTTAAAATTCTGTATTCTACTCAGGGCAAGATTCAAAATGCCAATGAAGACAAATGTCATCTGGGAAATAAGACATAGAATGAAACAGGATCCAGAGACAGCTGTGAACACTAAGATCAAACCTTTGAGAACATTATTATGACAATTATGGAAAAAAAAAATTAAAAATCAGGATTACCAACCCAGAATAAAAGTCAGGTACAAAATCAACCTAAAAGTTTTTGCAAGTGCAAAATCCTAGACCAGTGTACTACTGCAAAAATATTTCATGAAGTTTTAGGTTGTTATGAAAGCTTACAACTAGTTCTCGTCTGAGACTTATGCCTTGGTGAGGTTTTTCATTAAAAATGCATGCTAAGATGCATCTATCTTAAATGGAGTAAAACACAATTGAGAATATTTCTACAAAAGGTCATTTCTATTTGCTTATACCTTTGACAAATGTTCATTTTAGGCTGAAATTCATTAAATTATATTTCTTCGAGGGACAATTTGAAAATGACATTTTAGATCTGTACTGTGAGCTAAGTTCCACTCAGGAGATATTCTGACTGCTTTAAATATAACTGCACAATGTGTTCTGATTAAATAATTAAACATTTGTCATCCACAACATGCAGGCTATCTGGTAACACCCAACAGGCCTTCCTCTTCTCTTTTCCCTTCCTTCTCTTTCAAACAAGCAAACCTGTGCAACAGTGCAAATATAGAGAACAGGAGAAAAGATGAGCAACAATTTTGGAACAGTAGAGAGAAAAATTACGTTTTATATTACATCTTATTAATCTTATCAACTCAGATATTATTTTGTTCAGCTTCCTAGTCCTCAGAATTAATTGTGGTACTCTCACAGTAGGAATTTACATTATAGATAAAAATAGCAATGAGTAGGGCAGTAGTTCTTCAGCTGTTATAAATGCAGCTCTTCTACGATGAAATAGTTCCCCCCTAAATATTCTCTCAAGTGGCAACAGGACATCAGATGCTTCAGAGTCGTGTCTGAAAAATTCAAACATGAAAACCAGAAGGGAAACAAGATTTTATTTTTTTTTATTACTAAGATAAAATGAAATCCAAATCCTTATGGTTAATCTTGAGAAACTAAAAACAATAAAAGGTTTCATAAATTAAAATTTGGCTGCCTTGCAGCTAAAAACTAACTGATGAGACACCTCTGCTTTTGAAACAGGCAGTTTGTCAATTGCACCAGACAATTCTAAACATTTGAATTTTGAGGTGTTTGGGTTTTGTTTGTTTGGGGGTTTTTGTTCTTTCTTCTTCCTCACCTTTCAGGAGTCTCAGGCCAAAGATNTACAGTTTCTTGCAATTTTCAGTGACCAGAGTCTCAAGGGACTTGTTTGGTGTGTGGTTCTCATTGCTATTCCAAAAGGTAGTTGAGGGTTATTCCCCACTAGCCTCTTACTGTTTACCTGGTCCCTGGATGCCTTGGGGAAAATGTTTTGCATCTATTTTCTTACTTTAAAACATTTTATTTTTTTTACTTTCCTGCCTTTCATCCCTGCTCTCTGGTGAGACTGGTTTGACTAGTTTTCCTGTCTCACATCTGAAGTTGTTACAGGTTCTGCTTGAAATCACAGTGAGACACTTCATATCTCTTCCCTCTGATGCTTTGGATCTACATGTTATGGCCATTCCTTCTTCATAGCCTAATATCTCATATAGCTTTCTGGGAGCATACCAGTAGCTTTCCTTTTCACAGTCTTTTTTTTTTTAAGGTTAG
>VZTM01002876.1:249727-268202 GCA_013400555.1 Jacana jacana | reverse complement strand
GGCAAAGACAGCAGGAGGCCGAGGGTGGTAGGATGGGTTTAACAAGCGCCGCTACAGCCGGGGCCCGGTGGCCCGTCCCGTCCCCCGGCACCGAACGGCGCGGGGCCGCTCCCCCCCGGGCCTCGCTGGCAGCCATCGGCCCTGACCCGCCGTGGGCTTCAGGCCAGAGCGTCACCGAGCACAGCAGGCCGGGGAAAGCAGTTCCTTCTCCCCCTCCCCGAGGTACCACAAACCTTAGCAATATAAACTCAGTAACTGTTTACAAATAGGGAGACAAAAAGAAAAGAAAAGGCTTGGCCGGGATTAATAAAAGCCTCAGGCAACAGCTTCTGCCGGAGCCCAGCCCTGGCAGCCGGGGATCCGTTAGGCGGGTTGGCAGTTAATGGGTTAACGGGGGGGGACACAGCTGTGTCACACACACACCTACACCCCGCGTCCCCCAGAGGTGGCTCCGGGCAGGGAGAACCCTGAGAAGCAAACAGAGGCTCTTCCAGGGCTCCCCAAGGCTCGGTGTGGGCTATGGCTGAGGGACCCTCACAGGCTCCCTCTGAGCTCTGGGGTGGCAGGTGGGGTCCTGTCCCGGGCAGCTCCTCACCCCGGAGGAGCCACTGCCCTGCCTGGTTTGCCAAGCCTGGAAGGACAAACCCAAGCCCTGTAGCCCCTTCCACTGCCACAGGAATCATCCCTCGGGCGAAGGTTTGTAACAGCCAGAAGGGGTGACAGACATCGCAGCGCTGCCTCCCGCAGGGACCAGGCCCAAGTCCCCCAAAAGGGACAAGACCAAAAGTCCCCTGAAGGGAGGAGGGCACTGGTGTGACAGGAGCTGGGTCTCCAGCATTGCCCCGGGGGGCTTTGGCACTTTCCACAGCCAAAAGCGCTGCTGGATCCGAGCCCGTCGCTACCGCAGGCCCCGGGGAGCGTCAGGAGCAGAGCTAATGCATAGTTATAAAAGCTGATGCTGAGGAACATCCCAGGGGTAATTAATCTCACTAGAGCAATTAGTGAAGCTACGCTGGTTCAGCCCAGAGGTCCATCTAAGCTCCGTCTCCAGCCACAGGGTAATCCCCACCCCTGGGTTCCTCCCAGGTCCTGGAGCCCAGGGATGAACACACCCCTTCCAAAAAACCCCCCAGCTTTTCTGCCCCCCGTTTTGATTTGGTCCAACAAAATTGTGCTTCAGAGAGCAGAAACAGCACCACCAGCCACGGCTGTCTGCAGCAGCTACTGAAGATGCTTTGCCTCCTCACCTGCCTACAGGGATACGCTTAAAAACCCCTTTCATTTAACCTTTCCTGCTCCCACTGCGCTCACTCTGTAGCCAGGACTGGTATGGAGCAGGAGCGACCACTCAGGGTGGTTACAGGGTCAGACAAGGGTGTTCTGTCCCAATAAAAGGGTGTTCTGTCCCAATAAATTCTTTGGAAAAATCTCCTGAAAATTTCTGTTGGTTCTGCTGGCTTCTGAAACTGCTCCGTTCTTTCCCAGTCCCCGCTCTCGGGGCGAGGCTGAACCTCCCGCTCCCAAAGGGAACCTCGTCGTGGCTCGTCATTCAGGGCCACTTGGAAGCTCAAAGCAAACGAGGATAGAGGGTTCCACCAGCTCCAAGGAGACCCGGGGAGAAGGAAGCTCTGGGAGCTGGTGGGGTGGGAGCAGCCCTGGGCTGAAGGGCTGGGGACACTGCTCAGCACCCTGTGCCATGGCCTGGAGTGCACCTTCTGCACTGCTGGAGCTACCAGGGGTTCTGGCCCTTAAATCCTTCCCCCCCGCAAATTAATCCACACCTGATGACTCTGAGCTGCACCACACCTCTCCCACCCTCTTCTCCATTCCTGAGTCACTCTGGCAAACTCAGGATTCCCCTGGGATGCACAGAAAATGGCTGGGTGAGAGCGCCCTCCCACCTCCTCACGCAGGGGGGGTGCTGGGGAGAGCCCTGCACCAGAGCTCAATTCTCCAGTTCCAACCTCCTGCGTTCCCGTCGACGTGTTACCAGCTACAGTCCCATCACGTCGTTGCTGTCCCTAAATGCCATGGTGGAGAGCTGGCATCCCAACCAGGGGGTGTGGAGGACACTGGCTGCCAGGAGGGAGCTTCCCCAGCTGCCCTGGTTTCCCCACCTTCGCCCACAGGACACAGATGCAGAGTCTGAAGAGGAGCTGGAAAAACACGGGGGTGGGCAGCAAACTCAAGGCTAATGCAGCCGGGAACGCTTACAGATTCAAGTATTTTCACTCCTGTAAAAACCTGCCCGACTTCAAAAAGGCAAGTGGTCATCTGTAAACTGGTCTCACTTGAATCTCAGCCTCAAACCAGCATCCAGAGCAAAAGCCTGGGACTGTCTGCACCTCAACACCAACGCCGAGCAGGAAAGATGAGGAAGGACTTCCGTTATCAAAATAGAGCTCTGGAGTCTTTGGCCATCTCTGTGGGGCATTCAGGTGCCTCTGGTTTTAGGTCTGCAGGTAAGGTTTTGCCCTCTGCAGTCCTTCCTTCAGGAACTGGAGGTAAGTTGCGGTCGAAGGGTCTTCAAAATTGGTGGAGAAACTAAAGATGCTACTTTCAACATCTTCAGGCTTCATAGAAGTAATATCCAGGAAGTAGTTGGCGTTGATGTGGTGAATCTGGGAAAGAAAACAGATGAGGAGAGGTGACTTTAAAGGCCAGAACACATGGCCACAGACCACAGCAACGTCAACAGGCCTGAAGCCACCCACCAGCCTCCAGGCTCAGTGGGAGGGCAGGTGGCAAGGAGCCCCTGCATGTGTTAAGGGCTAATATCTGTGAGTGCAGGGTGTGATCAGATTAGCCCTGGCAGGATCCTCTGCCGCAGACACGCAGCAAAGCGCCACGCTGTCGGGAACTTGTCGCTCTTCAAACCCCAGGTGGGGGGTAGTCGGGGGGGACAGCAGAGCTGAAGCGTGTGGACTGGGTAATGTCACATCTGCTGTGACAAACTTGGGGAATCAAAAGGAAAATGGTTATCACAGAATCTCAGGGATTGGAAGGGACCTCGAAAGCTCATCCAGTCCAATCCCCTGCTGGAGCAGGAACACCCAGAGCAGGTCACACAGGAACGCCTCCAGGCAGGTTTGGAATGTCTCCAGAGAAGGAGACTCCACACCCTCCCTGGGCAGCCCCTGCCAGTGTTCCCCCACCCTCACCCTGAAGAAGTTTTTTCTCCTATTTAAGTGGAACGCCCTCTGTTCCAGCTTGCACCCATTACCCCTTGTCCTGTCATTGGATGTCACTGAGAAGAGCCTGGCTCCATCCTCCTGACACCCTTTCCATATTTATCAACATTCATGAGGTCACCCCTCAGTCTCCTCTTCTCCAAGCTCAAGAGACCCAGCTCCCTCAGCCTTTCCTCCTATGGGAGATGCTCCACTCCCTTCATCATCTTGGTAGCCCTGCCCTGGACTCTCTCCAGCAGTTCCCTGTCCTTCTGGAACTGAGGGGCCCAGAACTGGACACACTATTCCAGATGGGGTCTCACCAGGGCAGAATAGAGGGGAGGAGAACCTCTCATGGCCTACTAACCACCCCCCTTCTACTACACCCCAGGATTCCATTGGCCTTCTTGGCCATGAGGGCACAGTGCTGGCTCCTGGGCATCCTGCTGCCCACCAGGATCCCCAGGTCCCTTTCCCCTACGCTGCTCTCCAAAATGCTAGAATGTGCTGGTAAGGAGAGATTTTCTCCGAAGCCTGAGCACAAGGGACAGCGGGTGCAGGGAACAAGGGACAATGGCTTCCCACAGGTCACTGACTCCCACCAGGGACAATGAGGGAACACAGGGAGGTGCTTGGTTCACATCTGATTGTTCTCCTCCCCCAGCCCAGAGCTGCTGTTGTTCTGCCTCTGAATAAAAAGAAGTTTGTTTCAGATTTTTGGTGGAGCTGCTGTCTGTCTGCCCCAGCACCCCCAAGAGCACGGCACCACGAGGGGCTACGGCCCCACAAGGGCTTGAGGAGCCAGGGGATGGCTGGGGGAGCGGATGGGAAGGGCCCAGCCCAGGCAACCAAGGGGTAACGAACGTACCACTGTGCCGTTGGGGAGGCAGATGATCATCTCCACAGGGAAGTTGTATTTCTCCAGGTGCAGGTCAGCCAGTTTGCTGTAGAACTCATTCTCCCTGTTGCTCTGTAAAGAAACCCCAAAGAAACATGTTTGCACCCACCAAAACCGGCAGGAGCAGCGCAGGGGAGGTACAGTGAGCACAAGAGGAGGAGGCAGACCAGTAAGCTACTCTGCAGCATGGTCATAACTGGTTCCATTCTCACTACCCACTCTACTATCCCCCTTCAGTCAGTCTCCCCCTCACTTTTCAGCTGTAGATTTTCTCCCCACAGGATAAAAATCCCACCGTCGCTGCCAGTTCCCAAGCACACCAACTTTTCCTGGCTCTTCCCAGAGCCTCCAGCTCTGTGACTGACCCCAGCTGACAGCACAGGCCCCAGGATGGGTCGATAAGTGGGGAAAGGTGCAACCAGGAGACTCTGGGGTCAGCCAGTATCTGACTGCTCCCTGGGTTACAAACCAGTTTGGCTGATGGCAGGAATGGCCTTGGGCAGGGCTATCTCACAGCAAAGCATCTGGTTTAGCTTTTCATCTTGGCACCAGGACAGAGCGAAGGGGGTCACTGTGCCATTTTCTCAGCCTGTCTCCACCTGGTGTTTGCTTGGCCCCTGCAATCACTAGGACACAGANCCCGGCACAGGGGTGAGCTCTCCTGTGCCAAGCAGCGTCTGTGTTCACCAGCCCCAAAAGCAAAGGTGGCAGATGTGGCTGTGACACTCACCTGCAGCTCTTCCAGCTCCTTCACCAGTGACCAGCTGCTAATGAAGCTCTCGTTCAGCAGGGCAAGGATGGGCGAACTTTCCAGGACGGTCTCCCGGAGAGTTCGCCCCGAACCTGGCACAGGAGGAGAGGCAGACAGCGGTTTGCTGGGCTTCCAGAGCTGACTCTTGCCATGCTTGATGCCACTGCTCTGGCAGCTGCAGCAGCCAGCTCAGGCTCCTCACAGCCCAGCCCATTGGGTTTTTTCACCTTTCCCATCAGTTTTCCCCCGCTTACTGTTTCCCATGGGTGCTACTGGCAAAGAAGACTCACAAGAGCAGACCTCAGCCACTTGCAAGGTTTGGTGCATTTAGAATCATAGAATCATATAGGTTGGAAGAGACCCTTGGGATCATCAAGTCTAACCATCAGCCCTACTCTACAAGTTCTCCCCTACACCAGATCCCTCAACACCACATCCAAAGGAATGGAAAGAATCAGGCCCTGTGGATCCACCCCAAGTGGGAACAGCCTTTGCTGTCCATGCGGAGCAGAGCCCATACACGCTGGAGAGTTTTCAAGGGCAGAGAGGAACAAAGACACCAGTCCCTTCCCCAGCCACCCCTCCTGCTCAATGTGGCAACTTCTTAGGTGTGGAGGGTGGTAATAGCCACACATCAGGATAATCCAAAGCCCACATCTGGTTCTGGCTTCTCCTGTGCAGGTGTCAGGGACAAAGCAGAGAGAGGGGAAAAGGAAAGAGAAAAAAGAGATCTGTGCCTCCCCCTCAACAAAGGCACTGGAGTTAGCAAGCTGGTCTGGGGCATGTCTCAGATCTGATCCTGCCCCTTAACTCTGATCAGTAATTCTCCACTTCCAGCCCCTTTCTATTCAGCATCTTCAGTGCCAAATCAAGTAACCCATTCCCTGCTGGCTCCTGACCAGCTCCCTGACCCCCAGCTCTTCTCAGAGCCTGAATGGGTCACATCATTCCTCCAGCCCCGCTGGGAATGTCCTCACCTCAGCAGGACTGGTCGTCCAGGGCACCCCACAGCAGGATCGAGTGCACCAGCTTCTTTTCTGCTTTTGCTCTCTCAAAAGCTTGCGTGAAGGGAAGGTAGGAGACCTAGAGGCAAGAAAGACAGGTTGAGAAATAGACACAGAACAGCCCAAATACAAACAGGGTCTGAAGAAACCAGACCCACCACGTCCCACAACTGATCCACACAGAGTTTAATCTGCAGTAGATCCTGTAGATTAAAGCAAATGACAACTGTGGTGTTCTGCCCAGGGACACCTTCATCTCCAGTGAGATTGTAGAGAGCCCCTCATGGCACTGTGGGCTGTTACCAGCCCCTGCAGAGCCCCATCTTTACACACTGCAGACAGCATCTGCACAACTGCGGGCAAGCCATCTGCAAACGCACCCCAGCAGCCTGGGAAATCTAATCTTGAGATATTTATTACAAAACCTCACTGAAAGGGCCTAAAAACCAGCTGCGAAGGACCCTGCACAGAGATTGTTGCGATCACTCAAATGAAGAGAACTTTATTAACATCTTGGCAGCTCAAAGGCATATTTGCAAGCTCAGGCACAAGGAGGCAGCCATTGAAACGTGTCCCTTCAGCCAAGGAAGCAGTGACAGGTAGTAGCCATCTGCTCCACAGGCTACTGGCATGTTAAATAGCATGGGTCACCCGGTGCTATAAACTCGTGTCTTGCTGCGGCACTGGGAGGCACAGGCGGATCGTGTGTTTTCTGCTGATAAGGAAAGCTTGGACCAAAGGAGGCTGAACACTGCAGAGGTAACACCAGAGGAAAACCATCTGTAAGCAGCACGATTACCTGCCTCGCTCAGAAATTGCATTGGCAGCTACTGATAAGAGGACAGAAGGATGAGCCTACATTTACAATACAAGCCCAGGACAGATGACATGTAGGCTTTGCTCCCGCCTGCGCTGCTGCACAACCCCAAACAGCCTTTCAGAGATGCCAGCCTTCCTCATCTGGGAACTGGAAGTCCCTCGAGCCACATGCACCAGTGCCTGGGAGGCACACACTGAGCTGGGAGACCCTCACACTATGCTGATTAGGTTGTGGCCTCTGGTTTCTGCTGGTCCTCCAAGTGACTGGACAGCTCAGTGGAGGTGATCTGCCCCAAATAAATGCACCAAGGAAAAGCCCGTCCCCTTCCTCACCTTCTTGAACGGATACATGGCCACTTCCAGCTTCTGGGCTGCCACTTCCCAGGGGATTTCCTGCTGCCAGGTTATCTCTTCAAACACAAACTGAATGGGCTCTCCCGAGGGATCCCTGCTGTCGATCACATGTCCGTTCTCGTCGTGGATCACAGAGGGGATTGAAGGCCCTGTCGATTCCAGCTCCATCTGCAGGAGAACAGGGTGAGAGTCGAGTGTTGCAAATACCCCACTCCTGGGTTTTCTGTACTCCAGGATAGGATAAAGATGCAGAATAAGACTGTGCAGCTTCTAATTAAGGTACAGCTTGTTTTGCTGTCTCCTGGAGCTGCACTTTACCATTGCAGGTGTGTTTTACTGGGGAATAGCAGGAAAGTGATTTCATTTCCTTCAGTTATCCTCTGTGCTCGCTCGATTCACTCCATGCTCCCACCATCCCAGATTTTCTGCTGTGGGACACCAGATCCTTAAAATCATTGGGATCTGCATGGCTACTCCGGGCTATTATGGAGCTCTTGTGCCCTCCACCAGCACAGACCTCACGCAGCCCCTGGCTGGCCACAAGAGGGTGCAACAGGGAAAGCTGTTCAGGAGCTTCCCTGCCGTTCAGCGTTGTGGTACACCTGAAATTATTTTTGTAAGTCTATTTTCCTGACTTTGGGCAATTAAAAAGAATCATGGATTTAAGTTGAGTAGAAAATGGGACTGTTCAATTCGGGCATTCAAAATCCTGACTTGTGTTTCCTATCCCAGGAGCTGGGATTGCCACAGAATAGAGGAATAACCTCACACGGTTTCTAAAAGCAGCCACACTGCTGTTCATACACCCCTCTGGGCCCAGGGCCTGGGTTCGGCTCCTGACCTCCCCCCCCAGCCTGTCAGACAACTTTTTAATAATGGAAAAAGCCCCACAACTCCAGGAGCCTCGGATTCAACCCACACAGAGGGAAAACAAATAAAATATCACAAGAACTGGCAATAGGGAGCCATGCTGCTGCAGAGGACATAGACGGATCATCGGAGGTTATGCCGTTATACTGAAAGGTTCAAGAGAAAGCTCTGAAGAACTGAGAGGTTGAGGTGAGAAGCTGAGGTTACACAGCTCGGGAGCATAAGTCCCTGCTGGGATGCTGCAGGCACAGGGAGGACTGAGAGTGAGTACAGACCTGCGGCAGGTAACCGATATCTACTTCCATGTTGCTGCTTTCGCTGGCCCCATACAGCCACTCCATATCAACGTTCAGAGACCTGCAAGGTGAACCCAGTGTGTTGAGAGTCATCCAAGGCTAAAGCTCTACATGGGAAACCTCAAACAAATGATGGTCCTCTTGCAGGGCCAGTGCTGAAGCCCAGAGAGCTCCTTGGAGATCACCATGCTCCCTGCACAATACCAGCAGCACCAGATCCCTGCTGGATCAGGGCCCGGGCACCCACCCACCACCCTGGGGAAACGTTCTCACATCTTTCAGTACTGTCAAAGAGAGAGGTATCTTTGCTCTCCCTTCCTTCCCAGCACCTAACTTGCACATTCTGATCCTGCTGAACTTTCCAAAGTGTTTCTTTGGAAGCGAGAGGCTTTTGCAAGGGGTTGCTGGCAGAGCCGTTAAGTGTCTGCTGGCTTTACCAAGTGTGCTGACAGAGGCACAGGGATCGAGGTGCCAGGGTGATGTTGTAATAGAATTTTCACTCCAGCCGTCAGGGGCAAAGAGATTTGAAGCTTCTTTCCCTGAAACGCTTCCAGCTGCTTGCCAGGCAGGAATGAGCTAGTGCAAAGCTACACACTCAAAGCCTTAACCTGTGAAACACCAAGCAAAAAAGTATTTCAAAGCAAGAGCATCAGGCTTTGCTGAACTTCGGTGCTTTAAGCCAGGCACTGGGATTGCCTGGGCCTGCTCTCCACACCCTTCCTGTCTTTCCCCATTCTCCAAGTACCAAGGGACAGCTACTGCCCGTGACGATCAAATCCTGAAGCGGGTCAGGGATCCTCAGCAACTCACAGAATCATAGAATCATTCAGGTTGGAAGAGACCCTTGGGATCATCAAGTCCAACCATCAGCCCTACTCTACAAGTTCTCCCCTACACCAGATCCCTCAACACCACATCCAATCTACTCTGAAACACAGTCAGGGATGGGGACTCCACCACCTCCCTGGGCAGCTGATTCCACTGACTGACCACTCTTGCTGTGAAAAACTTGTTCCTCATGTCCAGCCTAACCCTACCCTGCTGCAGCTTGAAGCCATTCCCTCTCCTTCTATCGCTAATTGCCTGTGAGAAGAGACCAGCACCAACCTCTCTCCAATGTCCTTTCAAGCAGTTGTAGAGAGTGATGAGGTCTCCCCTCAGCCTCCTCTTCCTCAAACTGAACAATCCCAAGATTGTGTTTGCCAGTTTTAAAGACAAATGCAGAACTCAATTCACTCAGTTTTTCTAGGGACTCGGCTGAAAAGCCTGAGCTCATCCATCACAGACACCCAAGGAGCTTGCAACAGGTACCTGACATCTGCAAGAGTCCCTGCCACAGCTGGGGCTGGTGGGACAGGTCAAGGAGAGCCGTGTTTGCAGAAGAGGCTGCTGCCCATCTCTAAGGCAGTATCAGGATTCCCCTTCCCTGTGTGTCTTCCCACACGCCTGCAGATCCCCCCCTCTGGAGTGGTTTGGCACAGGACAGCTGGGGCTTGGACACTGTTGAAGCACGTGCCAGTTGCAGCCAGGTTGTACAAGGACATTCATCCCCAATCCCATGCTCCACGTCCCCACCAACCCCTGTCCTTCCTCTGTCCTTGTCCTTCCCTGCCTCTTCCAAGCCAGATGCCCCCCAGACCTGTTGATAAACAGAGCTATTCCTGAAAAATTGCATCAGAACCAGTTTAGGGAACTACTGTATCTAGTGAATTGAGGACAGGATGACCGTGATGACCGCTGGCAGAGAAGGACGTGTGGGGAAAACAGATAAGCAAACAGCAGAACTCGCCCGCCCAGAGCTCAGACTGCAGATCTGCCTTCCCTGCACAGGCCAGGATGTCACATACCACAGGGGACAGGGCTGTTACTGCGCTCCTGTCTTCATATAAAAGGAGCCCATTGGCCTCCCCCCTCATGCATGGCCCCCAGTTCTGCACAGGAGAGGATCCCACAGCCCCTTGGTTCCACCGGGCCTCATTTATAGCAATCCTTGAGTCTGTTCAGCACCCAGGAAGAGAAAGGGTTGTACCTGTTGTTAGGGACAAAGAGCTTAAACTCTCGGACATGGGAAGAGTCCTTGGAGAGGATGATGTGTCCTGTGAACTGGCCTGGGGAAAACCAGAAGGGGAAGTCTGGTGGCTCGTTCAGCTGGAACTCAGCGTGGATCCTGAAATGCAAAAGGAGCCGTCAGCTGCACTGCCAGGAGGAGAGAAAGGATCAGGCACTACAGATGACAGCAGAGAAAAGTTATCTCCAGGCACCAGAAATTATGAAGCTAAATTGGGGCAGAGAGGTTCAGTTCAAAAAGCTTTTCATGTCACACACTGAAGACAGGAAAAGACTGGAGCAGATCCCTTGGGTCAGGATCATCTCCAGGATCAATGCCTTTTGGAACTGGGTAATAAGTGTCCATCCAAGAAGGATGAATTACATTACAATTCCTTGAAATGCAGGAACAGACTAGGACCCTTTCAGCCTCCCTTCCAGCCTGATAAGGCTAATAAAAGTTGTGTGTAACACTCCCACTAAAACAAGGCAATTCTCCAGGCTCTCCCCCTTGGAAAGGCACTCCACTTCCCAATTAACCAAAATCTAACAAATTTCTTGCTAATTGGACCCTCCCCTTTCAGCCAGACACAGCTCCAAACAAAGTGGTGAAGAACTGCTACTGTCCTACATCTGGGCTAGCTCCCTCCTCACCCAGCAACACTGGGAACATGGGTGCCCTCTTCGAGCATCAGCAAAGCATCACACATGGGCAAGAGCTGGCTGTGAACCACACTCTTCCTCCAACTGCTTCTCCTCCCTCCCAGCCAGGACACATCTGATCTTGCTTGGGAACACAACCACCCACGTAATGACACGTGTGCTGTCTGCCACAGGCTCATAGCAGCCTCCTCCACTTCCCTGAGATATGGAACAAACTCAGAAGTGCCCCCAGACCCTCCTCTAACACCCAGCACTGGTGGCCTTACCTGAATGCTACAGTGTAGTAGAAGTCGCTGATGGCTTGGATGCAGGCCACAGCCCCTTGGGGAGCAAAGCGGGTTTTGACAAAGGGGCGTGGGTGGAACATACTCAAAAGCTTGTGGATTATGACCTAGAGACAGAATTGTAAGAGAGCAAGAATGAGACCAGTTTCTCACCACAGGTGAGCTGCAGCGCCAAAGTAACTCTCTACAGCAGATCAGGAAGGCAACTGAATTGCTATAACTTGAAAATTAGCTGAGAGACCTGCCTAATCACAAAACAAGGAGATGCAGCAAGAGACTGCTTTTAAAAATAAACATCTCTCACGCTTTTTATGCTATTCCTATTGTTTGCAAGTTTCCATCCTCCCAGTGGGTTGATGGTCTGAGTTCAGGAAACTGACCCATGAGGTGCCTCCATCAATAGAGCTGAAGACTTGGAAGGAGCAGGTACAGGATCAATAAACACACCGGGCTGGGAAGGTCTGTGAGCTGTGTGATCACTAACACCTACCCAGCACCGGGGGGAGAGCGATCTACATGCCTGGCTTTACAAACCTGTCAACAAAACGCTCACCTCTGGGGTGGCACTTGGCAACTGCTCTGTGGGGCACCATCCCTTCATACAAGCGCTTTCTGAATCACCCTCTCCCCTCCCTGCCTGGAAAAGACTAGCTCAAAAGCCTGAACACTTCAACAAAGCAAAATGGAGGTAGAATCATAGTGGTTAAAGCTGGAAGCAACCTTAAAGATCATCATGTTCCAACTCCCTGCCCTGGGCAGGGACACCTCCCACCAGCGCAGGTTGCTCCAAGTCCCATCCAGCCTGATCTTTAACCCCTCCAGGGATGGGGCAGCCACAGCTTCTCAGGGCCAGGCTCTTGCTACCCTCACACCAAAGGAGTTCTTTCTGGAATCCCATCTAAATCTCCCTTCTTTCAATTTAAAACCATTACCCCTCATCCTATTGCTCCACTTCTTGAAGATACTTGAATCAACCTCATCTGGCTGTGAGAGACACCCAGAGCTTTTACCTGCTCTGAGTTTTACCTCCAGTTTAGGAGATGGTGCTCCTGGCTGTATGCTGCAGCCTTTCTGCTCCTCTAGAAAGCCCAGGGAGACATAAAGCAATAGCCTTATTGCTCTAGGGATCCCTGTGATTCATCTGGGCTATAGGGCTGAACATTTATACAAACTACCTCTCAGGTATATAGAAATTGAGTTTCATATCTCACCTCTTTGCCCTTGGGAGGCGGAGGGTAAAATCTGTTGTTGGAAAGATACCCAGTGAAGATGTTCAATTCGCTAGGAATTATCCACCATGGATCCCCAAGATCCAGTTTATTCTTTGGAGGAAGAAAGGCTTTAAACTGCCTGGCAAGCATCACGCTCATCGGGGCTGCTGGGGCAGTCCAGTTTCTCAGCCCAGACAGAGCGACGTGAGAAATCTGTGAACAAAAGACACTATCAGAGCCTAGACTGGCCTCTTCCAAGGTGCAGTGATGCTGATGGATGTAACCAGGTGTTGGAGAAGGGGGTAAAAAACAATAATAAAGACCACAGTTGAAATTCTTCCTACTACCCCAAACCCCGCTGAAGAGTTCTGTCAGCTTTCAGCGATGTGAGCGATAGGAACTGGGAGAGAGGGGAGCACACTGTGTAACACCACTGCCTTTGGACTCAGCTTCAGGAGAGCGACCCCTAATGTCTGTGTAAAGCTTCCCGGGAAGGACCCAGCGTTGCTGAGCACACTGAAAACAATGAAACGCTGCAGAAAGCAGTGAGCTGGATCATCAAAGCAAATCCCACGGAGAGTGAGACCCTCTCTCTCCCGCTGACCACGCTAGCACGTATCCCTGGTGATGTTTCCAGCCCACTGGAGGTGTTTACACCAGCATTTCTGGCCATACACATCCTGGGTGATACCTACCCCCAAGAAACCGTCTTTGCTCTTCGTCATGGTTTCCATGACCAAAGGCTGGAATTTAGCCACAACAGACAAGGTCTCCCCGCTTGGGTCAGGCGCCTCCTCCTCTTCCAGTTCTGAGATGGGAGCCACCCCTAGACAAAGGGACAGGAATTTAAGCAGCTGTTTCCCCTCCCTCCCCTTTTGAGCAATTGTGAAGTGATTACACATTTATCCTGGCAAATCCAGGAGCTCTGGGAGCTTCCCAGCTGTCCCCACCAAGAGGCAGAACTCAGACCCACCCCAGGGACCAGCTTTGGCTGCATGAATTAACGGGGAGCCCTCCTTTAAGCGGATGACTCTCTAAACCCCGTGGCTCAGTGAAGCTGTCTCATTTCGCCCAGGAGGGATGAGAACACACGCTTCAGCCAATTCAGTACAGCACAAACAACTTGCCTGTATTTCGACCGCACTGTAAGCTCTCCTATGCATTATCACCACAATTCTTCCTGCTTGGTACCACCAGGAGACGTTTGCCACACGCTGCTCCAGTCTCCAAACATGATCTCTCACCACTGCTATCAGCCAGAGGCCGCTGCAGCCGGAGCAGTGTATCAATGAAGCGCTGCAACTCTCTAATGGATTTGGCCCAGCCTGGGCTGAGCTGTATTTGTTGCATTCACCCATCCCAAATCCCCTTTAAGCTCTAGACAAAGTGACTTATGTACTTTGCTGGTCTGGCAATGGGATGTTCTGTGCTGTAAAAACTCTACTTTGTGAAAGTGACGTCTAGTGCTTAAGCCTTTTCAGAAACATGTAAAGCTGAGAGCTTCTCTTCATGTAAATAAGACCCAAAACAGGACCCAGAAAAAGAAAATAAGGAAGACATGAATATAACCTGTTGAGTGCATTATCTTTGGCTTTTGCTTGGTCTGTGCAGAGAGGTCTGCAAGGCTGACAGATACCCACCTGTCAGCTTCTCAGCTATCGGCTTGAACTCTTCCGGACTGAGGTACAGATCATTGTTTGTGTCCAGAGAAGAAAAGAGGAACAGCCCCTCACTTCCCAAAGACTTCAGTGCCAGCTCCTAGTTTGGGAAGAAACACAAGTCAGATTTCATTCCAACCTCTTACAGAAATTCATGCCGGCCCCTCTGGGCTTCGGAGTTTATTTGCATTCTTTCCAGCACACAAACACAACCATCAAATCAAAAGATTAACACCCCTTGGCAGGATTTTGTGCTATTTACAATAGGGATCGGTGTCCAGGAGCCATTGGCATGAGCGTATTAAAACTACATCTGGCTGAGTAATTCAAACCGAATCATTTGCTCAGTCGGCCTCAAAGTCTTTTGTTTGAAAAAATTTCCAACTTTTTCCAGCCAGTTAGTCCTAAACCTGCAGATACTCAGAGCACCTGGAGATCGTGCTTTCTGTAATTAAATGAAATAAAGGCAGTCAAATACACGACAATCCACATTAGAACAAACACAAAGGAAATGAACCGAGCCCTTGTAACTCTGCCCAAAGTGCCTTAACTGACACAGGTGCCGAGATCCACACCAGCCTCACCACACACAACCACCCTGCTCTGGTCAGGTTCCCCTCCAAGTCTCCAGCCTCAGGGATGGAAGGAGCATCTCAGCCCCACGCTCCACAGGGATCTCTGCCTGCTCATCTGGCCACACATCAAGGAGCTACAAATCTCATGGTCTTCTCCAGAAACTTCTGCAAGATCCCAGCCACACCCTGAGCCTCAGTTTCTCCCTCTGCAAGGCCCACAAGGAGATCACCCAGTGGAAAACCCCACCGAAACACAATGTCTCCCTTGAAGAAGCCCCACAAGGGTTCCTCTAGTTATTTTCCCTTGGCCTCCCCGAGGCAAAACAAGAAAGCTCCACGTTGGTGTCAGGGGAAGAAAGAGCAAGTCAGACCAAGCACATCACTGCCAGCCAGCCTGCAGCATGTCCCCTGCCACCCATCATTTGGGGCAGCTTCCCCTGCCGCCCCCGTAAAAGCCTGAAGCTGCAAGGATAAATACTCTGCATTCTGCTGTTTAACCGTGTTTATTCTCTACTGCCTGCAGCACCGTTACCATCCCCAGAGCTCCTGAACTAGTTTATTTTCCATCTGTTGCCTGCCAGCCTGGAGCAGCACTAATGCAGCCTGGAAGGCTTTGCTCCCGTCAACTGCAGCAACAAAAGCACTTAAGAGCTTTCCAGGGCAGTTTCAGGACTGAGACAGACAGAAATAAAGACCCTGGAATACGAACTAGAGACCTGGATGTGGAGAGCTGAGGAAAGACGAGGAGGGCAGCAGGCAGGAACTAGACAGCTGAAAAAAGGAATGAAGGACAGTTATTTATCTACACGCAGGAACAATTTGCTCTGGACTGTCAACATTCCCGGGGCCAAAACCGCGCCTTTGTTCCCCAAAATGAACGGGGATGCACATCCTTGGCCCCTACAAATAGGTAGCAATATTTTCCCCAGCCATTGCCCTGTTCCCTGACAGTCAGGGGGATGTCACGATGCCTCGGGCCAGGCTTCAGTGCCCCTCTCAGCTCCAGCCCCTCTGCTTGTGCTCGGCACGTAACGCATTAACCTCGGCAGGGTCCGGGCAATGGCTCACTGTCTGGGAGCTGGGAAGTGTGTGGGGAGCGCAGGGAAGCGAGCAGGGAGCATGTGATGGCTTCCTCCTCTGCAGAGGGGGCTGTCCTGGATGCGTACTGAGCTCTGAAGAGACGGTCCATTGCCTCGTCCCCTCCAGAGCACATCAGCCATTCCCCGCTGATGAATCTTTTAGAGTCTTCCTTCTTTTTGCACTTCACAGACACGGACCTCAAGGGACAGGAAGGCAAATGAATCACAAAGTTTTGAGTTGGTTGGACCGCCTGCTGCTGTACCATTAGAAAAAACTCATGATCATTTACTTAACAGGGCTGAAGGCAGCAAGAGAACCAGCTGTACCCCATGGATACAGAAGAACATCTCTGATCATGTCTAATAAGACAGCAGAAGGTGAAAGGGGGGATATTCCTGGTCAGGCACTGGAATGGGTTGCCCAGGGAAGTGGTGGAGTCACCATCCCTGACTGTGTTTAAGAGTAGATTGGATGTGGTATTAAGGGATCTGGTGTAGGGGAGAACTTGTAGAGTAGGGCTGATGGTTGGACTCCATGATCCCAAGGGTCTCTTCCAACCTGAATGATTCTATGATTCTATGACTCTATATGGGTGCCTGGTATTAGGTGTCAGCTTCCAAAAATCAATCCTCTGCATCGAGAGCACGCTCCCATCCCCTCAGCCTGCACTTCACACGGGCTAAGAAGCAATGGAAAAACCATCAGATCATTATTCCTACAGCCACAGCGGGCTAGAGATGTGGTAGCTTCGTGGTCAGGCAACTCTTGTGTGCGCTCACATCTCACACACGTGTGCCAGCAGCTGGCTGAACACTGCCTCCCGGCTAAGGGGATCGGTACCGGGCTCCTGCGGGCTCCAGGTGACCCTGCCCTCCCCAAAGCTGGCTACGACAGCCGCTGCTCCGGCACCGGCACGCTCCGGGCAGCACCGGCACCGGGACGCATCGGTCCCTCTGGAAACACTCATTTCCCCGCTCACAAAGCACAGTGGTGACACACGAGCCCCTCGACACCGCAGGGACCCACCTGGCCAGAGATAAGACCCCAAACCACAGAGGAACAAAGATTTCCACCCATCCTGCCCCACTCAGTTGAAAGGGGTGGTAAAAATTACATTTAAAAGGCAAGATGAGATGTCAGGGCTTGGCCTTTCGCTTTCTGATAACGTTCACATTAAAGAATGCTCTCCAGAGATTGTGGGGTTCCCCCCCCACACCTCCCCTTTTTTTCCCCCTTTCCAATCTGCGATTCTAAGAAATACAAACTTTCCTTGTTTGTGCCAGAGGAATAAGACTGAGCTTTTTCAGTCTCTTTGTAGAGGAGGAGAGTTGTGGTTTTCACAAAAGAGTTTTCTTCCCCCACCTGCTCGTGGGTTGTTTAGCTGAATAAACATCGCCGTCCAAAGAGACAAGACATATGTCTGAAGCGAGATGAGGGAGAAATCAAAACCTGGGGCTGTTCTCCTCTCCGGCAGTGCCCGGTCACAGCCCCCTGCCCATCCCCTTGGGAAAATCAAACCTCCAGGAGACCTGGCTTTTCGTCAGGTCCCCTCAGCCACCCTGTGAAGAACTGTCTCCATCACCAGAATTCTTCCAGTTAACTGGTTAGAGCCATTTTTGAGCCATTTCCACCCCCCTTTTTTTATTTTGCGATGCGAGAGACAAAGAAATGAGGCATCCTTTAAAAACACTTGTCTTTTCACTACAAGAACAAGAATTCTCCTCTTTTCTGTGAACTTTTTTAGATGTTGAAGGACACGTGCCAAAGCGAAGAGCCAGAGGAGCAGGAGCTTTCACAAAGGTATGCTTTCCCCAGAGCACCCAGACATCATTGAATTATACAGATTACCATCAAACCCAATGTCAATTAGCCTAATTAAAAACAAACAACCAACCCCAAAACACAATAAAGCCCCTAAAAACCTTCCCATTTTTCAGCTCATTCTTTTGGTGCTTCTACAGTCAGAGATGCTCAGGGCACACGAGACCCATGTTTCTGGGGTGGAAAATAATCCACAAACATCTAAGTTTTGGGCCTTTTTTCCAGGGAAGGAGACACCTCCTAAGGACATGTTGACAGGAGATGACGCATCTGATGCCTCATGGTCCCTACAGCCTGGCTGATGACTACCAGAGCTTTCCCCACAGGCTGGTGGTGGCCACCTCAACCGCCACAGCTGCTGGGCCATGGCTTCATGGTCATCACAGCCCAGTGGTGGCCACCTCAACCCCAGCAGCCATCTCAAGACTGCAGTCACCAATGCCCTGTGGCCACCAGAACCCCGTGGCTGCCATCACACCTTTATGGTCCCCTCAGTCTAGTAACGGCAACCACCTCAACCCAGCAGCCACTGATGTATGGCAGTCACCTCAGCCTGGTGGCAACTTCCTCAGCCCCTGTGACCACCTCAGTTCCACTGGCCCGGTGGCCACCTCAAACCTAGTGGCCATCTCAAACCCAGTGGCCACCTACATGTGACGATACCCTCAGTCCCGCAGTGCCCACCTCAACCCTGCGGTGGCCACCTCTGTAGCTACCACTGCCTGGTGGTCACCTCAGCCCAACAGCGGCCACCTCAACCCTGGTGTCTACTGATGCCTGGCAATCACCTCCACATCACTGGCCATCTCAACCCCCAGTAGCCATCTCAACTCCCCTGGCCACCGCTGCCTGGTGGTCACCTCACCCTGTCCACGACTACCACATCCCCAGTAGCCACCTTAACGCCCACCGCCCCCTCAGCCCGGCGGCCGCCATGGCCCCGACCCCCACAGCGGCGCGATAGGGTTCCGCCCG
>VZTM01002876.1:171297-249076 GCA_013400555.1 Jacana jacana | reverse complement strand
TCCAGCTTTTCTACTAGGTTTCAGATCACCAAAATGGAGATAAATACATATATACATATATATATATTAAGGCAGTTTTACTTGCAGTGATCTCACTGGGGTTTAAGCCCTGGGATTGTAGGGGTGGGAATGACTTCTCAGCTGCCACCAAAGCTTGGCCACCACGATCCCCAAGTTTGGAACCATTGCTACCATCACCCCGCATTTTTGAGTCATTTCTACCACCCTTTACGACACCCCTCACACACACCTTCCTCAAAAAACACCTTTTCTGCCCTCCCTGCATTCTTCATGCCCTTCAGGTTCTTCTGCGCCGTTGTCCCATCCCTCCTTAGCAGTGGCTTTGGCCAAGAGATATATATTTAGTCATTTTAATCTTGCCGTATAAATCAGTCTCCTGCTCCTCCTCACATGCAATCGTGCACCGCCACTGAAATCCCCTGATTGCTGGGGAAGATTTAGTACCATTTTCTGCTGCTGCAGGGCTAACAGCGCAGAATGTTTGATCTCTCTAAGGGAAGCGTTAGCATTTAATCCTTTGAAGCTGCTGCTGTTTCCTAAGCCTGCCTAATCTTTTTCTTTCTCTTTTTTTTTTTTTTTTTTTTTTTTTTTTTTTTTTTTTTTTGTTTCAGGTTTAAAGAGCATTTTGGTTGGAGATGAGGAGAGCATGACCAAGCCATTAAGAGAGCAGTGGCTGCAGCAAGGAAGGAGGAAGAGGATGAGCAGAGCAGGCTAGGATTGCGTGGAGTTTTCAGTAATTCCTGGGACAAGGCTTAA
The DNA here is from genome assembly GCA_013400555.1 of Jacana jacana. Classification (NCBI taxonomy): domain Eukaryota; kingdom Metazoa; phylum Chordata; class Aves; order Charadriiformes; family Jacanidae; genus Jacana; species Jacana jacana. The sequence continues at coordinate 248,299 of VZTM01002876.1, read as the reverse complement.
AAATGCCAGCGTGCATTTTCTTGCAGACCACGGCAAGCGGAGAGACTGGAGGGAGAAGGACTTGGCTGGTGCAGAGGAGCCTTCTCCCCAGGACTTGAGCACTCTTCTCTCTGCCATAGGTCCCACATAGCCCTTGACATTCCACTTGCAGCGATAGCACAATCTTGGGAAACAGAGTGGACCAGGCTGGGGAACCCAGGAACAGAATAAACACTGGGTTATCTGTAATGCAGATTATCTGCGTGGCCAAGTGAGGAAGGAGAAGGTTCCTCCTGCCAGCCCCACTACAGAAGAAATGAAGCGAAGCTCCACATTGATGAAGCTCTGCCTCCTCTCTTTGCTCTCCACCTCCCCATCCGTCAAAGTACTTGGGCCACAGGGAGGAGAGGGGAGGAAAGGAATTCTCAGAGCACTGAAATAATGTCCAGGAGCAGAATGAGTTAAACACTCAAGCACTTTGAGCAGATGTGCCTTAAAGCTTCCTGGACTCATTAGGTTGGGCTGTGAGGTGTGGAGAGCTTTTGCTTACCTCAAGTAACCTACAAAGTACCTTTAGAGCACCCAATGTAACAGGGGGAGATAGCCCTGAAACAGGAGAAATGTGCCTGGGAAGCGAGCAAGAGGTGATGTGAGATGACAAAGCCTGTGGACACCCAGACAGAGAAGGTGACCTGGCAGGGTGGCAGCCAGGGCCAAGGTGGTACCATTCAGAGGAGCAACAGAAGCTCATTTTACATCTGAACCACTTCCAGCGTCACCAGCGACCGTTTAAAGGTGACAAACGGACGAATTATTTGATAGGAAAAAGAGAATTAAAGGCCAAAAGTGAAATAATTCAGGGCATCTGCCAGGAACTAACCCTCCTCAAAGGAGGACAAACCCAACAGCTCCGGGCTCTATGCTGCTGCTTCACCAGATTACAGATTACAGCACTCAGGAAGAATTTGAAATATCCAGACATGTGCTGCGTGGCCCACCCTGGCACACTTGTATCGAAGGAGATCCTTGTGACAGAGAAATAACAAGGAAGGTTTCCACCAAAAAAACGCTCACCCGGCAGGAAAAGCTGTCCCAGCTTTCCCCCTTTGCCAGCAGGGAGAAAGTCCAGCTGGAAGTAGGGAAAATAGTGAGAAATACTCCCATACACGGGAGTACACGCAGCAGCTCCCCGTTCTGAGACCAGAGAAACCAAACCCTGTGCTGGTTTAAATGGATGGCCCCTTCCCACAGCCCCAAACCCTGGCCCCTTCTAAAGTCGAGGCCGCTGTGATGTAATGGGAGGCAGCATTAAAATCTGAGCTCTGTGCACAAATGGGGAAAGCACCTGGAAACAGAAAACCCCTGAGGAAGCCAGTCCTGACCAGGCTGAGGCCCCAAAATACTAATATTCTGAAAACTGGTAAAGACCAGGGAGCATCCAAGTCTGGTTTCACATGGGGCTTGTCCAAGGGGGCAGGAAAAGCATCCTGCTCCAGGGATGCGCTGCGACAAAGCTTCACCAGAGACCATCCCAGGAGAAGAAGGGCCAGGGAAGGCTGGGGGGTGAAACAACCTCTGATTGAGACATCTCTAACACGACCATGGAGCTGAAGAGCAAGAGCCAATGTCTACCCAAGCCCCAGGGGCTCGCACTCCTGACGCCCCCTCGGCCTTTCCCGTTCACAGAATCACAGAATCACAGAATCACAGAATCATTTAGGTTGGCAGAGACCCTTGGGATCATCAAGTCCAACCATCAGCCCTACTCTACAAGTTCTCCCCTACACCAGACCCCCCAACACCACATCCAATCTACTCTTAAACACAGTCAGGGGTGGGGACTCCACCCCCTCCCTGGGCAGCTGATTCCAATGACTGACCACTCTGTGAAAAATTTTTTCCTCATGTCCAGCCTAACCCTACCCTGCTGCAGCTTGCAGCCATTCCCTCTCCTTCTATCGCTCATTGCCCGTGAGAAGAGACCAGCACCAACCTCTCTCCAATGTCCTTTCAAGCAGCTGTAGAGAGTGATGAGGTCTCCCCTCAGCCTCCTCTTCCTCAAACTAAACACTCCCAGCTCCCTCAATGGTTCCTCAGGAGATTGATTCTCCAGGCCCTTCCCCAGCTCCGTGTCCCTCCTCTGCACTCGCTCCAGCCCCTCCAGATCTCTCTTGGGTTGAGGTGCCCAGAACTGGACACAAGACTCAAGGTGCGGCCTCACCAGTGCTGAGCACAGGGGGACAATCACCTCCCTGCTGCTGCTGGTCACACTAGTTCTGACACAAGCCAGGATGCCCTTGGCCTTCTTGGCCACCTGGGCACACTGCTGGCTCATGTTCAGTCGCCTGTCGACCAGCACCCCCAGGTCCTTTTCCGCCTTTTCTGGCAGCTCCAGCCACACTGCCCCAAGCCTGTAGCCATCCATGGGGTTGGTGTGGCCCAAGGGCAGGACCTGGTTCAGTGGGGTCCCCTACGGTTCTGCCACCCTCTGGCTATTGCTAAATGACAGAATTTACAAACCAGGGTTGGTTTAGTGAGAGAATTCTTACTGATAGCCCAGTACCTGCTTGAGGCTCCACGGGGAATGAAACCAAAGACCTAAAGGTGATCAGAAGTAACTGCTGGAACGTTGAAACCAGGCAGCGCTTGACGAGTCGCATCTGAAACTGTCGGATAAACAGATCGGATCAAAACGGATGGGGAAAAATCCTACCACTGCCAGGCTTTTGAATTCAATATCCAATTCTGCTGAAAGCCTTCCAAGGGAATTTAATAGCAGCATGAAAAATGAAGTGTGGGTTACAGAAAGATGCGTTTGTTTTCTGGGTAGTTTTGCCTTCTCTCCTTCTATGGTAAGGGGACACCAGGCAGCTGTTCTACCAGCGATAGTTATTAGTTTCCCTCGCTGCTGCTAACGCAGCTTTCTTTTATCAGAACCTCATTTGCAGGAAATTCCTTCTGACATAATCCAGGATCTGTTCTGATGGTGAGAACGAACATGGCAATCACAGCTCCCGGATGTGAATCTAACAGGGGATGTGGGAAACAACCTCAGCTGCTCAGCTTTCCCGGTATCGCGGCTCAAAGCCAGAAAAAAAACCATCACAAACCAACAGCAGAATTCCCGCTGGTGTCCCCCGTGCCTGGAAAGGCAGGAAAGCAGCTCCAAGGCACACACCTTCCCACTGAACTTTTAAAACCCAACCCTGGTTCAAAGACAACACCCCGTTTTATTTAAGCACTCACGGTTCCCCACTGGATGAAGAGGAGTCCCACCACCCCCTCCTCCCAGGAACCACCCAGGGTGGGTGCAAGGTAAGAGGGGTGAAATCCTAGGGCTCCCTGAGTGAGGGCTCTGCTCCAGCAGGAGCTTCCAGCCACCTGCTCTACGTGTTCCTGCTCCAGGTGTCCCTGCTCCAGGTGTCCCTGCTCTAGGTGTTCCTGCTCCAGGTGTCCCTGCTCCAGGTGTCCCTGCTCCAGGTGTTCCTGCTCCAGGTGTCCCTGCTTTAGGTGTCCCTGCTCTAGGTGTTCCTGCTCCAGCAGGGGGGTTGGACTAGATGGTCTTTCAAGGTCCCTTCCAATCCCTGAGATTGATTCTGTGAAGGCTCCAGGCATGCAGAGGAGCAAGTGAGGACCGGAATGTTTTGAGACACCATCGGGGCAAATCGTTTCCACCACCTGCATTGCTGTAGGACAGAGAAATCCCCTGTGGTGGCTCTGGGTCAGGCCTTGGAACAAAGCTGGTCCTCAGAGCACGTGTCCTCTCCTGCTGAACACGCAGGTGCTTACCTTGGTGTGGGTGCTGATTTCAGTGGGGATATCTGTGAGCACAGGCAGCAGCAGCTGCAGAATCACAACCAAGGAGAGGGGCAATTCTTGAGCACAGGCAGCAGCAGCTGCAGAATCACAACCAAGGAGAGGGGCAATTCTTGATTCTTAGAATCATAGAATCATTTAGGTTGGAAGAGACCCTGGGGATCATGGAGTCCAACCATCAGCCCTACTCTACAAGTTCTCCCCTACACCAGATCCCTCAACACCACATCCAATCTGCTCTGAAACACAGTCGGGGATGGGGACTCCACCCCCTCCCTGGGCAGCTGATTCCACCAATTGACCACTCTTTCTGTGAAAAACTTTTTCCTAATGTCCAGCCTAACCCTACCCTGCTGCAGCTTGCAGCCACTCCCTCTCCTTCTATCGCTCATCACAATCCCCTCCCTACTGCTGCTGGTCACACTAGTTCTGACACAAGCCAGGATGCCCTTGGCCTTCTTGGCCACCTGGGCACACTGCTGGCTCATGTGCAGCCGCTTGTCGACCAGCACCCCCAGGTCCTTTTCTGCCAGGCAGCTCCAGCCACACTGCCCCAAGCCTGCAGCCATCCATGGGGCTGGTGTGGCACAAGGGCAGGACCTGGCACTTGGCCTTGTTGAAGCCCATGCCATTAACCTTGTCCCATCCATCCAGTCTATCCCATTCCCTCTGCAGAGCTTCCCTGCCCTCAACCACATCAACACTCCCACCCAACTTGGTGTCATCTGCAAACTCACTGATAGCTTTTTTGTGACCAGTGCTGACTCCACACTGGTGCCCTGCAAAGGGAACTCAGGGGTAAGGTCTGTATCACCAGGGGTGCTGGGCAACTTAAATAAACCTGGCAGGCACTGAGCAGCAGCGAAGCGGCAGCTCCCCTCTGGAAACGCAGGTGCCTTCATTGCCGCCGCTCCTGCTCACTGCCGGGGAAGAAAAACAAGAGCAGGTGTTTTAATGTAACACCAAGGATCTGTTTCTAAAGGAAATCAGAACCACCTTTTTTATCTCAGGGGTTTTACATTTTGCCAGTCAAAGTGTCTTCGGTTACTCCAAGAACAGGATATTTTTAGTTATGGAATTCCCTTAATCCGTTGTAAAACCCCTCTGAGCTAAACCCGCTTCCCTGTGTCCAAATCTCCCAGATGACACAACTCACTCCTGAGATGTTTATTTACCAATAACCATTCCTCTAGGCCAAGCTCACCAGCCAGTGCCTTTATCCCCAGGATAATGCTAAGTCCCCATCTGACAGCCTTATTTCTCTCAGGGAATCACAAAGGCATGAATTTACCAGCGCTTTTCTGGTTTTGTTGTTGTTGTTGTTGTTTTCACAACTTGCTCAGAGCAACTTTGTTTTCTCAAGTTGCTGAATGAACCAATAATCAAGAGAATGTCACAAGGAGGAACAAAAATCACAGAATCATAGAATGGTTTGGGTTGGAAGGGACTTCAAAGCCCATCCAGTTCCATCCAGGGACACCTCCCACCAGCCCAGGTTGCTGGTGGCCAACCTGGCCTTGAACCCCTCCAGGGATGGGGCAGCCACAGCTTCTCGGGGCAACCTGGGCCAGGGTCTCACCACACTCACACCAAAGAAGTTCTTCCCCACATCTCAGCTCCATCTCCCCTCTTTCAGGGTCAAACCCTTCCCCCTTGACCTAGGGCTCCCCTCCCTCATCCAGAGTCCTTCCCCAGCTTTCCTGGAGCCCTTTGAGGGACTGGAAGGGGCTCTGAGGTCTCCCCAGAGCCTTCTCTTCTCCAGGCTGAATGAAGGGCTGCATGGCTTTGCCACAAGCAGAGGAACAACTGCTGTGAGAAGGGATGCTGGTCCCAGACCCAGAACTGTTAAGCAGGTACTCACAGCTGCTGGGGTGGGAAGAGGGGCGGTGCACGGATGTCTCTGCAGAGTCCTCCTGCTCAGCCACGCAGAGGATAAACTGCTGGTTCAGCAGCAGGATGCATGGAAGAATCTGCCTTCAATTTCTTCCTTTCTTTTTCTTCTGTTACTTCAGCCCAGAAACAATGAGGACCGAGGAGCAAACCTGGCTGGGGATTATGGTTTGCTGGGGATTATTTATCTTTTTGCTAGAAAAATCAGAGGTTTAGTAGAACTCTTGCTCTCCCCTGTCAGATGAGAACGAGGAATTGAAGAGCTGGGGCAGATGGGAACTGCTGTCCATACACCAGCGAGGGTGCTCTAGAAATCAACGTCCATTGTGAAACGTTCTTGAAATCAACCAGTATTGTCCCCTAGTTCTTCCAAGCCTGATGTAAGGGGCCTCTGACAGATGGCTTTACAGAGGATCAACCCAAACATGCTTTTTATTTTACAAGACTTTTATTCTGTTTCACAGATTTGACTATTACAGCAGTGAAATTCTTACAAGTGACTCGTAACATTTAGTTCCAAATAAAAGTAGAAAAACACAAAAACGATAAAGGGAAGTTAAAATGGGATAGGATGTGTGGTAAAATGTCTTCCCAGAGCACGGAAACAGTATATAAAAATACAGTAGGATCAAGAATTTCGCAGACAGGTTTTGATTTAGTTACTATTTTGACACCATGGAATCACAGAATCACAGGATGGTTGAGGCTGGAGATCAGCTGGTCTGAACCTGCTGCCCAAGCAGGGCCACCCAGTGCCACTTGCCCAGGAGGCTTCTGAGTTATCTCCAAGGATGGTGACTCCCACAGCCTCCCCTGGGCAACCTCTGCCAGCGCTCCCTCACCCTCAGGGGAAAAAAGTGTTTCCTCCTGTGTCTCAGTTTGTGCCCACGGCCTCTGGTCCTGTCACTGGGCACCACTGGAAAGAACCTGGCTCTGTCCCCTTTGCACCCTCCCTTCAGGTATTTATATACATTAATACATTTATATACATGTGTATGTTTAATGTATATAAACACTTGAGCCTTCTCTATGCTACAGTCCCAGCTCTCAGCCTTTCCTCATGGGAGAAGCTCCAGTCCCTTACTGATCTTTGTGCCCTTTTGTTGGGCTCTCCCCAGTATGTCTATGTCTCTCTTGTACTGGGGAGCCCAGAACTGGACACAGTGCTCCAGGTGCAGCCTCACCAGTGCTGAGCAGAGGAGAAGGATCACCTCCCTTGCCCTGTTGGTGATGCATTTGTCTAATACAGCCCAGGAAACCTTCTTTGCACGGTCAACCTGGTGTCCACAGGTGTCCCAGCACATACTGGTGCGTGGGGTTGTCCCTTCCCAGGCACAGGACCTGCTTGTTGAACTTCATTAGGTTCTTATCAGCCCACTTCTCCAGCCTGTTGAGGTCCCTCTGGGTGGCAGCACGATGCTCTGGTCTTATCAGCCACCCCTCCTAGCTCTGTGTCCTCAGCAACCTCGGTGACAGACCATTAATGAAGCTGTTAAACAGAACTAGACCCAGCACTGGCCCCTGGGGTACTCTGCTAGTTACTGCCCAGGGCCCATGGACTTATCTATGTCCAGTTTGCTGAAGCATTCCCTGACCTGATCCTCTTCCACCAAGGGAACATCTTCCTTGCTCCAGCCTTTCCCCCCTGGTCTCTGGAAGCTGGCATTCCTGAAGGCTGGTCTCGCTTGGAAAGACTGAGGCAAAGGCAAAGCTTGGTATTTCAGCCTCTCCCATGTCCCGTGTAACCAGTCCCCTGTCCTGCTGAGCAGTGGGCCCACATCTTCCTCACCTTCCTTTTGTTGCCAAGGCTCGAATAGAAGCCCTTTGTGTTGTCTTTGACATTCCTGGCTGAATTCAATCCCATTTGGGCTTTAGGCTTTCCTAAAGTCAGCCCTGGTCACTCAGACGATGTTTCTGTATTCCTCCCAGGTTGCCCATCTTTGCTCCCATCCTCTCTATCCTTCCTTTCTGTGTCTGAGCTTGGTCAGGAGTTCTCTGCTCAGACACACAGGCCTCCTGGCAGTTTTGCTTGGCTTCCTGCTCACTGGAATGGAACTTCTCGAGCTTGGATGACATGGTTCTTGAATATTAACTGACTTTCCCAGGCCTCTCTTCCCTCTGGGGTTGTATCCCACAGGACTTTTCCAAGATCCAAGCAGATCTTTCAAGAGCCCAAAATCTTTTCTCCTGAAGTACAAGGTCAGAGCTTGTTTTTATACTCTCCTTCCTGCCCTCGGGACCCTCAGCTCACTACCTCACTCCAGCCAAAGCTGCCTTTGATCCTCACATCCCCAACAAGCCCCTTCTTGGTGACTACGAGGCAGCACAGCACCTCTCTTCATTGACTCCTCTGTTGCTTTGAGGAATTTATCATCAATCCACCTAAGGACCCTCCTGGATTGCTCCTGTCCTGCTGTGTTGTCTCCCCCAGCAGATATCAGAGTGGCTGAAGTTCCCCATGAGGACTGGGGCCAGCAAATTCAAATCTGGGGCTGCTCCTACCTATCTGCAGAAGGCCCTATCCTCTTATTCTTCCTGGTCAGGTGGCCTGTAGCAGAAACCCTCTATAATGTCACCTTTACCTGTCCCCTCTTTAGTCCTAACCCATAAGCTTTTAGCTCCTCATCCATCTCCAGCTGCTCTCTCACACCAAGGGCATCTCCCCTTCCTCCTTCTACCCCGTCCTTCCTAAAGAGCCTACACAGCCCCACCACTGAGAAAGCACGGTGTGTCCCGAACTCTTTGTTCAAAAGGTGATAAATCCAGGAGGAGATAAAAGGCAAAAATGAAACAGAAAAAGGAAAGGAGGATGGGTGGATGCGTGTGAAGTCTATTTTATGGCAAACTTCCAGTCCTTTGGCCACTATAAAGCAAAGTCAGCGGATTTCATATAAATTCTCTGTATAAAGGAATGTCTATGAACTGTGTACAATATGGCCCAGAATAAACTTCTCATTATCAGGCTAAGAAAGCTCCTCACAGAGGAAAAGAAGGTGCTTATGTCATGGTTTCATCTCCCCAATATAATACTGTCCGGAATTGGACTAGTGCCCCAAAATACCATTTTAGGAACAACTCAAATTCCTTTAATGGAAAGGAAATGCAGGAACCCACCGTCGCCGCCGCAGGGCAGCGGCCACCCTACTGCACACTGGCTTTAAAGTCCGTGTGGTTGACGGGCAGGGGGTGAGCCTCAGTGTTGAACACCCAGTCGTCCAGAGACAGCACGTCATCTTCACAGAACAGAAGATAGAGGTACCTGGAGGCACAAGGCGAGGGCAGGAGGGAAGAAGATGGACACAAAAGGGAGATTAAAGGCAATTCTGAGGGACTCCAAGCACAGACAAGTGAACACCATCAGCGGGAGCCTGACGGGGGCTGCCGTTGGCCTCAGCTCTCACAGGTTACGGTGAGGCATTTCCCCCCTCCCTGCCCGTTTCCCTTGTTTGGCACGTTTCCCAGCTGCTGGCAAGTTTCCCTTGCTGGAAACGACCACCCCTGGGGCAAAGGTGGCAAACCAGGACAGACAGCTGTGCCCAGCCACCCCGGGCACCCTGGCTGCTCACACTTCCAGCAAAGGCAGATCTGCAACAAATTCAGGCCACAGTCACCTCTGTTGGCGGGACATGAACCTGGCAGAGGAGACAACCCTCTCTTAAAGCATCAGAGAGAAATTCATGGCAGCTCCACGGTCAGAGCCTCCCGCTTAGAGCAGCTCTAAATCACAGGAAGGGTCCTTTAAATCCAGCCCATGAGCAGACACCTTGAGGGTGCCATGACAGGAGGGGTTCTGCAGGAGGAAGCTACCAAAGCTTTGCGGCACCCATGGCCTTGCCCAGTTTCCCCCTCCCCAAGAATACAACTCTTCCCAACACCCCCCCTTATTATTGGAGTCTAATTTAGCAGAGTGTTGATGCTGCAGGAACTGCACTACTCTGAAAGGCCCCTGTGCCACCGGACTTACTTCAGAGTCTCTGCAAGGAAAAAACTCTGCTGCATGTTGTCATGGGTTGGGGTTGTGGTGTAAACATCTCGGATGCCAGAAAAACCAGCTTCTACTCTGCAATATTTTTCCAGGGCCTGAGCAAAAGAAAAGAAAAGAGAAGAAATCTCAGCGATGCACTAGAGCACGGAGTAACTCATTAATCACCATCAGGCGCATTACAAGGCAGCTTCACAAATCTAATTCCAGGTTTCCAGCAGCCTCTGTCTCCTACTGAAGAGTGTGGCGATTACTCCAGACTCTGGGAATCAAGGGGGTTCTAATGAAACAGCAAGAGAAACAGAAACCACCTAAATTAGGTGATTGATTGACCTTGACATTACACACGTGGCTAAAGCAGAGCAAGTGGCCACTCAGGCTGTTTGTGGGGTCCGTCTTGCAGGGCAGCAACTGACAGCTCTGCTGCTGAAATGCCGTGGGGCAGCAGTGAAGGGGCTATTGCATGAGCTATCAAGAGCTGAGGGGCTTTCTGCCCAGTAGGGCTCTCTGGGAAGGAGAAAGGACAAAGGGCAAAGGTGCTCATCTTCCCTGGCCAGCAACCAACCAGTGGTTCCCAGCAGTCCAGGCCTTTCAAATTGAAGGCTGCCTCCATTTTGCAGAGGGCTGTTACACCAATCCTAGAATGGTCCAGGCCAGAAGGGACCTCTAGGGTCATCCAGTCCCACCTCCCCGCAGTCAGCAGGGACACCCCCAACTAGACCAGGTTGCCCAGGGCCTCCTCCAGCCTCCCCTTGAATATCTCCAGGGAAGGGGCCTCAACCACCTCCCTGGGCAACCTGTCCCAGTGCTCACCACCCTCATGGTACAGAACCTATTCCTAATGTCCCATCTAAAGCTGCTGTTCTACAGCTTGAAGCCATTGTCCCTTGTCCTGTCCCTGCAGGCCTTTGTGAACAGACCTCCCCAGCCTTCCTGTAGCCCCTTCAGGGGCTGGAAGGCTGAACTAATGGCAGGTTTCATCATCTGCAGCACTACTCTCCATGAACCTCCCCTCTTTTGACTGGGTGATTGATTTCAACATAGGCCAAAAGGGAGAAGAAAACATTCACAATGATCACCAGAGAGGCCAGACTAGATCACGCTATGCCATATATTCCTGCCCCACTGCCAATGGGGCAGAGCACCCAACGCAATGCAAAGCAGTTCTGCTCCTTTTTTAGCGACCAAAGCCAAGGTTTTGGGAAGAATCCAGCAGCCTGTAGGAATCAGAAGCTTCCCAGTCGTACCTGCACCACCTCCCAGCCCCACTGCCTGTACTTGGGGTGGTGTGTCAGGCGCCACATGTACATGTAGCTCTCCACCACTTCTGGACGCAGGATGTAGTAGCGCTCACTGAGTCTGGTTGCCATGGCTTCACTCCCAGCATCAAAGCGAAAGGCTTCAGGGCCGAGTTTGGTATCTAAGACAAAAAGAAGGGAAAAAAACAAAAGAGGAAAAAAAGAAATCACACACATGGCAGGGTCAGTTTGAGGAGGGAAGAGAAGTAAACAGGACTCTCCAGGTGCTTTTATGCTGCCAAGATTTAACTAAGGTCAGATGAGGAGATCAGTTGTGCCCCTGTGTCACCTCAACCTCAAGGCTGATGGCAAAGCAGTGGTGCTCACTCTGTGGTACGTGTGGGTACCATCAAGGTGAGGATAAAGTCTTTCTGAGGGTGGATACGACTGACAAAACACAGGCTTGGACCAGATTTGAGCGAGGAGAAGGCAGGTGCACATCTCCCATGTCTCCCTCCAGGAAGAACTTCTTTGGTGTGAGGGTGGTGAGAGCCTGGCCCACGTTGCCCAGAGAAGCTGTGGCTGCCCCATCCCTGGAGGGGTTCAAGGCCAGGTTGGAGGTGGCTTGGAGCAACCTGGGCTGGTGGGAGGTGTCCCTGCCCAGGGCAGGGGGTAGGAACACGATGATATTTAAGGTCCCTTCCAGCTCTAACCATTCTGTGACTGTCCTAGCACTTTTGCACTGCCCCTGACCTCCAGAGCAGTTTGACATTGAAGACAAACTCAGAACCCAGGTGAGAAAGAACAGAGAGGCAGATCCTGATGTAAAGCCTCAAAGAGGAAACACCTTTGAAGGAAAATCCAGCCACACACTGACCCCAGGATAAGAGAGACACCAATACAGTGCTCCCAGGCAGGGGGCTTCTTTCACAGCCCTCGCTCCACCAGATCGAGCCGTTTCTCCTGCTCTGCAGCAGGGAGGCAGTAAGAAGGGGTACCTGGGACCTGCCATCACTTCTGCTGCTTTTCCTTCTTGTCCACCACCAGCCTCTTTGAGAGGAAGACGTCAAGATGAATCATAGAGTCATTCAGGTTGGAAGAGACCCTTGGGATCATGGAGTCCAACCATCAGCCCCACTCTGCAAAGTTCTCCCCTAGATGATGGCGAAGCCTTCATCAAATTCACTGGTATTTTATAAATAAAACATTAGGAATACTGTGGCCTTTTGAGTGTCCCTTGCTTGAGAATCTCAATCTCTTGCAAGCAGTAGCAAGCAAGATCCCTAATTCCAACACCAACCCTCTATGTGAAAACCAGGGAGCACAGAGGGTGTTTACAATCGTGCCCCAGGGTTTCTCTTCTTGCACCCACAGGCTTTATTTCAGGGAGTCATTTTATTTCTCTAAAGGTTTTGCACATTTTCCCTGGGCTGTCCTGGCTGTGTGGGGATCTAACGGCGTCCACAGGCTGGACTGAGAGCCAGGGCAACGTTCACAGACATCCTCCCCAGAACAAGGAGCTTGCTGAAATGCCAGCACCATCACCAGCGTGGGCAGGCTTCTCCTGTCCTTCCTCTGCTGCTGGATACTGGCTGAAGGTGAAAATTGGCTCCAGGTGCTCACAACCAGAGGGTTATTGGTACAGGTGGCTTGGTTTAGTTCTCTAAGTGCTGGGTGGTTGGGGGGAAGAGTTCTGTGTCACGGATCAAAGAGCAAATATCATTTTGAGTTAGCTGGAAGTTTGCTGGGCAAACGTGCTGGCTACCAGCTGCCAATATGGGCTTGCTGATGTGGTGAAGGTGTGGAAGAGGTGTGAAACAATCCTTGGAACATTTAGTGCAGCCAGACCTGTTCTTGACCAGGTCCCAGACTGCTGCTTCGCTGCCTGCCATCTCAGCAGAGCCACAGAGATGCCTACAAAGAAAGGGGCAGAGTCCAACACAAACTTATTGTGCTGAAAGGCCTGCAGGCAGAGAGCTAACCCAGTTTCTCATTCATCACCAGTCACTGCTCTCCCAGAGCACTGATCACAGAATCACAGTATCTCAGGGATTGGAAAGGACATTGAAAGCTCATCCAGTCCAATCCCCTGCTGGAGCAGGAACACCCAGAGCAGGTCACACAGGAACACCTCCAGGTGGGTTTGGAATGTCTACAGAGAAGGAGACTCCACACCCTCCCTGGGCAGCCCCCGCCAGTGTTCAGTCACCCTCACCCTGAAGAAGTTTTTCCTCATATTGAAGTGGAGCCTCCTCTGTTCCAGCTTGCACCCATTGCCCCTTGTCCTATCATTGGATGTCACTGAGAAGAGCCTGGCTCCATCCTCCTGACACTCACCCTTTCCAGATTTATCAACATTCATGAGGTCACTCCTCAGTCTCCTCTTCTCCAAGCTCAAGAGACCCAGCTCCCTCAGCCTTTCCTCCTATGGGAGATGCTCCACTCCCTTCATCATCTTGGTAGCCCTGCCCTGGACTCTCTCCAGCAGTTCCCTGTCCTTCTGGAACTGAGGGGCCCAGAACTGGACACCATATTCCAGATGGGGTCTCACCAGGGCAGAGGAGAGGGGGAGGAGAACCTCTCATGACCTACTAACCACCCCCTTCTGCTACACCCCAGGATGCCATTGGCCTTCTTGGCCATGAGGGCACAGTGCTGGCTCATGGGCATCCTGCTGCCCACCAGGACCCCCAGGTCCCTTTCCCCTATGCTGCTCTCCAGCAGGTGCCGATAAGCACACTGGGTGGTGAAACAGATTTTACTGGACTGGTGAAACTCAAAGACTTGGGGAGCTGAGAGAGGGGCTGAGTAACTTCACCCTTCTGGCTCCCACCAGGAGCTGCAGGTCTCCAACGCTCTCCTGGTGGGCTTCTCAGCTGCTCTGCTTCACTCAGTGGGACACCCTGCAATTAATCCCTGCTAATCTCTCCTTCTTGCCTGCAAAGGGGTGTGAAAATGATGTATTTTAAGAAAGCAGAATGTTCTTTTTAAAGTACTGCCTTTTAAAAGGTTGACTCAAACTAAAGCCTCGTTGGGAGGAGGGTAGTTCTGGGACTGGGAGAGGTGGGACGAGGGGTTTGGCTCTGGGTTCATTTCCCAGCTCTGCCTCGGGAGCTCACATCTGCCCGTCGCTCTGCTCCAGCTGTCGGCTGAGAGAGCAGATTTCTCTTCTGGATCCCCCAGAAAAGGGGAGTGAGAATCACACACAGAGATGCAGATGCACAAAAACCCACCCTGCCAACGTTTTTCTGGGCAGCCCCGGGGTTCACCTGAGCGCGTGTAGGACTCGTGGCAGGTGTTTGTTATTTCTGCAGCGAGGTCCATGTAATGCTGCCTCCTCTCCTCTCCAGCGTGCTCAGCTCCAAGTGCTATCATGCCTCCAGAGAAGCAAGCCAAGTGTCCCATCTTGTGATCCAAGATGCCACCCCTCCATTCAGCAATGTAGGTCAATCCTCCAGCAGACTTTTTGACCAAATGCTTTTCTATTGCCTGAAGGGATGAAAAGCAGGATTTTGAGATACACAGTGGAGCATCCGCGTAACCTCCTTACTCAGTATTTCAAGGTACTTCAGTGGACAGGAGTGGATATCAAAGAAATCCAAAAATCAGACATTTTTGCCTGAAACATTCTGCTGAACAATGTCCCCCCCCAAAAAAAAGACCGAGCAGCAGCCTCTCCTTACCTCTAGTGCATCGTCGTACATCTTTTTAGCTTCAGAGTCTTTCTTGTCTGACATCAGCCAAGATTTGATGAGATACTCATAAAAGCTGTCCCCAAGCCCCCCAATGGAGACATGGTCTGTAGTGGGAAAGCCAGAAAAGAACTTCAGGTTCGTGATCTACAATGAGCAGCTGCTATACAAAGAGCAAACAACCGTGTCCTATTTAAGGCCCTTGTTCTCTCCTCCCTCTTTCCAGGTTCCTGGGGAGAGCTTGCAGCATTTCTTTTACAAAAAAAAGGAAGAAAGGTGGGAAGTGCAATCAGAAGAAAACTGTTACTGTCATTTTATAAAGCATTAGTACCCCTTAACCAAAACTATTCCCAGGTCTTGCAGCAGTTATTTACACTGCAACTGGAAGATGCTGCCTGTTTATGAAGCCACTGTCATAAATCCCAGCCTCATAAACCAAAAGTGATGGTGAGTACTGATAAACCTCTGCCTCTAAGGAGCCACTGGGTGCCACCTCCCTGCCTGGGGCAAGGGGGATTCCCATTGGATCCCGTTGGGGCTGCTGGAGAGACCTCTTGTGCCACTTGTATTCCCAGCTCCCGGCGGGACGCTGTGGCCTGGGGAAGGTTGGGGTTGTTGGTGCATTAAAACGATCGAGTCAGGTACAAAGCTGCACCCTGAATTCTTCTCTCCTGCAGAAATGGGATTTGGGAGGGGATCTGTTGAGAGCACACAATGCTCTGACCTCACTGGAGAGGAGGAGGCTGAAGGATTGGACTGTGAAATGGCCGTGACAGCTGCAGGTTCCTGCCTGGGGGGAACTGCTGCCTGGATTTAGATCTTTAAATTATACCACAGGGGGAAAAGCAGCCTTGGTTCTACCAAGCAGCCACCTACTCCCCTTTTTAGAAGAGCAAGACAAATTACCCACTGTGGATCAAACCATCCTTGTTAATTAACCATCCACCTCTGTGTCCACACACATCCTCCAGAGGGAAGCAGAGGCAGCAGGGGCTGTTCAGAGCTGGCTGATCAGATCTGTATTTTCCCTTCCACTGTACACATAGCAAGTCCCGAGGCTTATTCTAAATGCTAAATCCCACCAACAGAAGAGATCAACAGCCCTGTGTTTTCCTGACCTGAAGAGCAAATATCCCCGATAGAAGCGTGTCCGGTGATCCATGGAATAATCCGCAGCAAAACAATGAGATTAGACACATGAATTCAGGAAAAAAAAAAACACCACACGACCAGAAAAGAGGACAGACTATTTGCAAACAGCAGGCTGCACAGCCTGTCTTTAAAGAGAAGCTCTGTGATCCTAAGTGTGTCATTCATAAAATCACCAAAGCAGAAGCTCTGGTACATAATTGCTTTCCATATGGCATGGGCTTTGCCAGCGTTTGCCTCCCAGGCACTTTGCATAAACAAATCTCTTACTTCAGCAGGGGACCACGCTTTCATTTTCTAAAGGTAAGGACCTCACTCAGAAGAGGTACAGCTCTGCCTCTTCATTTAGAAGATCTGCTCATTCAGCCAGGTCAAAGATGCACCTTTTAAGAAAATCACAGCAATTCCAAGAAAAAACAGCTTCCTGCAAAGAGCCTTAATGACCAGAGAAAATGAGAGCCTGGCACCTCCAGGGACCGTCTTAGTGGCAGGTGGCGGCCTCCTCGCCGCTTTGGTCCTAATCTGCTTCTCACCAGCACCATCTGAGATGCAGAAGAGGCTGATCAGCCTTTTCCCCCCACTGGAAGATGGATTCAGAACCACAAGGGCGTATTATGAGCAACCACCACAAAGAGCCTGTGCCATGAGCTTCCCTCTCCATGTGGAAGGAAGGAGAGAGGTCATCTCTAGTCCCTTTGCAGACATCAGTTACCCCAGAACGAGTAATCAGAGACTACTCTTAATGAGCTCCAAGGCCCCTCTCTATGTCAGCAAGGGGTGGGAGCAGGTCAGTACAATGAAGTAAAATTTGCAGACATAAATAGAATTAAATTAGTGGCAGAAGAGATGAATACTGAGCATCAAGCTGAGCATTTGAACCATCTGAATGAAGAGCACAGCTCTTTGGTTTCCCCAAGATCCTGTAACCATCAGTTAGGGCAACAGACAGGCTCTCCTTCTCCTCCCAGCACCACTGAACAGGCAGAATTAATGCTTGTGTCTGGGAAAATGTGCAGTGTGGCTGCCAGTGGAGAATAACCTAAAGGAAATGGCATTTCGGGGGGGCAGTAGGGGATGGGAGATTAGCTTTTCAAGTGGAACATATTGCAACAACTCTGCAGAGACAAATGGGGAAGGGAAGCCAAACTGCTTACAAAGAGATTGGGTAACTTTGAAGATCAATTAGTGGGACAAACATAGAAGCCTATTTTCTTTCCTTGTGGCACCAAAGGACAGCTCTGGTTTAATGGGACAGCTTCAACCATCCGAGAGGCTTTGCTGAGACCCCTTTCAAGCCAAGCCCTGTCAGTTGCCATTAGAGGTGCAGATGTGGCAGCTGAAGGTCAGGGACTGCTCTGGCTGTCTCAGGTGACAGCAGCCAGGCAGCTGCGCTCAGTTACAACCACGGCTATTAAGGCAGTCATTAGGAAGGTCTGGAGCAGAGCAAACAGTGCCATGTGACATGGGGACACCAGGTAGTGCAATGACTCAAAGAAAGCTGCTTAAACAATATAAATGAAATCCACTGACAGGTTAAAAACAGCAAAAAGAGACTTTTCTTTGACAGAGAAACACAAAATCCAGCAACCCTCCCTTGCCAGTCCCCAGCAGAATGGAAAGTTGAGGTCAGAGACCTGGGGCACAGTGGCACAAGGAGCCTCTCAGGTTCTTACTGGAGGCCAAGCTTCTGCCCTTTGGTGGCACAAAAAGAGGGGCACAGTCTTCCACTGGTAAGGAAGGGGCTGTCTGTGTAAAGCAGGAAAGTAAATCACCTTTCCCTGGGTACACCACTTCAAGTATTTCCTTGTTCTCTTCAAGCCCCTTCCTGGTTACTGCTCCTCTTTAGTATCAGAGCAGTTCCCATCTCCAGTGCTGGGTGCCCAGCAAGAGAAAAGATCACCTACTGGTCTCACCCTCCTTGCACAAAAGTGCCCCACGGCGACAGGCACACAAACGCACCCAGGAAAAGGCAGCCCTAGATCCTTGGGGGATCTGAGACTCTCTGAGCCCTCTGCCTCTCCAGGTGGTTCCCCACCCACTGCAGCACGCTTGGGGAAGCAAATCTCATAGTGCTTCTGCTCACATCCTTCACCTCCAACTCCCAGGTAGGTCTCTGGGCTATGTGCTGACTGCAGGATGAGGTCTTAAAGAGATGTACTGATTTCTAATATCTGTGTGATGATCCGTGTGCTATTATTCTCCCCTCTGCAAGAGAGGCCCTAATTCTCTCTGGAGGTGAGACACTCAGCTGGAAACAAGGCTGATGGAGTAAGTGTACAATTACTATATTGCATCTTACAAATGGGGCTGCATTATCTAATCACACGTACAACAGCCTGCCTGCCATGACACTTCCTTGGCTGGCTGCTCTGACAGTTGCTATCACTTCCTAAAGAATAAGGGGAAGAGTGAAATCATAGAATCATAGAATCATTCAGGTTGGAAGAGACCCTTGGGATCACGGAGTCCAACCATCAGCCCTACTCTACAAGTTCCCCCCTACACCAGATCCCTCAACACCACATCTAATCTACTCTTAAACACAGTCAGGGATGAGGACTCCACCCCATCCCTGGGCAGCCCATTCCACTGACTGACTACTCTTTCTGAGAAAAACTCTTTCCTAATGTCCAGCTTAACCCTACCCTGCTGCAGCTCGCTCCGGGCAGGACTCTGCGATACTTACGCTGCACCCAGTTCCCTGTCACCGGGCTGAGAAAGTTGGGATAAAGGCCCTGCGGCTTCTCGACTCTGTTCAGGACTCTGCGGATGTTCATCACCTGGGAGAGAGGAGAGACAAGAACTTGGGTTAATTCCTGGCTGAGGAAGCCAGTGGTTTTGCACCGTCACCGACAACTCCGGGATTCATCGGGGCTGGACAAGCACAGCAGCCTGGAACGCCGGGGATCATCGCTGGAGCAGAACCCGGTGGCACCTGGTGAGAGGGCTGGGATGGAGAAACCTTCCTGCTGGACGCCCCGGAGCAATCTTTAGCCAGCTCTGTGGGATTTTAGAAACGATTCTATAAAAGCCTGCAAACCCGCCCCTGACTCAGGGAGCAGTTCCCTGCCAGCGGTCTGGAAGCAATGCTGGGGATTTGGGATGGGGTGGGAATGTATGAGGGGCACGGAGGGTGGTTTTTTCCATGATCCAAAGGGAAAGGAGCGGCAGGGATGAGTGACTCACACGGTACTTAAAATCACCATGTGGTCACTTAACGTGATGAATTGGGGCCTTTAACTTCCACACCAGACAGTTCCTTTAATGTGCTACAACAGCCCCAGTTCTTTTCTAAACCCTCCCTTGGTTTCACCCCCATTAAAGCCAACAGGCCTTTCCCATAAGGGACAGAGTTAACTGGTGTGTGGCATAAATATTCTATTATAACCTCCAGAGCAGCTAATACACTTTAAACCTTTTATAAAATTAGACAATTTGTACACCAAAGGCTGGCTACGGGCTGAAGTCGACGCTTCCAAGTCAGTCGTCAGGCGGGGTAATATTTGCTGAAGTTTAGTAGCGCAGCATATTAATGGCATGTTTGAATAAAAGACACAGATGGACTTTATTCTTGCTAAAAACCACACAAGTCCCGAGCTGCAAGTTAATGAGTTGATCCTCTCCTCTACAGTAATCTCCCCCGGGATGGGCTGTGTGAGTCCACACCAGCCCACACGCTGTGCTCTCGGAGGGTGTTAGGATGAACGCGGCGGGTCTCCTGTGGCACACACCAGGGACGCTCAGCTCAGGAGAGCCCTGGAGAAAGCTTCTGCCCTTGTCCCTCTCCCAGCTTGGAAGGGAAAGAGGGAAAGGTTAGGCTGGGGATGGAGGCTTCACCCTGCCCCAGAAAATGCCATGGTTTGAACCAGGAGTAGGGATGTAATTCTGGTTTTTAAGGGCACATCAAGTCTCCAGCGCTCATCTATCTTCCTCTCTCCATTTCCTTCATTTTCTTTCCAGGCCACTGTTCCCTTCTCTGGTCTTTCCTCAGCTCCCCCTCTTCCTCTGAGCAATGCAGCATTATTGCTGTCCTAGGGAATCCTTAGCTTGTCTCCTTTATTTCCAATCACCAGCCTGTCTTTTATCTTCCCTATGGAGTCTCCTGGCTTTCTGGTTTCCCTTCGCCCTCTGCTTTCCTCTCCCGCTCACCCCCCTCGCTGCTTCCCATATGCTCCATCCCTCTCTCCCTTTTGCTCTCCTACCTTTCTTCTTTCCCTTTCTTCCCATCTATTCTGCAAGTTCTCTTCTTGTTTCACAAACTGACACATCTGCAACTGCAGATGTCCTGGGGAAAGTACCATTTTGAGTTTTTCCTTGGCAATCCCAGAACCACTGTCCGTTTTCACCCCACCCTGGGGCTCTGGACAGGCCCCATTTCCTTTGGGCTCATGGGGGCAGTTTGGATTCTAACTGGAACAATTTGTGTCCCTCAAAGCTGATTCCTTGGGGACATGCAGCAAAAGCTAATGGTGTGCTGGTACCCAACAGCATATTTATGAAGTTGCTCTCACATGCACTACAAGATCACTTGTGGGGGAAAAAAAAAGGCAAAAAAGAAAGCTGAATATAATGTATAATATTAATAGATTTTCAGTTACAAGTTGCACAAAAGGAATCCAATATGTCAACTGTCAGGTCTCTCCTACCCAAGAAAGCTCAGCAGAAATCTTGCTGGCTGGAGTGTAACATTTCATGCCTGTTTGAAGTAAAAAGGTCTGCGAGTACGACAGAAGATCGGAGTTACCAATCCTCTTTGGAGCCTGCATCCACCTGATGGTTTCCTTTTGGCTCTGCCCTTGTCTGAGGAAGTTTGTGCTACAGCTTCACACAGCTGAGGCGCTGGGGACAACACCCCCATCTCCCCAGTGGCGGTGAAGGGGGTGACCTCAGGAGTATGAAGAGACCAAGTTGCTACAGACTCCTCACCTCTATTCCTGGGAAGGTAATGGAGAAACTTATCCTTGGTGCTGTCTCTGGGCATATCAAGGATAAGAAGGTCATAAGAGGCACTCAACATGGCTTCACCAAGGGGAAGTCATGTTTAACACACCTGATAGCCTTTGATGAAGACGTAACCAGGTGGATAGATGTTGGTCAAGCAGTGGATGTGGTGTACCTTGACTTCAGTAAAGCATTTGACACTGTCTCCCACAGCATCCTTGTAGCTAAACTGAGGAAGTGAGGCTTGGACGATAGGGTAGTGAGNGAGCCAGCACTGTGCCCTCATGGCCAAGAAGGCCAATGGCATCCTGGGGTGTAGTAGAAGGGGGTGGTTAGTAGGTAATGAGAGGTTCTCCTCTCCCTCTACTCTGCCCTGGTGAGACCCCATCTGGAATACTGTGTCCAGTTCTGGGCCCCTCAGTTCCAGAAGGACAGGGAACTGCTGGAGAGAGTCCAGGGCAGGGCTACCAAGATGATGGAGGGAGTGGAGCATCTCCCATAGGAGGAAAGGCTGAAGGAGTTGGGTCTCTTGAGCTTGGAGAAGAGGAGACTGAGGAGTGACCTCATGAATGTTGATAAATCTGGAAAGGGTGAGTGTCAGGAGGATGGAGCCAGGCTCTTCTCAGTGACATCCAATGATAGGACAAGGGGCAATGGGTGCAAGCTGGAACAGAGGAGGTTCCACTTTAATATGAGGAAAAACTTCTTCAGGGTGAGGGTGAGGGAACACTGGAAGGGGCTGCCCAGGGAGGGTGTGGAGTCTCCTTCTCTGGAGGCGTCCCAAACCCACCTGGAGGCATTCCTGAGTGACCTGCTCTGGGTGTTCCTGCTCCAGCAGGGGATTGGACTGGATGAGCTTTTGAGGTCCCTTCCAATCCCTGAGATTCTGTGATTCTGTGAAGCTGGGAACTACTTGCCTTTTCTGCAAACACCGGGTTGCCAGAGAGCTCCGAGAGGTGCAGGAATTCCAAGTGCAAGGTACCAAGTTCTGCTAAGATGCTGCTTCCGGCAGATGCCCAGCCCCAACTCCAACTCATGCCGCTGCAAGGAGAGAAAAGGGAGATTTTATTGGCAAGAAAACACAGCCAAAGCCTGAGGTCACCATCCCGTGGCAGATCCTGCCCTTGCTACATGCATGCAGCGCATGTTGGGAGTCACCAGGGGCCATGGAAAGGACATAGAGTGATTTTTAGGACTCTCACATTTTTAGTGGGATGGGGCAGGAGGGGGCAAACTCACAGACTGCACTCACTGGGAAACTGTAGCTTTTGGTGGGAGAGGAATGAATCCCTCCCAAACAGAGCAGCTTAAAGAACTACTTTAGAAGAACACCGAGAACCTGCCCCACACAAGAGACTTAGGGTTAAAACGTGTCTTTATGTGGCCCGGGCTGAACTCTTGCATCTCAAACCTCCCAGAAGTCCAACAAGGCTGCTGTATTGTGGAGAATCCAGACTGTTGCTGCTCACCTCAGCACTGTTTGTATGTTGATGACACTGACATTCCCAGCCCAGGCTTGTTTCGGGGGGGATAAGACATACAGCTTACAGGAAAGATGCCACCAGGCAAAGCTGACTGTAATGAAAAGCCGCAGGGAACCTCGTGCCTTGCAAGAAGAGGAGGGTCAGCATAAACCATCAGCAGCTGCCAAACGCTGTCTGGAGAAGCCAGTTACACAAAGTGCCTCTGCCCCTATCTTTGACAACCTGGGATCCCTTCTCAGCTTCTGTTTGTCTCTCCTCACCCTGCCAAATCCATGCAAAGCAAGGAGTCGATTCTGGGGATGAGGAGGGCATCGCTTCCGCTTTTAAATCCAAAAGAAAACTAACCAGAGGACATTGGATGGCAGAGGCTCTTCCAAGCACTAAGAGCCTCACTCTTGGATTTGCTTTTAAACTCGAGCACTTCGTCCTGGTACCCCACCACTACGGATCCCAGCTCCAGCCTCTCTGTGTCCGCACAGACACAAAAATGACCTATATCCTTAAGCCTTGGTCTCAAACCAGCCTCTGCAGGGGCTGGCCAAGGGAAGCTTGGCTAAGCCATCTCAGAAGCCACACTGCTTTGATTTTCACATCGCTGCAAGCCCTGTTTGCAGTTGGTACCAAAGAGGTAACTGGTTTCCAGTGATGGGGGGGTGGGGGTAACACTAGATGGCGCCTGAAAGCTTGGCTAGTAGAAGAAAAAGCGGTTTCTGTTGTTTACAGGAGGCTAAAACAAATGATCTTTCTGAGGGGGGTGGGGGAGTGGGGGGGAAAGAAGTTTTCCCTCCATGTGAGGTACCGAAAACCATCTGAGGTGCAGAGCTGTTCCTTTCACCTCCAGACAAAAGGAGCCATTAGATAAACCACATGGTCCCCCTGCTTCAAATTGCTCCGTCCCTGCCCACCGGCACAGCCCTCCCCGCAGGCTGTCGGGAGGCTGCACCACCAGCCCCTCATCTGAAAACACCAGTGCAGCTAAAGCAGGGACTCCGACAACACGGCGGGTTACTGGGCAGAAATGCAGGCAGAAAGCTCCTCCAGTCTGACCAGTATAATGCCGGTTTTAATACGGTGTTGGGCGTATCTGCTGAACCTGGTGGGTGCTGGCCCGGGGATGGGTGTGCTAAACCACCCCACCGTGTCCTGAGATCTATAAAGAGCCAGTTACTTTATTTACTGCACTGAAGGGACGTTGTGCCAAACACCATCTCACCAAAAGAAACTGCTTTCTGAGCTCGTTCCAATGAGAAATGCTTGGAAGTGTTTCCCATGAGCCAGCACTGTGCATGACCACGACCAGGAGCCAGCACTGTGCCCTCATGGCCAAGAAGGCCAATGGCATCCTGGGGTGTAGTAGAAGGGGGGTGGTTAGTAGGTCGAGAGAGGTTCTCCTCCCCCTCTACTCTGCCCTGGTGAGACCCCATCTGGAATATTGTGTCCAGTTCTGGGCCCCTCAGTTCCAGAAAGACAGGGAACTGCTGGAGAGAGACAAGACTCCAGAGTCTCCAGATGCTGGAGAGAGNGAGATTCTGTGATTCTGTGAAGCAGCCAAAGGAGGCTGTTGTTTGTTGTGACAGCCTCTATGTGTGTGGGGGTGACAGAGGCTGACACAACCCGTCCCCAAGAACTTCTGTCCCAAAGACACAGCCTGCGAGGACCGTGCTGCCGGGAAGCCAAGCCCTTGGGTTAGAAACCACAGGAAAACCCCAGGAGAGGTGGTTTGGAGGAAATGCTGTAGATCTGCAATGTGTCCCTGGGTTAAAGAGCAGCCTGAGATGACCCCCTGCAGGAAAAGGTTCTGTCAGCATTGCAGATGAGAGAAACCGGGTCTTCCCAGCTGCCCTGTTTTTCTAACATTTCGGAGGAAATTACAGTTTAAAGGACCTGGTCTTCAAGGCAAAAGGAAACACCCAAAGCTCCTTTTATCCCCCAGATAAATGGGCCCTCCTTCAACACTGCCCACTGCACGGACTGAAAACTGTATCATCTCCTTCCTTACAGAGATCCAAAGCAGGAAAACAGTGCCAAGGGGCACTGTGACACGGGAGGGGATGATGATGGAGAGGTTTAGGGGAGGCATGAAGGAGAGCAGGGGCCAGGAGCGTGGAATGGGAGGCACTGGGAGAGAAATGGCAGCGGGACACACAGGCAGAGAGCAGAGAGCAGCAGCTTGAGAAGACAACGTACTCTAGGATCTGGCAGACAACGTGGCAGTTGGAGCAGCAGGATGGAAAAGGCAGCTGTGGGAGAGGTGATACAGCGCCTGTGTGAAAAGAGAAGGCCACAGGGAAGCACACCAGCAGAGAGGTGACACCAGAGGAAAAGGTGGTGTGAGGTGACAGGAAGAGATAAAGGCTGTTGGTTGAGGGGAGAGCTGGGGGGGGAGCTGGGTGTCTTTGTACTTGGGTCCTCAAAAATGTAGACACAGAATTTGACTTAATGCTTGCTTTTGTTTGTTTCCAGTTTCCAAATGTCACTCTTAACCCACCCCACACCCCCCGAGCTACCACCACCCAAAGCCCACACAGGCTGCAAGACTCCTCTTTTTAAGATGACGAGGGCTCTCTGGAATTAGCACCTCCTTGCACAAGCAAAGTTGGAGAGAGAATTTCTTCTTGCAAAACTCTTCTGGGCTTTGGCTTGGCCCCGAGGTTTGGGTCAGCGTGCTCTCACAGCATCATCCTGCTCTCCCCTGCTCCCACTTCCACACTTTATCTCACACTGAGTAACTCCCTTCCCCTTTGAGTTTAGAGCCCTTGGCTGTTCATCATGTTCCTGCAGTAGCCAGACTCCAGATTTAGCTTGCTCCCTCCTCGCCCCTAAATCAATTGATACTCCGAGCCCCCTCACCAGTTTCAGGGCCCTGGAGCCGGAGCTCAAACCAATAACAGGGGTTCTGGATTGTGGGCTCAGTGTTACTTTCATTTGCTTTGCTCTAAGTCAAGGTCATCAGCAGAACATTTTGGGAATGTCTAGGCAGACAGAGTCTCTTTCAATTGTCTTCACAAAGGGCAGGGGAGGGTTTGGCATTTCTGTGAAAGGTTAGTCTATGCCGAATCTTTATCAGCCACAGAGGAAGCAGATGTCTCTTCTGTAAAAGGAGACAATTAAAGTTGTGGTGGCTCCAATTTTCACTGAGGTCACGTGCAGACAAGAGAACCGAAGGTGGACAGTGATACCCGAGCAACGGACCAGCATGAGCCAAACATTGGCAAGTCCTGCACTTCACAGAGCCAGGAACCAAAGAGGAGATTTGGGCTTAGAGCTGAATAATGAATTTCATGGCTGCTTCTCTGAGTTTTGCAAGAGGTGAGGATGAAAGGCTCTTCTTAGCCCACATTTCCCGTGTCTCTGTTTCAGCCAGCACGCGGCTTTCACCCTGGGGGATTTGTTTGTAGGCATCAAAATGAGCCCATGAGCCCTTACTGACAGAGGACAGTCTGCTAGCAAAAATCAGAGACTGGGAGAGCAGCCTCCAGGTCAGCCTCTGCTTCCTGAGAGACCTTCAGCGAGGTATTTAACCCAGCAGCCTCAGAGTTCTCCCTCCAGCAGGAGAACACCCACCACCTGCCTGACATGAAACGCTGTGGCTCTAAGGGAAGGACACACACCCCGCTGAGTGCAGCGGCAGGGAGAAAACCAGAGCATCTGGATATTCCCCCCCTCTTTCCAGCAGCAAAGCTGTCAGCCAGTCCCATCCTGTTCTTTTCCCCAAACCCTGCATAAATTCACATGCATCTAGTTGGGTACACTGCAAAAATACAGCGAGTATGCATGCTACGTGCAGACTACAAATAACCTTTCCAAGAAAATGAGAGTGAGGAAAATGCTATTGCAGCAGGGAGCCCTGCCAAGAGGTAGAGGAAGAAACTGCAGACAGCCCCAAAATTAATAAAACACAGCTGGGTTTAACTTGAGTCACCTGCAAATCTCTGCCAAGGCACCTCTGGGTTTTGAGCTGGCAAAACAAATGACCTCGAAGAATCTGCACTAGAGGGGGGCACCTCTGAGGAACTGCTGCTGTTCCTGCTTCAATCCTGGTCTTTTACAAACACTCAGTAACAAAATGACATGCTTGTAAGGACGTGTGTCTTGCCTGCCCAGATTTATGACGCCACGTGGGATACCAGTGGGAGTGTTAAAAGCTGGCAAAAGTTTCTCTCCGAGTTCCAGAGCTTTACTCTTGAACACCTGTTAAAAGAAGAAGAGAGGATAAATATTTGATGGCTTGTGAATACCAGTCGCACTGGATTCTTTCAAATCCCATTTTCCAAACACAAAAACAACCCCCTAAAAGTACCACAACCTACCGTTTCGGGTATGCTGCTGCCCTAGTTCCACTGTAGGACACACCTGACCCAAAAGTCATGCCCAACATTGGTATCTGAGTGCCCTCTGAAGATCTACAGTGTCCCCTGCAAAACGCTCAGCCTGGATGGGAGCAGCCAGAGCTGCAGAGCCCACAACACCCCAAAAATACCCCAGCAGCTCATTGCCCTGATCAGAACTGAGCCAAAGTATACTCTTTGGGGACAATTTCTTCCCTTTTCCCAGGGTGGCAGAGGACACAGGGAAGTGATATGACTGAATTAAAATCAAAAGGAACCTTTCTAGGGCAAAACACTGATTTACAACATGGGGTTGCCAACTTGTGTCGTCTCCTGTTGTAAAAAACATGATTTTCAACGAATGATCTTTTACTTGCAACTCTTTGCCAGGAAGGATTCGTGGTTTCATGGCTAAGCTGCTCCTTTTCCATTTGTAATGCCTCGGTTTTGGGCTTTTAAATCAAATTATAGCTTGTGGTGGCTTGAAGCACAAAGCCACCACACAATTATTTTGGGACAAACTGATACAAGCACTAATCTTTGCTCCAGAGATTAGTCTTGATCAAGGGAAGCCTGTAAGTGACTTAGGAGATAAAGCACAAGCCTTTTACCTCTAGCCCCCCTATACCAGCCCAAGCTGTCACAGTACTTCTGTGCTCTCCTAGGAGCTCTCCTGTGGGCTTGCAGCCCTTTGATACACTCACAAGGAGATAGGGGTTTGGTTCAGAAGAGAGAGCAAAAGCTGGGGACTCGATTTGTGCCTTTCAGCCTGGTGACACTGACTGGATAACATGACAGGCACCGCCCTGGCTGCTAAGCATCGCTGCTGACTGCACTTCAAGAGGTCACTGCTGGAGTTTTATGGTTTAATGTGGTTTCTTTTTGCTCTGTTGATCTGAAGCCTGCTGAAGTTGTGACCGAGACAGACCCTGAGTTGGGACATTGAGCCTTTGAGGGTTTTCCCTGGAGGGAAGTCACAGAGAGAAATCATTCCTGGAACTCATTTGAAATGTAACTGAAGTAACAGAGCTGCTCCTGTGGGTCTGCAGATCACTGGTGCCACTGGGCAGTGATGAGCCATCCCACCCCATCATGGTGGGCAGCACTCAGCCATGGTCACTGGAAGGCACAAAAGCTGAGCTCTCATTTAAGAGCCAGTCTTCCAGTTCCTTCACTTACAAGACTCCTCCTTGAATCAGAGTTTCTGCTTGGCTAAGACTTCCAGGGCAAAGGAATAATCTCTTCATCTCTCTACAGCCAGCTGTGAAATTCCAGTCCAGTCACATTATCAAGCAGATTATGGCATTAAGCCCCAGGCTCTGCTGGGCTGGAGGGAAAGAAGGGAAGTGGAAGCAAGAGCCTCTTGCTTTAGCCAGGACTGAAGGGCTGCTCCACCGTGCCACAGATGGGGCTGTGACTCCCTGCCAGTTTGCCACCCTCCTTCCCTCTACCCCAGGGCACTTTCTCTTAGAAACTGCTGCTACAGAGAGACTGTCTGGGAAGATTCTGGAGCGTTTGCCACTAATCAGTTGCCCTCCTTAGTCTGAGGCAGGATCTGAAATGATGTTGGATGAAATATTTGTCTGTGTTTAGAATGTAAAGGAACAAGTACAAAGACAATGATCACTGCAAATGGCATTTCACTGGGGAGCAATGTGTCCGACTGGAAAGCCGTCTTGCTAGAATTGCCCACAGGAGAAAAGATCTTTGCAAACGAGGCACACACGGTGTGTGCAAGGTAATTAGGCGAGACTTAATTAAAAGAACATTAGTGGCATTTCGATATTCATAAAAACGCTAGGTTTAGCCTGTTGTTATGGAGGGATTATCTGATGCTCAGAGAAAAGCTGCTGGAGAACCCTTCCAGTTCATTACTGGTGAGTGGCAGACGTGCAGGGCTGCTGAAACAAACCTCTTCTCCGGTTAAGTAGTACGCGGCCAACAGTCCTCCGACATAGCGGATGTTCACCTCGAACAAGGATGCTTCTCCGTTCTGAAAGCACACAATGACACACTTGACTGCAGAGCCCGCAGGCACCAACGGCAGCTAAAGGGAACAGACTGCAGGCAGATCCCTAAGCCTCCCAGTCCTCACCCACGGTGTAGCACAGCTTTAGATCTAACATCTCCCAGCACTTTATTTGCTCTGCAGCGACAGGTGGAGCCTGAAGGGAAGAGAAACACCCAAACTACACCCATTTATCACCAGCTGACCACAGGGAAATCGGGGCAGATGCGTTGTCCAGCCAGCCAGGCCTGGGCTGGGTTCTGCCTTGCAAAAAGCAGTGAGTTACTTTAGGGGGAAAATTTCCTCCATGAAATAGTTTATTTAAACAGAAAATTGTACAGCCACACAGAAAAAAATGTTGTCTCCATTTTTCTAGTGAAGAGGCCACTGCATTGGACAGACATGTGCTTCTTGTGCATTGAGGTGAGGTATTTTCTGTCATTCAAGGACTCACCCCACCCTGCGGGGTGTCTGTCACGGACATCCTCATGGAGAGACAAACTGTGTGATGTCTGTGTGTCCCACCACCACAGACAGCAGACACAGATGGACATGGGTCACTGAATCGCCCAAGAACCCACTCACCTGTAACAAGTTTCATAGAATCATAGAGTCACTCAGGTTGGAAGAGACCCTTGGGATCATGGAGTCCAACCATCAGCCCCACTCTGCAAAGGTTTCCCCTACACCAGATCCCCCAACACCACATCTCATCGACTCGGAAACACAGTCAGGGATGGGGAATCCACCACCTCCCTGGGCAGCCCATTCCAGGCTCTGACCACTCTTGCTGGGAAGAATTCTTCCCTCATGGCCAGCCTAACCCTACCCTGCTGTAGCTTGAAGCCATTCCCTCTCCTTCTATCCCTAACTCCCTGTGAGAAGAGACCAGCACCAACCTCTCTCCAATGTCCTTTCAAGCAGTTGTAGAGAGCGATGAGGTCTCCCCTCAGCCTCCTCTTCCTCCAACTCCACACTCCCAGCTCCCTCAATGGTTCCTCAGGAGATTGATTCTCCAGGCCCTTCCCCAGCTCCATCTCCCTCCTCTGCAGTCACTCCAGCCCCTCCAGATCTCTCTTGGGTTGAGGTGCCCAGAACTGGACACCAGACTCAAGGGGTGGACTCCCCAGTGCTGAGTCCAGGGGTACAATCCCCTCCCTGCTGCTGCTGGTCACACTAGTTCTAACATAAACCAGGATGCCATTGGCCTAAGTTTTGCTCTACCGGCTCAGCTGATCATCAGCAAATGTCAAAACGACTGCATTCACAATGTGCCTTTGGAAAAATAGGTGCTCCTGGCATGATAAACGATTCCTGCCCTCACACAAACTCAAAAAGACAAAACCCAGGAAGGTCTTCCACCACTGCAGCGCTTTCAGTGAGGGAGGCAAAGCAAAGGGGCGCTGGAACCTCTGTGCCAGCCTGTCCTTTCCAAACACCCGCGGGTTATGTACAAATCCCAGCAAGCGCTTTCCTGAGGTGACTACTGAAATGGAGTGAGACAGATCATGGCACCCCGTTACCAACAGAGCTTGGGGGCCTGGGAGTCCCTGCCCTCACTTTTCTGGACCGCTGGAGTTCCTTGTACAGAGCCAATTTTTAATTAATTTCCCTCCTTCTCCCCCTCTGCTGTGCTTTCTGACTCCGCCGATCAATCCGCAGCATTCATTCCTGTCTTTGCAGATCAATCTATTCTGCAGGCCAAGATTAAAAGCTTTTATGAAATCCAGATAAATTATCTCCCAGTTGATTTTGTCCCTTGTTTATCGATTCAGTAACGTACTGAGAGCATTCACCAAATTTATCAGATGTGGTCTTCCTTTTATGAACGTATGAATGCCAGTCGTGCCCTCCCAAATGATGCTTTTCTATAAAGGCAGCTGCATGCATTGTTCCCAGGGGAAGAACCATTTTTCACGACAGACAACTAGGCTGGCATTAAAAAACATCAAAGTTTGAACTGCACTCTGGTTTTAACATTCTCTGTACACCACTGATGTGATCCCATCAGCTCTCCCACGAGAAACACAAGAGCCGGCCTGGAGGCCAGTAGTCAGAGCTACAGCAAGCAGCCCTGGCCACAAAATGACATAAAGGACAGTGTGCTTCATTCGACAGCACCACGAGGCACGTGTGGCACCCAGAGTCCCAGCAAGGCTCTAAGAAGAGCCACCAAGGGGGGCTTCAGGGCCCACCAAGAGTGAGAAACTGGCCATTTTTAGAGATGATGCTCTTCCTTCCAAATCTAGCCTCACTGTCTGCTCCCACTTTGCTGCCACACTCCCACTGCACAGGCCCCAGTAATGACCCAGTCAAGGAGATCGGGATTTTCCATCTTAATCCACAGCATGTAAAAAGGTAATTTGTCTTATCACAGGCAGACATTTAATTGAGATGAAACAGAACTTGTTCTTTGATGAACAAAACTTCCTTAGAGTAATGATTAAAGCAGGTTTTATTACTCAGACCAAAACACACAAAAATATTAAGCGCTGAATCTCATTTTCAGCCTGACACTGTGCATCTGATCTGGTGGTCCCTGGGTGGAACCCATGGCAGAAGATGGGGTGAATCATCACAGCAGCCCCTCTGCCCTTAAAACAATAAAATAAATCAGAGTTGAGGGTTTCTCCCCCCCGAGACTTCATAGTTTCCCTCCCGAAATGATTCTCAGTGAAGATTGTGACCAGAACTGGCCAAACACACAGCATTTCTGTGACACAGACAGGCATTCCCAGTAACTCACTCACCACATTCAAGTCAAAGCTCTTCTCCACCCACTTCTTTGCTTCTTGGAATTCCTCCTCAAGTTCCATGATGTACAGAGTATCTAAGGCATCTACCACCGTAGCTCCTCGAAGGCCTCCTGCATTGCAAACAGAAGAGCATGATGAAGACCCACTGATGCAGTTGTCTTTAGCTCTAAATCAGACAGCAGCTCCCAGTCCCCATACTGGCGATGTCTGGATGGGATCCAGGCCATGGATCTAGGCCAACATCTTCTAACAGGACTAGTGAGCTCTGCTGCCCAAAAAGGGCTGCTCTGAAGAGGCCCCATTTTCAAAGACCTGGCACTTCTGTAAGAACAGCCCTAAGGAACAGCTCAAGGTCCACACTTTAAGCCACCAGTCATGACTGCAAGCCTTGGCCTTATTTTCCACCCCGGTCTTGGCCAAAGTACTCAGGCAACCACATCCCTTCACCTTTGTTCAGCCATAAACCTGAATTCAGCCTCTTTCTAGCCCATTCACAAGCCACAAGTCACAAGAGTATCCAGGACATGACACTGATCACTCTACCCCAGTGCAGTGATGTTATCTGGGGCACAAAATACTTCTGCACCATGCCATGACTCAGGGTC
Organism: Jacana jacana; assembly: GCA_013400555.1. Taxonomy (NCBI): domain Eukaryota; kingdom Metazoa; phylum Chordata; class Aves; order Charadriiformes; family Jacanidae; genus Jacana; species Jacana jacana. The sequence goes on along the minus strand of VZTM01002876.1, from coordinate 216,431 downwards.
TCCCACCACCAAACTCTATACAAAACACAGACTCATCTGGCAGCAGGGAGACCAGAAACTAATGGGCTTTATGGGCTTCAACAAGGCCAAGTGCCAGGTCCTGCACTTGGGCCACACCAACCCCATGGGTGGCTACAGGCTTGGGGCAGTGTGGCTGGAGCTGCCTGGCAGAAAAGGACCTGGGGGTGCTGGTCGACAAGCGGCTGCACATGAGCCAGCAGTGTGCCCAGGTGGCCAAGAAGGCCAAGGGCATCCTGGCTTGTGTTAGAACTAGTGTGACCAGCAGCAGCAGGGAGGGGATTGTTCCCCTGGACTCAGCACTGGGGAGGCCACCCCTTGAGTCTGGTGTCCAGTTCTGGGCACCTCAGCACAAGAGAGATCTGGAGGGGCTGGAGTGACTGCAGAGGAGGGAGATGGAGCTGGGGAAGGGCCTGGAGAATCAATCTCCTGAGGAACCATTGAGGGAGCTGGGAGTGTTGAGTTGGAGGAAGAGGAGGCTGAGGGGAGACCTCATCGCTCTCTACAACTGCTTGAAAGGACATTGGAGAGAGGTTGGTGCTGGTCTCTTCTCACGGGCAATGAGCGATAGAAGGAGAGGGAATGGCTGCAAGCTGCAGCAGGGTAGGGTTAGGCTGGACATTAGGAAAAGGTTTTTCACAGAGAGAGTGGTCAGTCAGTGGAATCAGCTGCCCAGGGAGGTGGTGGAGTCCCCATCCCTGACTGTGTTTCAGAGTAGATTAGATGTGGTGTTGAGGGATCTGGTGTAGGGGAGAACTTGTAGAGTAGGGCTGATGGTTGGACTCCATGATCCCAAGGGTCTCTTCCAACCTATATGATTCTATGATTCTATGATCCCTATTGTCACCCTTTCCAGTATAACCACAAGGACTCACACACGCTGCTTGTGCCCAGGAGTTTTCCCTGAGGCTTTATTTCTATTTGGCTGAGGTCAGCTCCTTCTTCTCACTAACAGACTACAAAATTCTAGCCCAAATCCTGCCCCACCCCCCACCCCCCCGACCTTACCCAGCCTTTTACTGCATGCTCAGATTGGTCTGGCACTTCTGTAATATCTTCTATTCTAGTTCTGCACAAAAGAGGAAAACCCATCTGGATGCACTGTGGAGGAAGCACTGCAGAGGGGAGAGTGAGGCAAAGGTGAGTCTTGTGTCGTGAACCTTAAGATTTTGGTCTTTTCTTATTAAGGAAAAAAAAGTAAATCAAGTGACCCTGGGTGATGTACATCAGGCCCTTTCCCTGGTGGTCAGATCCACCGATTTCCTGCTGGGATTTCAGCATTCCTCCTCAGTAAGGATGGCATCCTGCCTTCTTTTGTTGATGGTACAAGATTGCAGTTTTGACACTTTTCAGCCAGTCAGCACATCATCGCTTTAATAAAAACCCAAGCAAGGCTTTACTGCTCAACTACCGATCGCTGCCTTTCGGATGCTGCCTGCATCAAAAGCAGGGGCTGTGGAAAAGGGATGAAGGAGGGAGAGAGACAGCTGCTAGAAATCCATTTATTCCTGCAGGCTTGGAAATGATCATCTAACTGGAGCTATCTCGGAGAGTGCAATAGATGGAGTCAAACAGCCACTAGATCAACTGGTGGGTTCAAAAAAAACAACTGAGCTGGTGTTTGCATGGTGTGTTTTCCAAAAGCAGTGACCATGAAAAACAACATCATTGCAGTCAGAGCTGCTTTTATCAGCCTTAATGATTCTTCAATATTAATGATTATGTGATTTTCATACACTTTCCTATTAGCAAGGAGAGACACCCCAGCTCAGAGCAACATGGATTCAGGCAAAACCTTTTAAAAAGAGAAGGAAGGGCATTGCTGCCTGAGGCACAGCCCATCACTGTGATATGCTGAGAGTAACACGAACAGGCTTGGTTTAATTTGATGATATAATCCAACAAAGCCTCTCCTAATCTGCAGAGAGACAATGAGAAAGGTTGGATTTGCTCAAACTAAACCGAGACAGAGAGACAATAAAGTATACTGCTTTGTGGGATGATTAATTGAAGTGAAAAGCATTGCTTGAATTGACAGAACCTTTTATGTTTTTAGCAAGTAAGGCCTTTAACTACATGAAACGTGTGGGGGACTGGGAATGCGCTCGGCTCTTGGTTAAAGCGTAGCTGGGAGTTGCTGAGCTTCCCTCCCCTGTGTTCGACAAAGCAGAGGGCAAACCTCGCTGCCCTGCTGGTTTGCCTTTGCATCATTTTCAACATTTGTTTTAATATATTCCTCCAAACACCCTGTATCTGAAGAACCTGGGGCTGTGTGTTTTGTACAAGGGTCTTGTCGCTGTTTCCTTTCTTCTGCACCAGCTTTGAAGCAAGCACAAAACACCCGGCTGGCTTTCCCCCCTGCAGGTAACGGGGTCTACGGCAACACCCCAGAGCGACAGGGTCAGCTTCAGCATCATGAGAATAACAAAAACAAGAACCTCCTTCCCCTCCACTTCCCCTCCCCAGCCAGGCAGAGAGCAAACCTGCCATCAGGACTTTGCTGTGGTGTCCCTGTCACCTGACAGGACGGAGAGGACGTTGAGGAAGGACTCTGACACCTCTGTGGACACCAACAGGTCACCTCTCAGCTAGAGGAGCATCTTCATTCCTTCCTGCTCAGGCTTTGCTCCATCAGCCCATGTTGTGACAGGATGTGCATTAGCTCTGATTATAGCCAGCTGTCAGAAGATGGGGCTACGCATATTCCAGCGCGTTTATTGCAATGGATACACACCCCGTTTGCAAAAGCCATGCTCTTTCCTTGACACGCTGCTTATTTTGAGAGATGAGGAAAAAATAATCACCTTTCCAGGTCTACCCATTAGAATGGAAGGATATAATCAAAGGGGAAGCAGCTTTGAGAGGAAAAGGAATCAAACCCCACTCTGTCACTTTTGACTCTTGCTGACATTCCCCTCTTTAAATTACTGGTTTCAGCCTCTTTGTACTCTCTCTGAGGGAGTTTTAAAGCAGAAACCAAGAAACCCTCAACAGAAACCCTTCTGAAAGTACCCAGAAAAGTCAGCAATGACTGTTAATCAGGAACCCAATGGCTGAGATTCTACCTGTCTCCACAAATCTAAGGCCCTGTGTGCTATGAAAAGCCCCCCCAGATCCTGCTGCAAATCTGGTTTGGAGAAGAGACACACTTCGCTCGGGAGAGCATGGTCACTTCCAAGATGGCCAAAAGAGAAGGTGCATCTATTCAACACAGCTGTGGGCTCCACACCAGCTCCTCAGCTGCCCAGAGGGAGCCCATGATCATTCTGAGTGGGAATGAAGAACTGGCACCAGTGGGAAGAACTGGGACTTGAGGCAGAACGCAGGGATGCTGGTCTAGGGGCATTTCTAACTGAAGGACACCACGGCAGCTCTTGTGACGGCAAGTGGCAGGGTCTCTGCCTGGAGTTTCATCTGCCAGAGAACAGCAGCAACACCAGGAGAAGCAGCTCGTGGTAGGAATACAAAGGTTCATCTCTTCTTGAGCTGAAGGAAGGCCTGTACCACCCTGTCCCCAGCCACAAGGGCGATTCGCTCTTTTGTGCATGAGAAGAATGGAGATATCCATGTAGGCAACAAGGCTGCTCTGTTCCTTCTTCCACCCACCCAGAGGAACCAGCATCCACCCGCTCGCTCGTCAACGCTGCTACAGAAATCACTAACAAACGTTACATTAATTACCATAATTCTTGTGAAAGGTGCTGAACGGAGCACTCCGTGGAGAAGAGATGGCATTGCATGCAGCACACCGTACCCCCCGCTGCCCCCGTATTAGAGCATGGGAATAGGCTTTCATGCCAGTCTGGAGGAACAAGCCCATTCAAGCAGCACAGTCTCAGAAGGGACTTCATGGGAATTAATGGTACTGCTATCTCTAAAAACCCCAGATAAAGCTAGTCTGGGGTAGATAATCTGAATAGAAGGGCTCATCCTCTTCTCCTATCCCTGCTGCCTGCTAGCTTAGAGGCTCCTTAAAGCCACTTGCAGCAAGAGTTTATAAGACAAAACACAATTGCAAAGGCTCATTAGGAGGTTTAAGGTGTCCGGGCCTGCAGGGGATGACTCTGAAAGACAATCTCCACAATCAAAGGAATCAACAGGGCCAAAAGCCTGCCAAACTCCTGCTACCGGGAGTGGTGGTGAGTGGTCAGGTGAGTGGGCCAATGGCATCCTGGGGTGCAGTAGAAGGGGGGTGGTCAGTAGGTTGAAAGAGATTCTCCTCCCCCTCTACTCTGCCCTGGTGAGACCCCATCTGGAATATGGTGTCCAGTTCTGGGCCCCTCAGTTCCAGAAGGACAAGGAACTGCTGGAGGGAGTCCAGGGCAGGGCTACCAAGATGATGAAGGGAGTGGAGCATCTCCCATAGGAGGAAAGGCTGAGGGAGCTGGGTCTCTTGAGCTTGGAGAAGAGGAGACTGAGGAGTGACCTCATGAATGTTTATAAATATGGAAAGGGTGAGTGTCAGGAGGATGGAGCCAGGCTCTTCTCAGTGACATCCAATGACAGGACAAGGGGCAATGGGTGCAAGCTGGAACAGAGGAGGTTCCACTTCAATATGAGGAAAAACTTCTTCAGGGTGAGGGTGACTGAACCCTGGCAGGGGCTGCCCAGGGAGGGTGTGGAGTCTCCTTCTCTGGAGACATCCCAAACCCACCCGGAGGCGTTCCTGAGTGACCTGCTCTGGGTGTTCCTGCTCCAACAGGGGATTGGACTGGATGAGCTTTTGAGGTCCCTTCCAATCCCTGAGATTCTGTGATTCTGTGTGAGATGGGCCCCCCTGACACGCAGAAGAGCCACCCGTTTGTCCATGTCCCACGGCCCCACTCTCCTCCAGCGCCGTGGCAAGCCAGTGTGGGGAGGAGAAAAGGGAACAGCTTTCTTCTCAACGTAGAGTTTAAAGGGAGGCCACGAGGGCTGATCAAAGATGGAGAATATCTACCCTACCACCTGCCAAGCGTGTAAGGGCTAATTAAGGCTTGAAAAGCGCTGCTGAGCACCAAGCAGGGACTAAGTATAACTGTGGTAACAATCACAACTGCTGCTGCATCTGTGAACTTCCTTTTAGCTACACATGATCTGCAAATCAAACCCACCAATTTAGGCAGAAACAGGCCAATCAAACATACCAGCATCAGGTACACCATAGAAACTCCACGTTTGATCATGAGCAGAGCGCTAAGAGTTTACATTGGACTTCCTGAAGCTTTCAGAAGCCACCAAATCCCCATGTGTAACTCAACTAATGCATATACTTTGCCTCTGGTCCTGTGCCACCCAGACTTGCCTGGGAACAGCAAGGGATGGCCACGGGTCACATCAGGCTGGAACATTGATCCAGGCATCGCTCACGCAGCACAGTTGAGCTGTCCCCCACTAGAAAGGACCCAGAGGATAGGATTACATTTTTTAGGAAATAAGATGATCTACTGAGCAAAAGACAAAGTCTTCACACCAAAGAGCTGTCTTTTATCAGGAGACCATGACATTATCCTGGGCTTCTCTCTCCTTCAGTCTGTGGGAGCTACACAGAGCGCGAGACAAGTCACACCAGAGAAAGCCACAACTTCTCATACGGCTTCTTGCACCAAGGTGAAAACCTTCAGCTTGAAAGAACCTCTGCACCCTGCAGGCAACCATCAGCTGAGAAGGATAGTGCCCAGCAGGTTTCTCTTAAGAGCAGCTACGTGACTGAGGAGTGAGCAGGGACTGAAGGAAAGGACAAAAATTAGGAAAGGAAAGGGAAGAGGGACAGAACCAGACCGTGAAAAAAGACAAATGAAACTCAAAGAGACTGCAGAGCACTTGCAAGAGCATCCAGGACAATTTCAAGGCGCTCCCCGGGCACCAGAAAATAGATGGTGGTTTTTGCTGGGCTCGGGAAATGGTCTGTCTTCCCCTGTCCTGCTCCTCCTGTTCCATCAGTTCAAACTGCTAAAGCATTGCCCATAACCCAGGAAATCCATCAGCCTTTTGGGCTGTGGAACCTGAACCTCATGCCACCGTTTCGGTCTATCCAGCCACTGTCACACTGCTTCCAGTGGGAAGAGGGGCCTGGGGTCTGCCAGCTGCTCTAATACGGGGCCAGTGACTCACCAACAAGAGAGAAGACAATAGTTGGGCAACTCACTGGTACCAAAGCACAATTCATTTCCCTTCATCCCACCTCAGAGGGTTTCTACTAAGCAGGGTGCACAACACAAGGCCCAAAGACAAGGGGCAGCCAGTCCAGCAGTTTGCGTTTCAGGATCCAGAATCTTATAAAACACCCTGACATGCTTGTGCAGGTGAATCAACCCTTCCCTCTGGCTTTGCCAGCCCAACCAGCTCTCCCCAGTATCACTTTCCAGTTACTCCTCTGGAGACCAAGAAGTGTCCCTTTGTCAAAATCAGTTTTGTGTTGGTTTGTTTTGTTTTTTTCTTTGCTTTGGTGGTGCTTTTTTGTGTATTATTTTGTTTTCTGTTGTAGGTTACAGAAAATAACCTGGCTCTAGGAGCAATTTTGGCCAAAATGAAATATTTCCTTGGGATGAGGTATTTACAGGCTGAGGATCTACCTATCCAAGTCCTTTCGCTACCACTTCACACACAGACCCACATCTGCTTCTGCCAATGGCCAAAGACAAGGCCTAACCCCAGGACACATTCAGCCTCCAAAGCTCAGCAAGCGTTTGATTTTCTAGACAAAGCAGAGCAGCTGTGATGGGAGGGACAGAGAGAGTCGCTTTCCCTCACTCCCCTCTTCCCAAAATAGCCACCTTGGAGTATCACAGGCCAGATAAGAGACTTGAAGGGCTCCCAGCTGCTAGTCTGTCCCTTGAAGAGTCTTTAGAAAAGCTGTAAAAGTGATGCTTCAGCAAATGAGTACCTACGAGTGGGGTCTTCAAAAGCCCTCTTCCTCAGGAAGGAAAAATGCCTTTTACCGATGCCTTTGCCTATTCCCATGGCTGCTCTGGTTCCAGGGAGGCACTAAGCACGATGGCTTGCAGGTGTGTCATCTACAGGGTGGCTGCCCTGCCGCAAAGCCAAAGTGGCACACACATCACAGGCAACAAGGCAGCTTCCCTTCCCCACCTCTTAGTCTTGACTGCAAGAAAGAATGCTGAATTTAGCATGTGCGTAGATGCTCTGCTTTGCAAGGCTGGTAACGGTGCGTGGATTTCCAAGCAGCAGGAGATAGAATCATAGCATCATTGATTCAGGTTGGAAGACACCCTTGGGATCATGGAGTCCAACCACCAGCCCCACTCTGCAAAGTTCTCCCCTGCACCAGATCCCCCAACACCACATCTCATCGACTCGGAAACACAGTCAGGGATGGGGAATCCATCCCCTCCCTGGGCAGCCCATTCCAGGCTCTGACCACTCTGGATGGGAAGAATTCTTGCCTCATGGCCAGCCTAACCCTACCCTGCTGCAGCTTGAAGCCATTCCCTCTCCTTCTATCCCTAACTCCCTGTGAGAAGAGACCAGCACCAACCTCTCTCCAATGTCCTTTCAAGCAGTTGTAGAGAGTGGTGAGGTCTCCCCTCAGCCTCCTCTTCCTCCAACTAAACACTCCCAGCTCCCTCAATGGTTCCTCAGGAGATTGATTCTCCAGGCCCTTCCCCAGCTCCATCTCCCTCCTCTGCAGTCACTCCAGCCCCTCCAGATCTCTCTTGTGCTGAGGTGCCCAGAACTGGACACCAGACTCAAGGGGTGGACTCCCCAGTGCTGAGTCCAGGGGGACAATCCCCTCCCTACTGCTGCTGCTCACACTTGTTCTGACACAAGCCAGGATGCCCTTGGCCTTCTTGGCCACCTGGGCACACTGCTGGCTCATGTGCAGTTGCTTGTTGACCAGATGGTAGTATCCTCACTGGTGTTTCAACACTATCTCCCCGATATCAGAGTTTAGCGTGAGCAAAATTCTTCTTTGGTGCCGTAGCACCTGTGTTCAGAGAGCCACGTCCCCTGCTGCTGCTGTGCTGCTGCTGTGCTGCTGCTGTGCTGCTGCTGTGCTGCTGCTGCTATGAATTGTGTGTCACAGAGATGGACGGAAGCCCAAACTCCCCCCACCAACACACCGATTCAACAGGCAGCACCAAAGCACTCGAGCAAGCAAAGAGGTTAAGGGACATCATCTCTAATGTCGCGGAGATAAGACCCAGGGGACCTGGCCCTGCCACTTGGCAAACAATCCTTTATGAAATTTCACAGTGAAGAGAAAGCAGATCCTTCATTTTCAAGAAAGCCATTTAAAAATCTGTACAGTAATGCACTGTGCCAATGCTCAAAATGAACAGCACTAGTCATTAGGAAGCTATCATACTTAATCTTGCATACAGCAGGACCGTTTAAATGCTACAGAACAGAGAGTTTCAAATAGCTTTTTGCTAACTTTAATAACCCGGGTTTACAATTGAAAGGCAAGAGTGAAAGGGGGAGGAATTTAGATCAGCATAATGTAAACCCAGATCAAAAATGAAAGGTCTTGACTCCCACTGTTCTTATGTCAAATCAGATTTGTCAAAACAAAAATTAGTGCTGAAATCTTGTTTGGAATAAAAATGAGGATGCAGTTTCTGTGAAACATGATGAAGTTGTTAACTGTTAACTGCAAAAGACTCCAGTCGTTACTGGTTATTTATCTTCACCTCCTGGGCTGTGGGCGACACAGGGCCAAACCAGAACTGAAAACACTGCAATCCCTTCCTCTGCTTATGCTGGTAGTGAAGGCTTCAAAGGGTTGAACTGTCTTTGATTAAAATCAGTGCCTTGTTAAAACAGGACTTGCAAAAACTACCATCTCCCAGTGCTGCTTTTCTTGTTCTTTTTGGTTCTTTTTCTCACTGAGAAAGCTTGGACCAGACTGAACTTTTGACATTTATCCAGAGATTTGTGTGAGAAGCCTGGGAGCTGGCTGTGCCCACGTCACCAGACATCTTCTGGGTGGTGGCACACTGTTGAGTTCTGGGGGAAATCTACCCAGAGACTTTTACACAGCTCAGGATTATCTTGGCAACAGAGTAAACTGTGAAAATGACTGCACAGCTTCTTGAAAAATCCGTTTGGCAGCACAGATTTGCCAGTCCTCTCTGCAGAGAGCTCTGGGTCAGGCAGAACAAGTGGTTGGGAACCTGGAACTCCTAAGATTGGATCTGGGTTCAGGCCAGAGCTCCCTTCCCGCTCTGGAACTGCCGGCAAAACAAAGCAGGAGGCATTTTCCTCCACGTTTAAAAAACAAAAAAGAGTTTGAATAAGATAACACACTGATTAGAGAAGTAAAAAGATTTAAAAATCCACATTCAGGAGAAGCAGTGCAACTTGCTGACCAAAGTTTCTGCCTGTTCTACTCAGTACCGGTTACAGCGAGACTAGAAACAAGAGTCAACAGACGGTGAGGGACACGTTACCCCTCTGACACGGAGCAAACCCCCCCTCTGTACTGACCTCTTCCCAGTCAGCTGCTCTTTCACCATCTCCTTTCAGCACATTCATTTATCCACCATCATCTGACCTGGTGTTTCTGTCTCCATTCATCCTAAGCAACCTTGCACTGGCCATTCATCTCCCCTCTGGAACGGCACTGCTGGCCACGCCAAAAACGCTCCCAATGGTTTATTTTTTATCAATTCCTTTCCTAATTCTCCTCTAAAATGGAAACCTTGCACTGGGTATCACTACTGGAAGGTATAATCCAGTTCTAGAAGAAAGACAACCCGCTCACACCACCAGTAGGACCAATTAGTCATCAGTGATCCCTAGGGCAGGGCCTGCAGTGTCTGTTCAGCTGCCAGAACTGAAACACAAAATCCAAGTGAAACGAGGAAATGGGTTCTTCAGGCCTTTTCAGGAAGAAAGAACACTTCTCAGTTGAGTCTTCCCAATCATCTCATTACAACCCGGTCCCTCAGCTGGCTGTGAGCAGTACCTTCATCCCACAGATGAATCCTACAAAGCCAAGCCCACCAGACCCCAGTTCCAGCTGTGCCACCATCTCTTATTGATTGAGGTCTTTGCCTGTGAACCTGATAGCTCTAACATGGGGTCACTTTATTCCCTTTATTTAAGGTAAACTAAACAAATCACATCTGAGCAACAAGGTAGCAGGAGAGAGAGAGAAAGGGGACAAAGAAGTAGTCTAAGAATTAGAAAAGATCTATTTCTTCTCTTATCAGCACATTCTCCTGCAGACTTGGGCGGTGGGGTGGGGTGATGGAAAGTCCATTAGCTTTTGAGCAACCTCATTTTTCTCCGCTTTCCAAATAAACCACTGCACCTACACTTCAGGGACTTCATCAGAGAACACTTCATATCCAAGGCTATCTTCCTGTTTTTTTCTTATTAATCTTCCTCATTCTCCTCTCCAGATACTGATCAAAAGGTCACACCTCAAATACTCTCCACCCCACGCATGTTCCTCTGATGTACAGAGCAGGGGGTGACTATGCAGAAGAGAGGAACTTCCGAGGATGTTACAGGAGACAGTGTCAAAAGCCCCACTAAAGTCAAGGTAAAGCTAATTTTCTTGCAATTCTGGAAGAAAATACATAGTGGATCCCTCAGGAAGTCATGTGTTTTACCAGACATAGAGCATCACTCAAGAGGCTACTGCTACTCTGCAAGCTTCATACCTAAATCAACTCCAAACCCAGTGCAATACAGTGGAAGGTGGATAACGTCACTCTTGCCCCAGTTAAGGAAAGGTCAAAGTGCTGATCGTTCCCTGAAAAGATGCTTAGAAACAGGAGAGCAACTAATCCTGGAGCACGTGGCTTGGAAGAAGCAGAGCCCATAGTACATTACACCATGCAAAGAGACTAAAAGGTAACACCATCTTCAAAGAGCCGTCTCCAAACGAGGATGAGCCACCTCCCACCCAAAGGCAAGGAAGTACCCGTACCTAAAGGGGGCCTACAGGAAAGCTGGAGAAGGACTCTTGATCAGGGAGGAGAGAGACAGGACGAGGGGCAGTGATTTTAAACTGAAAGAGGGGAGATTTAGGTGAGATCTCAGGAAGAAATTCTTTGCTGCGAGGGTGGTGCGACCCTGGCCCAGGTTGCCCAGAGAAGCTGTGGCTGCCCCATCCCTGGAGGGGTTCAAGGCCAGGTTGGAAGGGGCTTTGGACAACCTGCACTGGTGGGAGGTGTCCCTGCCCAGGGCAGGGGGTGCCACTGTGTGGGCTTTAAGCTCCCTTCCAACCTGAACCATTACGTGATTCTATGAATTTAGAAGACTGACATTAGGGAGACCACCCAAACATCTGGCCCACAAGATAGCTCAGTCTGGTTTTTGTTGTCAACAGGAGCCATCTTCCAAGTTCATGGGAAGTGATAATGAGTCACAGTTCCACCTGCAGCACACGATGGGTGTCAGCATATGCGCTGCACAGTTTCTAGGTAAATCTGGCATAGAATCATAGAATCATTTAGGTTGGAAGAGACCCCTGGGATCATCAAGTCCAACCATCAGCCCTACTCTACAAGTTCCCCCCTACACTAGATCTCTCAACACCACATCTAATCTGCTCTTAAACACAGTCAGGGAGGGTGACTCCACCACCTCCCTGGGCAGCTGATTCCACTGACTGACCACTCTCTCCGTGAAAAATTTTTTCCTAATGTCTAGCCTAACCCTACCCTGCTGCAGCTTGCAGCCATTCCCTCTTGTCCTGTCGCTCATTGCCCGTGAGAAGAGACCAGCACCAATATCTCTACAGTGCCCTTTCAAGCAGTTGTAGAGAGAAAGGCATCACAGAGAAGCATCTTGAAGTGTTGGCTTTTAGGTTGCTCTGATCAAATTTAATACAGAATGTGTTCCAGCTGGGGAAGAAATAGCTTTTTTTGGATTACAAACCACTCATGTTTTTCAAATATCCATTTCCCCCGAAGAATTAAGTCTATCATTCAAACTGAACTAACAGTGGCAGCTCTCCCCCGAACAAGCGATGGGTAAGGGAGAGAAAAACAGCTCATGCTCATTTAGGAATGTGGCAAAGTAGACTGTGTCTGGAGGAGATCAAGCTGGTGGGAACAGGTTAGCAATATTCTTATTATGCACTGGGAAAAAAAAAAAAAAAAACAACAAAAAGAAAGGTGTTCAGCATAAAAATGAATTTCTTGTCACAGTAACAGCCTTTCAGATAGTTACTTCCTTCAGTGGAATGGAAGAGAAGATAGATGATAAGCACCTACTGCCAACTGACTCTTAAGTATTTAATACTTGGCAGCAGCTCCCCAGTTTAATCCTCTTTTCCCCAGTTTCTCCAACCATCTTTCATCATTTAGCAATCCTCCAACAACAGGCACTGTCCCAGCACTGCGTGACAACAAACCTCCTGGAGCTCAAATCAACCCATTTCTATTTGAAAGTGTCACAGAGGAGGAAGCGATTTGACTGCGCCTCGGGAACACAATCCTTGATCCAGCAGAGATACTGCAAATCCACCCTCCATGTGTAGCCAATCCCTTTCCCATGACACACGGGTCCTGTGGCAGGAGGACTGTGTCAGCTACGGAGAGCTCAGCGAAACACTGAAAGTAATAATCATTCAAATGCTCCTTCGGGGAAGAGGGTTTTCTCCTTTGTTTGGGCAACAGGGCTCAAATGCCACTGAAGCAGAGGTGATTACTTCTGGCAAAGATGTGCAGTTTGACAAGCAAGGAGTAGTTCTGGGAGGAGCAGTTCAAGAAGGTTGAGCAGAAGACAAGAGCAGCAATACTTGCGAGGCAAAACACAGCTGGCCCCTCCTCCTCTGCATGATGGAAATTAATTTTAGACTGGTTAGATGTAATTTGTTTACATATTATCTATTGCTCCTTCACCTCCACAAGGACTTGCATCATTTAATGTGAGGGGTCCCAACAGGCCCATTAAAACAAACACCCTCATCCTACCTGCAACGATTATCCATGGACGTCGTGACATACAGGTAGCAGTTAATGAAGGGAGACTGCTAATTCCTCTTGGAATTCAAAGGGGAGATGCTTCATTACAATAATCAGGAAGAAGGTGCCCTTCTGTCTCCCAAACCCGATTCCCAAAGAAGAGGCTGTGTGTGGCAGATGTGTTATGACAGCACAGGGGAGAGATGCAGCTCGTAGCCCTGGATGGCGTTTCTCCCTCTGCTCAGGAGATAAGATTCGCTCTGGAGGGGCTCTGCACAACAGACAGTGACTCCTCATTCAGGCTATAAAACTGCTTATCCCTGACCTGGGTTTATCTCTAGTCCAGACAAGCAAACATCTCCTCCCATAGCGTGTTCACAGAAATGACCTGGCCCTTTACACAAGCCCAGGTGTGAGAGCAGAATTTGGGGATGAAACTGCCCTTTGCCTCAAAACAAAGCTAAAAAGGGTTAATTATGCTGTTCAGTATGAAACAGAACGGGGAGTGCTGGCCCCAGACACCAGCTCTCAACCCAGCTACTGCTCAACACCAAGCTCAGGACGTGAGCTAAGATCCCCAGTAATCAATGATGAAAGAATCTAAATATGTTTTATTTGTGAACGCAGTGGGTGAGGAGAATGCAAGTACCAGTACCACGTCTCCCCTGATGCACAGGAACACGTTAAGGCACAGTAACTGCATCACTCAGAACCATCTGTCCATATTCTTCCTGTTCTCTCCTGTGTTGCTAAAGTCACACCAACAAGACCCCGGCTGAAAGACTCCAAATGCTCTCCAGTATGTTGCTTGACAGGAGCAGATATCAAAATGATCTCAGCAAATTGAGAAAATAGACTGAAATAACCAGGATGTGATTCAATAAGGACATACAGTGTATTTCACCCTGAGGGAAGAACGATGAACGGCCAGACAGCACTCTGCAGGAGACAGGACCAAGGCTGCAGCATCACAAATCCAGCTCCTATCATCAATGCTGTGATGTTGGAAGAAGAAGCAAGCCCTACCCCCAGGATGGGTAAATAGTGTGTGTGAGACGTGAAAGGGCTCTTGCTCTCCACTCCACGCAGGCAAACCCTCAGCCAAGACAAAGAGTCCACTTCAAGAAAGATCTGGCTCATCTGGAGACTTCAGAGGAGCCCAACGGCACCGAGGAGGAGGCCACAGAACGTGACCCGCAATTAAAGCCGAAAAAGGTCTAGGGTTTGTCAGCCTTGAGGGGAGAAGACCAAAGGGAACTTGGCAACACTTTGCAAAGGCACAGAGAGATGCTGCAAAGAATAAGATGGTGAAACCATTCTCCTCATCCATGGGGAGAGGTCAAGAAGTCACACTTGAACTTTCTGTGAAAGAGCGAGGTCAGACACCAGCACAAGCTCTAAAACTGCAAAGCGCTGCAGCAGAATTGCCCATGGTGCCTTTCCTCCATGGGGCAGCACAGAGATGGCTTAAAGAAGGGAAGGACTAAATGACCTTTTTTATTCTGTGATCACTCGCTAGGATGAATGAGATCCCAGGTCTACAAAAAGCCTCATGAAGATGCCCCTTGGAGATGCACCAAAGCCATTGTGAGGGAAGGAGGTGCTACACAAAATGCCTTCTGGTGGCTCTATTCCCTGCAACCCCCAAAGCTACCTTAGTGACAGAGAACATTACAGCTACAGTTTTGGATGTAAACAGAAGTCAGGAAATTAAAATGCTGTTTCCCACAGCAACCAGGATGCAGCCTGCCAAGAGAGAAGGAAGCTTCTAGCCTAGTCAAAAGGTGTTAATTTTAATGCCTGAAGGGCACTTCCATGTCCAGATGCCTGAAGACCTCAGTTGAAGTCAACGAAAGCTCTCTGTTCCCGTGTACGGGAAAACCTCGATCCTCGGATTCTTCATTCCCCAATTCTCAGCAGGGATCTGAGTTTGGAAATGAAGATGGGAGACAGACAAATCCAGGCTGCTGCAAAGACCGTCACTGGGAATGCTCCCACCTTGGACCACACCATACCTGAGCACTCCCATAATCTATGCTTCCCCACCCTCCAGCTGCGTGAGGAAATGCCACCCCTCTGTAACCAGGTACTCAGGTAAAAGCACTGTGGTGAGACACAGGCCTAACTCCCAGATTCTTAACTGCATGTTTGTAGCAGAGCAAGGATGTTATGGATCTGTTGAAATGGAACCCTTAGAACCTTCTCTTAAACACCTTCATTTTCCTGCACTGATTTTTTTCCTCCTTTTTTTTTTTTTCCTCTCTTGGGAACTGCACATAAAGTGTGTGAGGGTACAGTAGATTTTTTTTTGAGAATAAAACATCAGAAGAAGGATGAACAATTTTAATAAGTCCAAAAAAATCCTCCCCCTTTTTCACACTGATGCCTCAAGCAAAGGCTAAGGGATTTTCTTGAACTTCCAAAAAATTCTCTCTAGAGACAAGAACAATCCTGAGAGGCTAAAAGAGAGAATTTTTAAAAAGCGTAAAGGTCTTCAAATGACAAATGCCTACCCACAATATTCTGAACACATAGATCCAACCTTGAAACCGGTGACAAATCTGAAAGTTGACGCCCTCTGGGATGACGTTAAACCAACTGATTAAGTGAGAAAAGAGACTTCTTTTGTCCCAAAAGGCAGCAGAAATGAAAAAAAATAAAAGTATCAGAAACAAGTACCTGGAAAAATTATAGAAAAGGAAATTCTGAAGGAGCCATTTGAAATGAGATCTCCTGAGGGTGAACAGAAAAACGTCAAAATCTAATTCTAATCCAGATGAATATCCAATGAGATCCATGATGAAGGTGGTGAGAAACTTCAGCAGTAGCACACACAAAAACCCCCAAAAAAGATACGATAAAGCATTTAAGTCCAAAATGTGAAATCTAACACAGCAAAACTGCCTCTGAACCTGCCTAATCTCTTCAGAAGTTTCAGGAGTGGAAAAGGAGTGAATTAAAACCAAAGGAGGATACTGGGGAGGGTTGTGACAGTTTAGAGCTGCCAAATTCTGAATAAACAAGGTAAAACTAAACACAGAGGCATAAAGATAGGAAACCCAGCAACATCAAGATATTTCTGACATAAGAAGGCATGGCTAAAAGGCATCTTTTACATATTCTTATCGCTCTGCCTTTTTTCTGCAGTTTCTGGCAGGTGGGTCTGTGTCCACAGCAGAAGTTATGCGAAGTGGCTGGTGGCAAATGGGAGCTAGAAGCCAAACGGCCCTCAGTACTTCCCAAAGATTCTGACCAAAGCAGAGGTATCCACAGCCAGGAGCTTCCCAGTCTGGCACTCAACTCCATACACGCTGTGTTATCAGCAACTCGACACACAGGGGTGCTGGTGAGGTCCCCGGAGTGGATGCTGGCTGGTACTTCAAGCCAGTTGGAAGCATCAGAGCTCCAGCTCGGCTCCCATAGGAGGAAAGGCTGAGGGAGCTGGGTCTCTTGAGCTTGGAGGAGACTGAGGGGTGACCTCATGAATGTTTATAAATATGGAAAGGGTGAGCGTCAGGAGGATGGAGCCAGGCTCTTCTCAGTGACATCCAATGACAGGACAAGGGGCAATGGATGCAAGCTGGAGCAGAGGAGATTCCAGTAAATGTGAGGAAAAACTTCTTCACAGTGAGAGTGACTGAACACTGGCAGGGGCTGCCCAGGGAGGGTGTGGAGTCTCCTTCTCTGGAGACATTCCAAACACCCCTGGAGGTGTTTCTGTGTGACCTGCTCTGGGTGTTCCTGCTCCAGCAGGGGTCTGGACTGGATGGGCTTTCAAGGTCCCTTCCAATCCCTGAGATTCTGTGATTTTGCCATGGAGTTGCCACCAACACCTCCATAATCCAGAGAAGGATTGGTGAGCAGTCCAACTACACCCACTCTCAGTTGGCTGCCTTTTAATCACACGCTCAATATCGCTGAAGATTAGACATTTATTTCCGCATAATTAGGGTCCGGAATGAGGCACAAACAACATCCATAGCGGGTTGAGTTTTAAAAAAATAATAATAAATAAAAAAAAAGAAGCAAAATGCTTTGAGGACAAGCTCAGTGTGTTTTGAAATACAGCCCCCAGAGTGTGAAAAAAACAGGGAAAAAAAGAAAACAGTTAGAGCCTGGATTGGTCCCCTGTCTACATGGTAACGGGGAAGTTCACGTGGGGCTTGCATCCTCCACTCCAGCACGGGTTCTGCTCCTCAGCACCTTGAAAAGAGGTCCCAGAGAACCAGTCACAGGATCTCAACACAATTTTCTGTCTTTTTCTGCTTTCCTTTGCTACTTTTAACGGCTGTTTTTCTGAGTATTATTGTTGTGTTTTGTTTCCTTCACCTCCATTTCGCTGTGCAAAGCAGTTCTGGCAAATCCCAAGGCGCTCTCCTACTTTTAGGCCTCATTAAACACAAAACTCTGTGCAGGGTCAATGGAAAGTTCATGAAACTCGTGAGGAAGCCTGGGATGATTAATGCTTTTACAACAGAAGATAATATGAAGTTTGCCTGGTTTCCTGCTAAAGAGGGGCTGAGAGCAAACCCTCGCTCTCCAACCTTCACAACTGCCCTCGGATCCGAAGGGCTGAAACACAAACAGACGCTGGAAACGTGCATCTGCTCTTCATATCTTAAGTCAAGGCTGCTCTCCACTGAATTCTCCAAGTCTGGGAGGTTTTGTTGTTTTCTAAGACGTAAATCTCAGCTGAAGGGAGATGAATCCATTTGCACCCCCCAAGAATTGCTGCCCCAATGGAACCAATCAAGTCTAGCTCAGCCCCAGAGTAAGGGCTTTGACAGCAAAGGGGTTTGAAGGCCTTAGGCCACTCTGTGTCACTTTAATAGGTGCTTTTTTTTCTGTTTAAACTTTATAAATGAGTATTTCAAAGCTAACAAGTTAGTACCTGTCACCTGAGCCACGGTAGTAAGCTTAAACCTCTCTGCGTGAGGCTTAGGGTTTGGTGGAGCCCTGATGATTGAGCTAATGCTTGAAGGAAGCCACCATTCCCAGCAGGACCCAAGGGGAGAGCTGAGCAGGAACTGGTCTCCTGCAGTATTAATGACAACCTTGGTATCTGGAAGGAGTGATCTTTGGCAGGTGGAAAGCAGGGAGAGTGGAAAACAAACCCAAACCCAAAACAGGAATAAATGTCAGCTCTAACATGAATCACACAACCAATCTCCAAGGAGTTTGATATTTGGAGGATATCCTGATTCACTGCTTCCTGCTGACAGGAACTAAGTTTGCTGCTACAGCTTTCAGTGACAGCAAAAGCCAACATCAACTCAGAGCACCCTTCCTGCAAATAACACTCAACTGGGTAACTTTTTTATATATAAATTAAAAAAAAAAAAGAAAGAAAAGAAAGAAGACGATGCCAGGGAGCAGCAGTGTTATAGCAACATCTTCATTACAATGTATTTTGCTCTTTAAAGAAGAGCCCGTGGTGCCAACCGTGTAACGTCATGTGCAACAGGAAGCAGGAATAATCCAGCACAGAAATTCAGAGAGCAATTAGAACTATTATTATTATTATTATTATTTTAATCACATAAAAGGACACTCCAGGGTTTTGCTATTTTGTGATCACAGGGAAAGAGACACACAGGCAGAACAGAAAAGCTGCCCCAAATGACTGCACAATTGGAGGTTACCGTTTCTCTTCCGGTAGTTAGAATGTTGCTAAATTAATATTTTCATCCAATTACCTTTCCCACGTTAAATATTCATACACCAACTCCTGTTGCTTCTAATTGAGGTGGGCACGTTCCCTGCCTGTGTCACAGTTCTCTAGCTAAATTGCTGAGGAAAGAAGCAGCTATTTGGAAACTGTTTGGCTCAAGAAGCAAGACTGGGTGGTTGAAGGGACTTACTCTGGGATGCGGAGCCTTTTGTGTCCGTTTGGGCCCAGCACCCAAGGGGTAGGGGTCAAAGAGCACTTTAGCTGCTGTCAAAAGCTCCTGTGAAAGGAGGTGGGTGGTGTTAAGTCCAGTGGAGAGATGTTACTTGAATCTTCATCCAGATGAGAGACCAGGTCACAGTGTCACAGTGCAGTGAGAAAGCCCTGTAGGATTATGCTGCATTTGCCAGGAAGGAGCAAAAAAAAAGAACCCAAAGGTTTCTGAATCTCAGGACAATCAACTCAGACCTTTCTAGAAGCCTCTTTGTATATATTCACACGGCCACTACTTTTCCTCCCCAGCCACTTCAATCTCTTTTTAATCTGGAGAGCCAAAATAGCACTATTTCCAGGCAACAGAGACCAATGACCTTCCGTCTTCAAAACAAACTGTCAGGACAGTTTAGGCCAAAGTCTGAGCTGAGCACACAAACACAGCCCGAGCAGCCACCCGTTTTCCAAGAACTGTTACCCGCCCTGTGTCCTCTGTCACCAAGCAATCCAATGGGGAACAATGTGGAGGGCCCTACACGAGGACGAACTCAGAACACCTCAGCTCCTTCAGACCCAGCTGCCGTCAGACCTTTGCCATCCAGCTGTGGTGACCTGGCTGTGGCCTAGATGTGACAGTTGTCACAGGGATTCACATCAGATAAAGCTAGGGCGCCTCACAACGATGCACAAATTCGGCATACGCTGAGAGAAGCAATGCCTGTGACAAGGCCATTCATAATTTGAGGTGTGATTTCAAGTGGGGAAAGAGGGGAAAAAAGGGGGGGGGGAACCTAGTTAAGGATAGCTATTTTTATCCCCAAATTAATACACTAATGTGCAGTTAGGTGGTGAAAAATGACTGTCTAACAGCACAGCAAGGTTCTGTATTTACTTACTGTCGCTGATTTCAGAGCAAATTGGCTCAGGTTATAAGTCAAAGAAGGATTCTTCTGCTGCCAGCACTACACACTTCAAGAGATATCAGAAAATCAGGCTTCTTACCTTATCACTGTTAAAAGACTGTGCAATCAAAATGTAACTGACAATTCAGCTGATGCATGAGCAGAAATAGATGCCAGCTCACTCTCCCATAGCTAGAGAAACTCTGTAAAGCTAACAGGATTAAAAAACATTTTGTCAGAAAAATAAGTGGCTATGACAGACCCAGGGAGCAGGCAGAATAACAATTTGGCTATCTAAGGTGGGTATCACAGTGGCAGGTGCGCTTCAAGTGCTGCGCTGCACTGTACGGTGCCCTCTCTGGCAGCCTCGCACCAAGGAATCTAACGTGCTCTGCAAACGTCGGTTCATTTAATGCTCACAACACCACAGGCAGGAATGGCAAGATGCTGGGGTAAGAAGGGTTAAAGTAACTAGATCAGTGCTGGGAGCAGGCCACATACCTGCAGATCTCTAGCCTTCACCCTTAGAATCATGGAATCATTCAGGTTGGAAGAGACCCTGGGAATCATGGAGTCCAACCATCAGCCCCACTCTGCAAAGTTCTCCCCTACACCAGATCCCCCAACACCACATCTCATCGACTCTGAAACACAGTCAGGGGTGGGGAATCCACCACCTCCCTGGGCAGCTGATTCCACCAATTGACCACTCTTTCTGTGAAAAACTTTTTCCTCAGCCTCCCCTCAGCCTCCTCTTCCTCAAACTAAGCAAGCTGTGCCCCTTTTCTTAAATAGTTCTCCCTAACAAGCATGTTTTGAGCCCGATTCTACCACTGGCCACATGCTCTGCAGGTTTTTTAAAGTTAGCTGAAGTGTTAGCTGAAGAGAAATTTTGCAGGTAATTCTGAAAACCCTGCAGTTGTGCAATCATTCACACTGGAACCTTGTGGTGCAGTTTTTATCCTAACAGAGATCCTCCTCCCACCCTAGCAGTAGGCTTTGCCCACTGATATGGCGTCATTTCCAGGGAAGTCATCACACATCTGAAATGGCTGCGAGTCTAAAACCTGTTTACCCCACTGGAGGGCACGGGGTGGGATGTTTACCATGGCACATCTTATCACAGGCATCACAGATGCTGATGAAAGAACCACAGCTTGTGGGTTTAAGGAAAGGGCTTTCAAGCTCTAATGATCATAAATGACAGCAATCAGAAGATTTCTGTACAAATAAGCTACGTTCAGAAGACAGGAGAATCTTGATGAAATTGATGTCCTAGGAATAGGACCTGGAGAGCATCAATCACAAGCAGGACTGTAAGATGAGGTGATCAAAGTCCAAGTGGGAACGCTGCCTTCCGGTGTACTGAGTACTGACCTGGGTAGTGGGGACGTCTGATCACCCTCAACTGTAAAGAATTTCTTCCTAGTATCTAATCTAAATCTCCTCTCTTTCAGTTTAAAACCTTGTTACCCCCTTGTTCTATCCCTACACCCCCTGACAAAGAGTCCCTCCCCAGCTCTCCTGTAGCCCCTTCAGGTACTGGAAGGGTCTCTAAGGTCTCCCCAGAGAAAGGAGATGAACTAGGGTGGAGATAAAAGGTTTTCCTGCCATTGGGGTAGATGTTGGGGAGGGATGCTAGCTCATGGCTGGTAAGACAAGCAGAATGCCATGTTGGAGCAGGAGGTGAGTGTTTATTTTGTATTTCTAATTTAATTAGAAAGAAGAGTTGCTAAAGAGCAGCTCACTTCCCCAAGGGTGAGGCTGCCTGAACTGAAGGCAGGTTACAAAGAAGTATCACATCCCCAACAGGAAAATGTATCACCCTTCAAGAACTCAACCACTTCTCATGCACCCAAACATACTTCAGAATAGCCCAAAAGAGGTTCCTTCCCTCCCACATGGAAGCAGCTGCAGAGAAATCTCAGCTTAATATCGACACCTCCAGCCTGGAGAGTACCCAATTTGCCTCTGTGACATCTGTAGTTTGGAATAAAAAGATGTGTGATGCGACAGGAGGAGGAACAGGCAACAGTGAAGAAGGTGAACAGTGCCCTGTCCTCATTTCTAAAAGCCTCTGAAGACAAGGGAGATAGAGGGCTGCAGCCACAGATTGCTTAATGCTTCTGTTCTTTACCAGCCACAGTTAAAAGGACGAAAAGCCTATTAAGAGGCTGAAACATACTGTGTAGCTTCTTTGCTGCAATTGTCTGCAAATCCTTGTGCTCCAAAGCATTTTCCTTGAGAGTGCTCCTAGGCACGCTACAAACAAGGCTAAGTACTGCCAATTGTTTTAGCATGATAAATGCATTTAAAAGCTTTCAATATTTTTGTCTGTTTACAGCCACGCTCCTTAAGGAATTGTGACAAGCTTGCCAGAATGGAGAAGTTGCAAAACGCTTAACTCCATGCTGGAGTTAATG
The DNA here is from genome assembly GCA_013400555.1 of Jacana jacana. Taxonomy (NCBI): domain Eukaryota; kingdom Metazoa; phylum Chordata; class Aves; order Charadriiformes; family Jacanidae; genus Jacana; species Jacana jacana. The sequence goes on along the minus strand of VZTM01002876.1, from coordinate 194,341 downwards.
CAAAGTAAGAAACCTGGGTGTTCCTGGGGCATCCTTGAAAGAGGATGGCAAAGGATGAACAAACCCAAATCACTGCTCCTGACAAAGCGAGATGGGGCAAGAGCAGTGGCTGGTCGTACACACAAGGCCCATTTCCAAAACTGCTTCCTCCAGATAGCCCGGCAATCGTAAAGGCAGCTTCCATCCAACTGACAGCAACAGCCCGATGTGAGTTAACTCTCTGGGTGCTTCTGCAGGAACTAGAGAGACAAGTGCCTCATCTGAGGCAATAAAAGGACTTGATGGTGGCACCACAAGCGGAACAAGGAGGTTCCTCCCTGTGCTGTGGCTAACCTGAAAGCCAGCCCTTCCTCTGCCACCTTCATCAGGGCCAGCTGCTCTTGCAATGCAGAGGGGAAGCAGGGCTGCCAAAAGGCCATCCTACATGACACGTTGCTGGTATTTCCACCTCCAAATCACTTTCAAACACATCTCACAGCCCCCCAAAGCTAATAAAACCTGTGTAGGAAGCTGTACTCAGTCTCCACGCAACACGCATCTATGTCCAAGAGATCACACCCATGTCATGTACCTGGTGAAGGGAAGGAGTGGGACACCAGAGAGTGCAAAAACAGAATGGGAATGTTCCTTCATACTGTATTAGTCCAATCCTTTGGCCCTGAGGAAATAAAGCTCACAGATAATTTGCCCACTAAAGAACTCTACTCCACTCTAATCTGGGTGAGGGACTCTGGGAGACAATCTCTGCAAAGATAAGGCCTGTGGAATGAAACCAAGAGACCTCTGCACAGCAAGTTGATCCCTCAGAGGGTTGGGAAAGGGCTGCTGAAGCAGATCCTACTGGTCTTCTTCCCATGGCAGAAACTGGGCAGGCGGGGCCAAGCCAGGGCAGAGTGAGGAGAGCAGGGAAATACTTTGAGTGCAAATGAGGCAAAAGACAATTCATATTCCAGAAAGTCAACAAGTATCTCAACAGAACGAGCAGGGGAATAGCACTGGAATTATGTAAGTGGCTCACATAAAAAAAAGGTAATCTGCTAAAGAGTAAAATTATACAAGCCAGTAAGCAGATAGTATAAAGAGCCTTTAATATTGATTAACTCACTCAATATTTCATGGAATTCACATCTTGCTCAACAGTGGAGAAGCGAGAGAGAAAACGCTCCGTTTGGTCAGGTCCTGACGTCGACAAGCCCAGACAGAGAGCGGCACCATCAGGTTTAGACTGACTTCATGTTTTAATAAAGACACTGGTTGGTTTTAGCACTGTTCTCAGACATGTTTGGTGCTAAAGCTGTACACAGTGGTGACACAGGCTGGGCACTGAGACGCCTGTAGGAAGGAGATTCCCAGCAATGGGATACAAGTAGGTGACCCCTAGAAGCTGTATTTAAAGTCTCACTTCATAAAAAAACAGGAAGAGATCAAAGGTGTTCTAGACACCTCACTGCATGGCAGAGAAAGGAATGCACATGGACATAGAATCATAGAATCACTGAGGTTGGAAGAAACCCTTGGGATCATGGAGTCCAACCATCAGCCCCACTCTACAAAAGGTCTCTCCTACACCAGATCCTCCAACACCACATCTCATCGACTCTGAAACACAGTCAGGGGTGGGGAATCCACCCCCTCCCTGGGCAGCCCATTCCAGGCTCTGACCACTCTGGATGGGAAGAATTCTTGCCTCATGGCCAGCCTAACCCTACCCTGCTGCAGCTTGAAGCCATTCCCTCTCCTTCTATCGCTCATTGCCCGTGAGAAGAGACCAGCACCAACCTCTCTCCAATGTCCTTTCAAGCAGTTGTAGAGAGCGATGAGATCTCCCCTCAGCCTCCTCTTCCTCCAACTAAACACTCCCAGCTCCCTCAATGGTTCCTCAGGAGATTGATTCTCCAGGCCCTTCCCCAGCTCCATCTCCCTCCTCTGCACTCGCTCCAGCCCCTCCAGATCTCTCTTGGGTTGAGGTGCCCAGAACTGGACACTAGACTCAAGGGGTGGCCTCCCCAGTGCCGAGTCCAGTGGGATGGGACCTTAAAAAAAAAAAGGAAGCAATGAAATTGTACTAAAAGATTATTGAGAACTCACCAAACATGTTACCGATGTGGCCATTCTTAGTCAGCGGTCGCAGTTCATTTTTCCCAAGTGCATATTGTTTGTAGTTGTCCCAAGCGAATTTCATCATCTGTAAAAAGAAAAGTTGACTCAAAGTGTTTAACAGAACCAAAAGCTTTCTGAACTTCAGGTCTGGAAAAAAAAACCACCCAGGAGTTTCCTACCCACTGCTAAACCCGGCTGCCAACAGCCCATTAGTTCTATAGTACTAATTCCCACTGAACGGGGCCGCGTTCAGCCGTTCACTGAAGTCTCAAACTCATGGCTCCTGGTGCAGAACCTGAGGTTGGTGCATTTCAGAAGCACCCCAATATCAAGCACACCAAGAGTCCCCTCTTCCCCTGGGCTGTGCAAAGCAAGTGGGAATGTTAGAAAGAAGCCTCCCATCTCTGAATTTCTGACCTATTTTGAGGAGTATCAGTACTTCAGAATGGCAACTGGGCTAACAGCGTTAATCAGCCAAAGCTGATATATATCCCCCACGTACAGGGATGTTATCTTCTGAGTTTTCACCTTTATGATAGAGATAATGAAACTTGATCAAACTGCAAACCAGCCCGCTCTGCCCACCTTGCAGCAGTTCCTGAGGGACAGAGTGAGCTCACTGCTGTGTGAGCAAAGGAAGAAACTGGTCTGTGTTTAAGGACTGCACAGGAGTGTTCTTTCTCTTAATGACCAGAGTAGCTTCATAAAGAAGGGTGAGATTCATGACATTTTGCTATCTTCCTATCCAAACTCAAAAGTGCTTTCTTAAGAGAGCCCTGCAGATGGACTGAGTGATTTCTGAGAAACCCCTTCCAACTCAAACAATTCTGTTTGGGACATTTGAACCATCCTGCCTGGGCTCAGCACATTAACCTTTCCCCAAGGACTGCAAGGCAGCGGGTTTGTGCGAGTTCCAACACACACACAAACACACACACATCAGCGCTGCTTTTTCTGTCCTCCTGCCCCTTTGGCTCCAGCTGGTAGGAAAAATTAAACCTACAAGTATCCTCTGTGCAGGAGGAGAGACTAGGACTTGTCAAGCTTCTAAGGAGTGCCTTAAATAAAGCTCCCTTTCATAATCCACACAGCCTGGCTCTGAACAGTTACAGTCCCTCCATCACAGTGACCTGCACATTCTTTGATTCAATCCCTGGGAAAAATAAAAAGTCAGATAACAAAGGGAAAGCAGGCAGCTTCAAAGAATCGACAATATTTTCCGCTGCCGCTCAACCAAGATAAGAGTCTTCTAAAATGCTTCACTCAAACAAGACATTTGAAGAGAAAAGGACAGTTTAAAACAAACCATTCCTCCCCAGAGTGCCCCCATAAAGTGTCTGCAACAGCATTTGCTGCTCTGTTTCAGGATCAGGATACGAAGGTTACTTTGGGCTGAAATTCTTATTGTCATTTCAGTCCATACTTCTGTCCTTCCCACCAGCTGCGTTTCACAAACCCAACTTTACAGCCCCCAGACAGTATCCTCCCTAATTAGCCCACGTAGACAAAAAGCCACATGGCCAGATTTCTCCCTGCCTTTTTAAACATTGAGCTTCCAAACTAAAGTTTCATAGAGCTGGCCATAGGGACGAAGATAAACATTTGCTGAACTGATTGATACTCCAACAGCACCAGGAGAAGGAATGAATGTTGGACAAACAAATAAAGTCAACTAAGGTTTTAAAAACTCAGTGTGGGATGAATTAGTCACTGGAGCACTCTGCTCTGAGGAAACTAAATAGTGACTTGGGTGGTGGTGGGGGAAGAATCCACTCCAACACGCCTCAATTGTATGATTTGGGGTGTTCATTTCATTTTTGCTACATCTCTGGGGTTTTTTTTCAGTAGCAGCTTTATTCTGAATGGGAAGTTTTCATTCTTCAGAAACATAAGAAGGCAGATCTTTGAGGAACTCTGGGCTCCCTCTGCCAGTACTAGGCGGATGCTGTTCTGTCTCAGAGCCTGATACTGAAACTTCATGCAGGGAGGACGGGGTTTCCATACAGGCGGCTTTCCCAGAACGAGCCACAGGGCTGGTGCACCAGAAGGGAAACAGCAAGGCCATCTACTCACTTAATTTCTCTTCTAAATGAGAACTGAGGAAGGAGGAACCACCCTTCTGGCACACAGAGAGCCTGGACACGGAGAGGATGTGGAAATGACCCTGTTTTGTTGCACAAAACTCCTAACGTTGTAATTCTGAATCCGAGTCATTTTAGCTGAGTATGGAATTTATACTAGTTTCCTTCCCTCAACTTTTTTAACTCCTCCATGCCAGAACATCCAAAGTTTCCTCTCCAAAGCCTGTGAGAAACCTGGGCATCTCTGCCACGCTGGGGCTGATGGCTCCTGGGAGCCAGGGTTCGCTGACACCTCCATCATAGGCAAGAAAACTGCCCTGGGTTTCCCTTCAACGGCCACGAGGGAAATGCCCTCCCCTCCTTCCATCTTCTCACACGAGGAAGGACAGGGCACGAGGCCCTGCTGACAGACACCTCAGAAGTGACAGGACTCCCTCCCAAGTGCTATTTGAATAACTAAGTTTATTCTTAATTTGCCTATACAACCATTTAAGCTGCATTTGTCACGGTGCTGCAAAAAGGTTCCCTACAAAATGATTTCTCGGGCTGTGCTGGCTGCGGTGTCTTACGTTCTCCTTCTCTGCTCTGCCCCGAGCTGGAAATCAGGCAGAGGATGGATGAGATTGGATATGCTGCCTCCTCATACTAAAGGGTTGTCAGTTTTCCTTTTGGTGAATAAAATTTGGTTCACTGCTTTCAAATCCCCTATACTTGGGAGGCAAAAATGCATAATGCGGTGCCCTCTTTCATTTTCCAAGATCAAGCTTTTCTCTCTCTAACGACGGGTTCCAGCAGCAACTGGAAAAGTTCAGAAGCCAAAATTATCTGCCCATTTTGGCTTTCTGCAGCTGCATTTCCAACCCAAATTTAGCAATACAACTTCCAAACCACTGAAGAGATTCATCAAGTTTCTAAAAGCGGAGATTCCACATTAAAATCCCGGCTGGAAGACTGAGACAGAGCTCTCAGAAGCTTTTCTGACCGAGGCTGGAACGGAAGGGGATGGAGCAGAGCGGTGCAAAATGGAAATAAATGTGCAGAGGCAGGACTGAAGTCCACTTTCTGATGAGACACCAAGGTTAGAAGTGAATATTTTATACCATCCTAGTCATGACAAATCACAATACGTCAGCGTTAACACCACGCTGTTTTAGACTTGAAAAATGGCACCAGAACCACCAAAATTATGGAAAGACAGCCATCATTTTAGATTTTCTTCTTACCCGTATGCCATCTGCCATCTAATACACAATTATCTATTTGGCCCTGAAATTCTCATGACCCTGACTTTCAGCTGATTTACAGCAGACACTTCCAAGTTTATAATGGAGTTTGTCAGACTGCTTTTTGTTTTCTATAATCTGCAAGTCACTTTTTCTTTTGGAGAGATTATATATCCAAATTAACGACAAGTAACCAAACCAAATTCTGAAAACCTACACTATCACTTCCATCCTTCAGGCCATTACCTTTTCTTGTGCTTTCTTCCATCTAACCCCCCAAAAGATGTTGCTTTCAAGCCCCCAGGTAACTTATACGGGCAGCAGCACAGAGCCAGGCACTGGAGCAGGGTCCTGCATCAAGTCATCTGCTGCTTCAGCGTCATCATCCACAACTTTAAGACCCCACCTGGAACACTGTGTCCAGCTTTGGAGTCCTCAGCACAAGAAGGATATGGACCTGTTGGAATGGGCCCAGTGAAGAGCCAGGAAGACGATGAGAGGGCTGGAGCCCCTCTGCTATGAGGACAGGCTGAGAGAGTTGGGGTTGTTCAGCCTGGAGAAGAGAAGGCTCCGGGGAGACCTAAGAGCCCCTTTGAAGGGGCTACAGGAGAGCTGGGGAGGGACATCCCTGGAGGGGTTCAAGGCCATGCTGGACGGGGCCCTGAGCAACCTGGTCTGTTGGGAGGTGTCCCTGCCCAGGGTTGGAACTCGAGGATCTTTAAGGTCCCTTCCAACTGGAACCATTCGATGATCCTATGAACTTTGCAGGTTCTCAACACGGCAGCATTTAGGTCCCCCAAACACCCAAACCCACTGCAGAACAAGGCTGGGTCAAAACTGCTTTCAGAGCTTTTTTTTTCATTTAATGCATGGAACTATTTTTATTTAGAAGCCAGCTTTATAAATACTCTCCTTTAAAATCCTGGGCCAAACACTAAGTGCTTGTTTCCCTTCAAATACCACCACAGGCAATCATACAGACATTTCATGTTTTCACCGATACCCCAAACTTCTCCATCTGCTGAGCCATTGATACCCCAAACTTCTCCATCTGCTGAGCCATTGATACCCCAAATTTTTCCATCTGCTGAGCCTAACAAGAGCATCACAACAGCACCCACACCCCTACCACACCTTTGCCCATTCTCCCCTTTCTGTTTGCTCTTGACGTGTCTTACTCTTACATTTCCTGAGATCCAACATGCCAAAACACTGAATAGAACCCCCTCTCCGGACTCAGTAAATAAAAGCATCAATAAAGTTGATGACACCTAAGGGGTGACACTGCCTCTACATGCCATAGTGCTGTCCCCCAGTCCAGCAGCGCTTCTGTGATGCTGAAACACAGGAGATATCGAACAGTTGGAATTTACATTCTCTGCCCACGTGTAGCACAGTCTGGATTTGCAGAGTGCCAGCACTTTACTGATTTTCAGGGAACCTGAGGTTATGGAAAAATCAAGATTCCAGTGGAAAAGCAGTTGGGAATAATCCAGAACAAAAAGGCATTGAGTGAGTTCCGTGATCCAAGATAATGAAGAAACAGGGCTCGGGAGAAAAGCTTGACCAAGGGAGAGCTTTCACTCTGAAAAGATGTGCAAATCCGATCTTCTTTAATTTATGTAACAACTAAACCACTCAAAATCCCCGGGTTTCTGCAAAAAGCAGACAGATGAGAGAAAAAAAAAAGAAAAAGAAGAAAAAATGCCCCCCCCATCACTTGCTCTCCTTTTGTTACCAGGGAAGATTTGAAACTGCAGAGCATTCCCAAACAGCTATTTGATTAGTTTTATCCATCTCGGCTGGGATAATTAGTAAATGCTTGAAAGATGAAATCTAAATATACCAACCAATCGTCCCCTTTCCAGAACTTTCAAGGAACATTACACAAAGCCATTATCTTTACAAGATAACCACTTTTGTGGCTCTTTAGCCCCTTTCTTCAACTCCCCTTTAAATATTTAACTATTAAGCTAAGAAATTCATGGTTTGGGCTTTAAAAAAAAACAAACAAACAACCACCAAACAAACCCAACATCCAAACAAGCACAAACCAACCAACCAACCAAAAAAAAGGGTGTTGGTGCAAGTAATTTTAAATGTTTCTTTCCCTGTTGTGCTTCTTACTTGTTTTTTTCCCCACCTCAAATTACCAGACAGAAACTCCTCTCTCTGCAGCTGGGGGACGATCAGTTGGGGGACGATCAGTTGTCGTATTGGTTTCAAAACAAGAGCCTGGTTTTTCCCCATCTCTAACCTTCTTGCTACCCCAAAATAACTCTGCTTTGGTTCAGATTTTTAACCTGCAATATAATGCCATACATCTTCCCCAGTTGTGTAAAAAATAACGTGCTGCATGACAAGATGCAGAGCAAAAACAGGAACCAACCATTCGTCTTGCAGAGAGAAGAAAAAGTCTGACTGAACACAGGAGGATAAGCCATTTATATCTGGAATAATGGATGGTATTTTTTTCTAATCAGACTTGCATACACTGGTATAATTCAGGATTGACTGCAGGAAAGGTAACAGAACAGTAACGTGTTTGTTATCTGTTGCTGTTTTTAATATTGTCACACAGAGATATTTATACCCACACAAACACCATGGCAGAATGTTATAAAAAGGATAGAATTTGTTTGAAAATCTTTAATATAAAGCTGAGCAACTTCTCAGGCTACTTCTTTGGGACGCTGTCCTCGGAAATGTTTTTATGTGATAGGAAAAAAATAACCAAGAAGCTGCATGTTAATGCCAGCTGATTGAAAGCTTCCATTTAGGCAGACACTAACATCCACAGGCTTTTACTCCGTGGGTTTAAAAGCCTGTAGCTCGCAGAACAGATACTGCTTCAGCACATGAAAGGCGTTACCAAGCAACCCACAGAAACGGACACCAACATTGACAAGCCATTCTAAAGTAATTACATTTTATAATTAAAGATTACAGTAAATCCAATAGATCCCAACAGGAACTCGAGCAATTTAAAGACATGCTAGCTAACCTGCCTGCTTTATAGCATCCATGTTAGCTCCTGTCTTTGAATAAAACATTAAATGAATTGCAGAGATTTTCACTTAACGGGCCTTCAAGCAACTGATAACCATTAGAGAGTCTCACCTTGGTACCTGTTAATCTAACATCACCTCATTTCTCTAACTTCTTCTTTTAACTGATGGTAAAGGGGTGACTACCAGGAAAACCCAAGGCTGTTACTATCAAAAAGCTCTGGCAAAAATCAAGTCAACACAATCTCTTCGATTTAACTGCTTTCCATTCCTGACCATTCTCATCCACTTGCTGGGCAACTCCCACCCGCTTCGCCGTCTGCGCCACAGTCCTCATCCTCTTCTTCTAAAAGCACTGGGCAGAATATAGAGGAACAACCAAATTATATTAAACAGTGTGGGACTGAGCTCACTTGGTGAATTTCTACTCAATCTTCTTCCACCCAACTATCTTGCAGACCCAGAAGCAAAACTCAAGGTCTGTCTACACGCACATGGTGTAGGCCATGACCTCTCTTGTCAGGGAGAAGAGCCAGGACCCAGGCAAGGTCCCTGACTCAGGAGAGCTGAAATTACTCTCTGGCAGCTGCATCAACACAGGAACACACCTCTTGGTCAAGGAGGTGATCCCTGCAAGCAAACATTTGAGATTAGACACGCAACCGTTAAGGGGCAGGAGGTTGATGAGCCTCCCCGATAACCCAAGACTGACTCCCACCACAAACCCACTTCCTCAAAAGCAAATTTCATTAAATACACCCTTTGGAACAATGCCCAAAGCTCAGGAAAGCCTCAGCTCTTTGACAGCTGCTTTTGCCACCGTTCTACTCCATTTCTCCTTAGCCACAAGATACAGGCTCATGTTTCCATCCCCGAAGCACCAGCCCGAGTACGTAACTCCTCCCTTGTCTCCAGCTCTTTATAACGGATTCTAACCCAAAATTTCAAACCTTGTCAGCCTACTGACTGTAAATACATCGAGTGATTGTTTAGTGCTTGATGGGAGATAGATACTGTGAGTTACTTGCTCCGTGTCACTTCATCTAGAAGTAAATATAGCAGTAATTCAGGTGATGGGTGAGCCGGGCTTTGCTTCAGATTTTTCTGGCAAGGTCTTGGCAGATTGTTTTCAAACTGGCACTGATTTTTATTACATCAGTTACTATCACAGTTAACCCCCTTTTGCCCAACAGCCAAAGACACAGCAGGCCATTGCTCAGTAGACAGATCTCCATCCCTGGAAGCAATGGAGGGTTTCTTTGTGAAGTTAAGAGAAACCACCTTCCATCACGCTGCCACGAGGCATCTGCCAGCACATTGTAATAGAGCAAAAAGTTTCAACTTCTGCTGGCCATTCCAGACAGGGCAGCTGAGGAAGGGAGAGCTGTACAGCTCAGATCTGCAGAGGTAAGCACTCTCTCCCCACCACAATCAGGGAAAAAGCAGGACTTAGAAGCCTGATTTGTACCAGGGGAACAGGAAAAAAAAACCCAGCAGAGAGTAGTCCAAGGTCATTAGTGTTAGTGACAAGGACAGAAATAGAACTCAAGAGTCTTCCTGACTCACAGCCCCTGCTAGGAAAGCTGAATGGGAGAAAGAGCAGCTCAAAACACAATTAAACTAACTCCTAATTAAATTCCTAATGCAACTAGATTTAACTGTGTCAAGAGGGGAAGGAAAAAAAACATATCCTTCGATAAGACTATCTCACGCATTAAGGCCCAGCTGGATCCAGCTGCATCTAAATCAGGAAACATGTCAGCAAGAGCCGTTGATTTTGCAGTTAGTTTCTTAATGAGATGCTAGACTGTAAGAGGACGACAATGGTTTTGAGAACAAATTTGCAAGTCTAGACCAAAGCACAGGGTGATTTAGTAGAGAGACGAGAAAAGCTGTAGTCTCATCTCCTTCACTTCCCAGAATCAAAGCTTGTGGAAAATTCTCATCGAAATAAAAGCCATTTGTGTTCTCACTCACCCTAATGCTGTCAGCTTTGTATCTCCTCCGAGCCTCTATAACTGATCAAACATATGATATTCCAGAGCATGACCGAAGCCGACTCTGCACAAGGCCAGCAATAAAAGCCATGAAGATCCTTCTGGTCCTAAGCTTGTTACCTCTAACTGCTATTCAAGCACTCGCTGTCAGGAGATTTAGAGAACTTGCACAAAACCCGTGCTGTCCAGTTTGTAGCCGGCAGCCTCAGCCACAGGAACTGACCCTATTAAATTTGAGGGATGATTTCTTCCCCAAATGGATACTCCAAAGGTAATTTGGCACTCTGCAAAAAAAATTGGGGTTGGCGTCAAAGAGCACGTCTAACCATAGCTTGTGTGATGCAGATGAAAGAGAAGATGTTGGGCCAGCAAACGTAGAGAAAACAGAGATGTAAAAGGAAGATTGAAAATCAGAGAGAGAACACTTGGAGAAAGACGAGCTTAAAACCATAGGAATAATTATGATCTCCCTTGTTCTCACTTCAGAACAAAGGCAGAAGTAGCTCTTTGAGCAACAACCCTAACTATGAGGAAATCAGAAAAGCAATTTAAGGTCATTATAAGACATTTGGGGTTTGGGTTTGTTTTTTTTTTTTGGATAGTGTGCAGAATTTCAATTTAGCTCTGGTTTACTGCTTCTATGCAGATTTCCCACCCAAAACACATTTCTTAAATGGAAATTTAAGTTGTGAGTATAGAGCTGCAGCATTAAAGAGTGTTTTCAAAGGTGGAAGATATCAGAACGTGTTCAAATAAGAACTGAAGATAGGAGATCAATCTCTTCTCGTAAAATATTAAAATACTAGATAATAATATTCTAATATCAGAATACCAGATATTTAGAAGCATTAAATTATGCTGTACTTTACCATGATGCTGGTTTTAGGGATTATTGTGCTTGCTGTGCTTTTAGAAGAGAAAAGGTGCTGCAGATCCAAATCCATGCAGACTTTCATGCCCAAAGAGGTGAATCGAGCAAATACTCTCCTCAACGCTACTGCGATGCCACAAATCACTACCTTTACACCCTAAAGTAACGCTTCACTTCACAAGATCACTTTGGCTAACAAAGTTACACATTAGGCCACGGCTTTCAAACAGGCCAGAAGTCTTTCTAAGGCCACTGCCAGGGGTTGCACACAGAAAGGACAGCAGGTGGACCCAGAAAGCAAGCAATACACTTTGTGTGACACTATTATTTGGATTTTTCAAGTCCTTTTAACTGCAGGCTGGACAATCTGGTAATGGCTTTTCTTAGCGACCACTATTTTAGTCCAACCTGCTTTGAGGAAAGAAAATGGGACAAAAACTACTTACCAAGTAACTGTGCTTCTTCAAATGTCACCGCAGAGTCCCCCTCCCAAGTTTTGTGCCTGCAGCATAAATCATGCAGGAAATTCCCCGAGCTCTTAAGATTTTGGGGACCGTGACATACCTATAGGCTGCCTTGAGGGCTCTTACATTTCAGCTACATTCCTTCAAGCATGTACAGCATTTTTTCTTTGTAAATCCCTAATTGCACACAGGTGACAAACTCTCCTGAAAAGTGACCAATGTCCCAGGTGAACGATACAGACCGATGAGTTAAAACACCCGGGCCAGACTCCATCAGCTCCTCACCATCGTACCCCCACGATCAAAGGGAAGGTGGGTGGAAACACAAATACTGAGCAAGATTGTTTTTCCAGACCTGCATTATGACAAGGTAAGTCATTTTCTCTTTCCCTACAGATACCATCTGTGCAGGATTCTCATTTCTGGAGAGCCAGAGCCCAAGGGGATGCTCTAAAAGAAACTGTAGCTATAACTAACCAAAAATGGGCAGACTGCAAAAGGAGAAAAAAAATAAGAAAACAACAACAACAACAAAAAGGTGTGGGGACATTTTTCTTTTCTTTTTCAAGGAAAATAATAAAAAGAAAAAAAAATGTTGCTAGAATCTACCCATCTGTGGGTTCAACACCAACAGATCAATTACAGAACAATTATGAGAAGAAACAAAACAGAGAAGATATGAGGCTTTGTACCTCTGAGCCCTGGATGTGGGACCACAGAGGGAGCGATCTGTGGAGGTGGAAGTGAAAGATGAAACAAGGACCACAGTCTCTGTGCATAAATCTGCCACAGAGCCGTCCTGAGGCAAGTGGATAAAGCCTTCCTCACCCAGAGAAGGAAATATCCCCACAGCCATCATAAAGAATGATTATGGAAATTATGATGCACCAGAAGGTTCTGCGTAAGGCTCTGAAGCCAGCAGCCCAAGCTGGACAGCTGAAGAGCTATAACTCAGCCAAGAAAAGGTTTCTAAAGCATTTGTAGACACACAAAGTGAAGACCAGGCTCACCATCAGCCATATCCTCCTTTGGGAAGAAGGGATTTCTCAGCCTGGGACACAGGAAGATGCTCTGGAACAGGAGGGACTCAGAGTTGCTAAGTCAACGTAGGGAGCCAGGTGAATAAAGGGGACTGATTCACACCATGGCTCCAGGTCCAATCTTGGCTAAAGACAACCTGACCAGGTTGAATAGGCCTTTGTTAGGCCCTTACATCTGGAAAAGGGAATCAGAGAATCCACGCTGTAAGGAGTCCTTTCACAGGGAGAGAAAACTTAGCACGGTCACGGGTTCACTCAGTGGCTCGATAAACCCGTCTCACTCTTTCCATTTCAGGACTATGCATCTGAGCTGCCTCGTTCCTCCCAGCGCAGGCAAAGCGTGAATTGCTTTTGACACATGGATAGCTCAAGGGCCCCAAAAGCAGTCATAAGCAGATGGGATAACTGAAGAGGAAAGAAAGGAAAAAAAAAAAAAATGAAGAAAATACAGGCCAAGAGTTACCCTGCATCACTCCCGTTTTGCACTGTGAGAACAGACTTGGGGAGCAGAAGAAACATCTGTTTGGAAACTCTCTTTGTCTCGGTCCAAACACTGGAAGAGGAGAAAAGAGGGAAGTCGAGACTTGCCAGCACACCTCCTGCTTTATCTCACACTTGGATGGCTTAACGGGAGAGATCTGGGAGGATGAGTTTAGTTTAATGATTTCTTGCTGGTTCACCTGCTGCCCATCTGTCTTTGTACTCCTTGCTCGAAGGGACAGACCGGAGCATTGCTGTCCTCTCCCTTTCAAGAGTTACTTGTGATTTGAACTTCTGAAGAGAGGAACGGAGCAATTCTCAAGCATTAAGTAGTCAGCAGAGATTAGCCCAATAATTTATCAAAGGTAATAGCTAATAACAGACACGAGAAACTTGCTCACAGCCTTCTTAGAGCCTCACGTCAGAGTTGTCACCTTACAAAAGCGTTACAAGAATTTCTTGGACCACACCAGCAAGTTTATTAGCCAGAGGCTGATAAACTCTTCCAAGAGTCCCTCCATCAACAATAAATCATACAAATCAGGTTGCAAATACTGGATCTTTAATAAAAATGAAGTTGGTGTAGCGGATGCGAGGAGAATGTTAGAATTCAGCTGGCGGGATGAAGGGGACTCGCTCTTATCGGCCTGACCTCCCACCACGAGAGGGGCCAGGCCTTGGCCCTGCATTCACTCCAGCACCGCACTGGACAGTCATCCTACAGCAATGATTAATGAACTGCTGAAAGGATACAGCAAGAACTGGAAAGTTGGGAGATCTGGGTAATAAAGTAAGAAGAGAAACACAGAGATTCATCAGAATTGGAGACAGAAGGCACCTCCTAGGTCACAGACTCCAGGTCCCTGCTGGTGTAGCAGTAGCTCCCATGGTACCATTCTGGTCACGCTTCCTTTCGAAACCCAAGCAACAAGCTTCCACCCTGTTTCTCTTCCCAAATTCCAACCCAATATTCAACTCAAAAACGTATTTCTTTAGGTCTTTGAAATGCAGAAGTAAAAGAAGCCAAAGAGAGCTGTCTACAGCTTTATCCTACGCCAGCCAAGGAGCTGCCTTACCAAAAAAATCAATCTTTGGAATTATTCTACTGTGCAGCCCCTGATGAGAGTGGGCAGATCCGCACCCAGCAGCGACAACGTTCTGGTTGCTGGAGGGCTCGCTAACACGCAGAACAAATGTCTGCTGGATAAGATAATCAAATACAACTCTGATGGTTCAGGACTGAGGAATCCTAATATGGTATCAGTATTGGAGGAAAGCCTTCAAGAAAGCCAAAACATCCCCAGAAATCAGCCAAGGATTTGTTTGGGTTCATCTAGAACAATGCTGAACTTCCAACACAAATACGTGTCTTTCCTATGTAATTCCAGAGGAAAATGGAGGCTCAGATGGAAGAGGAGCCAGAAACATCCACATTTCCACGGGAATCATTTTATTCAGGAGCTGTGCTGGCTAACCCAGACAGCAGAAGGGTTTCAGGATGGATGAAATGTGATTACATTATAATTATCTTTTGTTACTTCGCAAAGTACACGGTTATGCACTTTCTTTACTGCCCAGGGAAATCATGTTAACACAATTAGAGCAAGAACCCTCTTTTAAACACGGTTTGCTCGGATGTTACTAACATGGTTCCAATTCTCAGTACAGGCAGCCTTCAGAACCAGCTTGCTCCATAAATCAGGGGGAGTTCTATCACTGCCTTCCTTTGAAGCAAGTACCAGCTCTTAGAGAGGAGACATTCTCTGAACATACAACTTCACTGTATATCATCACCCGGTGCGAGTGCTGTTGGCACGAGGAGATGCTGTAGAATTTCTAAATCTCTTGCATTTATTCTTCCTTGCAGCCTTACTCTTAAGGTATCCTTCTACCCAGCAATAAACTCGGAGAGAGAGAAATGTAACAACAGCTCTACGGCCATGCAATAGAAGCGTTGGAGGCCAGATTAGAACTAATGAGTTCTTGGCTCCCACTCAATCACAACCATCAGAACAATTAGCTCAAATAAGCCCGGGAACCGTTTTCTGCTTGGCTGTTGTCTGCCCATCCTCCCCGGTAACTTCTCAGCTGGAAAACTTCAAGCGGGTTTGACAGAGGGTAAAGGTCACAAAGAAGCTCAAGTTCAGCACAAATGGCCAGAAGAGCAGAGGAGAGACCCCCAGAGTGCCCCACTGAAGGCAGGAGAGCAGCACAAGCTCCTTTTATGCTCAGCCACAGCTCCCTACGCAGTGGGCAGCGATGGGTACCACGCACCCCACGCTGGATGGTTGCCCCTGGCCCATACAGCCCAGGGAGACACACCGAGAAGAGCGACAGGCACCACTGGGCAGGGGTGGGTGAGCTTCAGAGGAGCTTCAGAGGAGCCACAGGAGCTTCAGAGGGATGGGGAAAGCCACAAACTGCATGAGGGGGGATGTGGGGGCTTTGGCACACAGGATTCCTATTCCTAGAGAGCTGGGCTCCATTACCTCTCTGCTAAGAGAAGAAGGAAGTCTTAAGAGCACACTCTCCCTTTTCAAAGGCCATCGAGATCTCTCCTTTGATTCCAGTGCCAGCAGATAGGCACACACACAGGAACTCTGCATCTTTGCTGTCAACATAAGTAGATGCAAACGGGAAACACTGAAGTCACTTCAGTTTAGTGCAACCTCTAGCCATTACTTACACTCCAGTGTCCTCCCCAGGAGCACTGAACTGCCTGAGAGGAAACAGTTTTGCTGCACATTAGCTTTCTGGATGAGGGATAAAACCAATTGTGCCCATTCTACAGCGGTACGTACCGAATCCCTGCAGTGACACAATCAATCTGCCCTCAGGAACAGAACCCAGGACCAAGTGTCCTGTTCTAATTAACAGTAGACGCTCTGCCTCCTTTAGTGAGAGTACAAATGAGTAACACTCCTGTCCCATAAATAGAGGATGTTTATTATCCAGTCCTTCGGTTGTTCCCACCGCACTCTGTCTCCTCCAGTGGTTTGGGCCCATCACGCACCACACACTCGCATTACGCACGGATCACTGACACCGCTGCCCATGACAGCTCCTCTGGAGCCCTTCCAAAATATTGGGTCATATGATGAGCAGAGGACCGAGGGGATACACAGTGAAGACAGCAGTCATGGGAGTGTGCTCACTCCTCACGCCAAATCCATTCACGGTGCTCGGTGAAAAGTACTTCTTTGGGTAAGGAAAATTTAGCCTCTTCCCTAAGTTTAAAGATTAGGATGCTCCAAGCACCAGATTTCCTCTTCCCACCAATGAGGTGAATACTCTCTCCTGCTCTCTCCTTTTGGCAGCTTCATGTCAGTTTTATATTCAGAACTAAGTGACAGGCTGATCTAAGATACAGTCTCTTTACCCCCCCTCAGCCTCCCGTCTAAAATCTGAATTGTTTGAAATACTGAAAAACAGTTGAAATCATCAAAACAAACCGGTAAGCAATCTAACCAATAATAGCCTAACAGAGTAAAGCAAACAGGATTGATTAACATCACCTGTACCTCCTGCAATACAGCTCCAAAGAAGCTGGACACAAAAACCTTTCTCCCATTATGGAACAGATTTCAGCGTTGATTAAAAAGTTAATCAGGAACCTATAAATATTTTGGCTGGAAAGATGAAATCGTAACCGAGGTGACTGCTTTGAAGTAAATATTTGTACAACTGCATATATACCGTCCCCAGATTAATGGCAGAGCAGGGGGGTGACAGGAGCTTGACCCATCCCTGGTACCAACCCTTCTCTTTGTATTCCAGACCTCTCAAAAGAGTTTGTCTGTACGTACTGCAGTAATTCAGCAGGTTGGAGGTCCTGCACAAGAGGCTGCAGTGTGTCCTGGAAACTCATTTCACCACGTCCAGTGCTTGCATCCAGTCATTATCTGCAATCTGCCTGGAGAGGTACAAACTCCAACAATTTCGCTGCTGTGTGAATACTGCACTGTCTTTAAGTGGCAGTTTATAAACTAGTCTGGCACCAAATTTAGTTATTGTGGAACAAGCACTTTCAGCGCTGGACTTTGGAGATAAGAACAAACGTCTTCAAATTGCACCGTACTTCTAAGTTCCAGAATGCCCTCAGCTCGAGTCGTATCAGCAATAGCGTGCTCTGAGGTATCACTGGCATCTCGAAGGTAGCACAGATCACAGCATGTGAAGCAGTTTCTATGCTCATGTGCTATGCCAACAGACCAAGTATATTTTTAGTCAATTAACTGTATACCCTATAGCCAAAAGAGGGCTGAGACAAGTTAGATGTAAATTTTGTTTGCATGAACCCACCAGAGGCTACTGAAGCAAAAAACCACCACGCTGTATGCACCATTTGGGGGATTTACAGTACAGTATCCTTTTCCACAGGTCCAGTAAATAAATGCATAAGAAGGAACATGGAGCAAAGGAAAATTCCAGCAAGCCTGGAGCCAGCCAGTGCTTCAAACTGCAGAGAAATTCTCTCATTGCAGAGGTATTTCTACCCCAGAGAAAGAATTACGATCCAATTGCAGTATACCTGACTGGTCTGAGATCATCATCTAGTCCATCATAATAAGTGTTTTATTGAGAGCGGTTTTCTTCACTCCCAGTGTCCAAAGTAAGTCAGCTGGAAGTCACTGGATTTACATCTGACCACTGCAAAGGATGAGCTGTTTTCCATGGGTCTCAGTGAGAAAGATGAGCGCGGGGAGCTGCACTTCCACCTCGAACTGTGCGTGGTGTAACTCACGTACTGAAGCCACTGACAGATTACATTATCTGCTCGTAGAACTGTTCATCCCCAGATTACACGAAGAAAAGGCATTTGTTCCAAATGGAAGAATAGGAGTTGCACAGCGTAGGGAAAGGGAGATGTCTGAAACCTTTTTACTGCCAGCTTCAGAAATGAGATGGCTCAGGGACGACCGATAATGTGATTCACAGCACTACACCAACAGCCCAACTCCAACTGAGAGCTGTTTTGAGCCCGGCTGTCAATAAACTGGTGATCACAATCCAGTTCCTGGTGCCTATGCACCCATACAAAATCCCCTGAGAATAACCAGCTCTTGCCTCCAGGAAGGTGCGTGAGACGGAACGACCAGACGCTTCTCCCACCAGGGGTCAGGGCTGCGGCACAAACTCAGGAGAACGAAGAGCATTTCCCAGCTCTGCCCCAACACCACCCACTTTCTCACTGCGGTCAGGACTGTCAAAACCACACAAAGGGAACTCTGCAACCAACACCAAGTAACTCTCTACAGAAGTTGGGCCATTCCCACCCCGTGCCAATTATCTTTTAGTGACAAACTGCCAAGATATTTGTGTTTAAAAGACTGATCTACCTTAATTGGTGCCTGCTATCTGCAGAGTGATTTGGGATGACTGTGTTCACGGCCACCTTCCCCCTGGGGTCTGATTTTTGAAGGCAAAGATATCTTTAGAGCTGTGTTGACAGCGGTCAGCAAGGTGAGGCAAATGAAGGTGGAGACAGGAAGAAAAGACAGGATGAAGAGAACCACACTGTAAAATAAATAGGCTTCAGTATTACTAATCTGGAGGAAATGAATGCATGTGTCAAACCCAAGGGTACAATCCCAGCAGAGGACTGAAAACCTGCCTGAATTTGAGATATTCCCTTATTTGAAAGGGACAAGGGACACTGTCAAGTTAAGGTATTAGGTATTCTCAGACATCAGGCGAGGAAACTTGCCTTTTACGCCCATGAAGAAAAACCAGTAAATCTCCCGCTGTTCATATTTTTCTCACATCTCATGACTGGAAGTAACCTCGCTAGTTTAATTTCATTGATGGACACTTTCTGGTTCAGCTGGTTACAGCAGTTGTCCTTATGCACTGGGTGGCGTTAGTAGGGTCGGTATAAAAAGACTTTAGAGGAATGCTGTTCTCTCTCCCCACTGCTACCCTACCTGGGATACCCATGAAGCCAACACAGCAACAGTACAGCAAGCAGCACTCTGTTTTGCTTCATCCATCATCAGCAAAACTGTCAGCTCAGCTCCAACAGCAAAATCTTTATTACTGGTTGTGATGCAAAAGGCAGAAACCAGACGGTCTGATTTTCCCAGATCTGAGGCTGAGTTTGCAGCAGCGGCAGTTGGAGGGGAAATCATTTTGACTTTGCACTGAGCCAATTTGATCTGGAAATTGTTGAGAGCGAATAAATATGGAATCCCACTGTGGCGTTTCTGCAGTCACTTTCTGACTACAAACACTTTTTTTTTTTTTTTGAACATCAGTGATTAGTATTTGGCACATGTGGAAAAAAATTAGCTATTCCCTGAAGCCATGCATGACTGATCAATTGCAGAACTAATACGTTTTTCAGAGGTCAGTTTAAGAGATGAAGAATCCCAGGCCCTTTTAAATTTCCCCCAACCTGTAGCATGGGGAGATTTTTATTTGGTTTTATTGCACTTTTCTTCAAAAGGTCAGACTGCCCCAGTCCTCGGCTGCCCGCGGTAACACACAGCAGTATATCCCAGGCAATTCTCCAGGTGACCAGTGACCTTTTGCAGTAAGCACTCTGTGCCATACAGGTGCTCTCTTTTTCCCTTGTTCAGGAAAACAAATGCTTCTGGACTCTGGATTTGTCTTTAAAAAGGTAAATCGAACTTAAGAAGTCTGCCACTCTGCCAAGTCACCCCCCACTACAAAGCAGCATACCTGCATACACACAGCAGCCAAGCTCACTACAAGGCTTAATTCTTTTAACAGACTTCTACGTGCCATTTCCATTTGCTGGTCCACCTCCTTCCCTTCCCATTCAAAGCATGCAAGACACCTTCAATCTGCAAATGGCCCCGGTGTCCCCAGCCCTGCTTGGAGCATTCCCAAGGAGCAGTAAAATAGGAGACACCAGAGTGATGGGTTTCACACTCTCTTTTAAGCAGAAAATGTCTAGCAGGACTACGATAAATCAACACCTTCCACACATAACAGCCAAGAAACTAATGACACACCCTCTTTGGCTGAAGCATCAAGCAGCTTAGAGGTTGGGTGAGAAATAGCTGATTTTTGCTCTAACTCCTGCTCAGATTGAAGGGTCCTACAAGAAAATAGAAAGTTCCAAACCTCTAGGTTAGGCATCAGCCTTAGTCTTTGATCATGCACCAGTTCCTTCTCCTGGTTTTCATCATCTGGGCTCTGGGAGACACATGGGGGAAAAAGAGTATCAAACAGTCCCATCCATATCCACCCTCCCTGTTACAGAGGTGCTGCTCACCTGTAAGAATGGCCTAAAGGAAGAAGGAAAAAAAAACCCAACAACCAAAACCTTAAGTACCAGGACAGTTTGGAAGAGAGCTTAAAGCTCTGGAATAAGGAGAAAAAAAGCTACTTGCTGCTACTGCCCACACCACCTCAAAACAGCCAGCAGACCCCTGCTGGCGTCTCTCGCATCGCATGAAGAGTATTTGCAAGCCCAAATGCAGGATCATGACTTAACTTCTTTCTTTCTTGCAAGTTTTCTTACCCCTCTGTTGGTTTCTTTCTATCCAGTATTTGTCTTCTAACCTCTCTTGGTTTGTTTTCTTCATGTCCTTTTGATTTACACCAAACCTTATCTCTTCCACAAGCTGCACCACCGTCCCTTGTTCTGCACATTCGGTCTGGTATCTCAGCACCGTATTCATTTCTCTCTCTTTCTTAAATAAAAAGAGGTGCAGGCACTTTTAAGGAATAAGGGCTCTGTTTGAAGAGTAATTGGCTGTCAGCATAAAACTAGTATTTATGGATTCTTATCCCTGAAAAATCTAACTCTGCTACCCAGCACCGATTATGGCTGCTACAAACAGACGGGGTTGAATCCATACAACTCGCAATAATCCTATATTTAAAAAAATAATTAACTACAAATAAAGGACTGAATTCCACTAGCTTTCATAAATTTGATTTTTCCAATTTGATTTGTTTATACAGTGTGGAAGCTTGGTCATTTGTGGCTGTCTCACTACCCTAAGCGTACCTCGAAAGCAGGAGCCTGCAGCATATTCCAGCACATGCTCTGCGACTCCCCAGCACATGAAGAGGGCCGAGCACTGGAATATTCTGGACACCCCGCAGCTGAGATGTAGAATGAAAAGATGGCTCCATCACTCACCTCAACCTAGCTGCCTGGGATCCTAACAAACCCAGCACCCCTGGGTGCAGTGTGGCTGGAAGTTGGAATTTTACCAGCATTTCAGCCTTTGTTTTTATGACTGACAGAGATACCAGGAGGGGAGCTTGAAAAAAACCTTGTCTTAAAACAGAGGTTACAGTGAATGGAAGCCCTTGGGTGTGTTATTCTTTGACTCCTTTCTCTGTTCAACCTGGGGCAGCATCTCTGCTGACTACTTCCACCTCTGCGAGGGAACCAACCCAGGAAATTTATACTCTGCTTAATTAAATCCGTGCATTTTACTTATTGGCACCTCTTACTAGACCAAAATTCACTCCAAGTTGGTTATCCATCATAGCAAAAGATACAACAAACACAATCAAATACTACACAGAACCTATAGCTCCTGGTTTAACTAGGTCACGGATTGCTCTGCAACGTTCGCGAGGCTGACAGGCTTTTATGCAGGAACTGGAGGCACTGGACCAAATTCTGCCCCATTTCACCCCCGCAGCCCCGTCGATGAGGTTCTCCAGCCTCGGCAGGGTCTACACGAGGACAGGTCACTCTCAGCGGGCAACAATTCCCCAGCCAGCTCCACCCAGAGCCACAACAGGATTTACAGGGACAGCCAGCCCCACGCCTCCTCCCCTATGTCTGCCAGGGCACATCCCAGCCGTCCCTCCATCCCCACGGACCAGCATAAGTTTATGGCGACACCCCAGGATTACACCAACACCCCACATTTACACTAACACCCCAGGTTTACACCAACACCCTCTTGCACAAAGCAGACACCTCCCACCAAGCAAGTGGGGATTTTTTTGGGGGGGGTGTTTGGTTTGGTGGGGTTTTTTTCTCTTCTTGTTTGTTTTGGGGTTTTGTTTCTTTTCCCTAACAACCAGTCTGAAAGTTCCCTTTGCCTAATTTAAGCTCTTTAGTTTTCAGTCACACCATGTCAGGCTGCACTAACATTTCCTCTCCGGTGAGAGGAGACAGCCATGTGTGCCCGCCGACACCTCACAGGCAGGGGCCATGCTGGATGCCCCCCACAGAAAGTGACACTGCCCGATTCTTGTCACCTTTCCTGGGAAAAGGAGGGAGAAAGGGGCACAAGGGGTCTGTGTGG
Source organism: Jacana jacana (assembly GCA_013400555.1). Taxonomy (NCBI): domain Eukaryota; kingdom Metazoa; phylum Chordata; class Aves; order Charadriiformes; family Jacanidae; genus Jacana; species Jacana jacana. The sequence goes on along the minus strand of VZTM01002876.1, from coordinate 171,832 downwards.
AAAATGGGGGCAAGGCTGGGAAAGTGAGGGGGCTGTGAGGAGAATGGGGGGGCAATGGGGAGATGACGAGGTTGTGATGGAAGACAAAGGCTGATGGAGGGGAGACACAGCGATGAGGGGAGATGAGGGCTAACTGATGGGGGGACATGGCTGTGAGGGGAGACGAGGGGCCACACTGCCATGAAGGGAGATGAGGGTTGATTGAGTACGGACACAGCTGCTAGGGGAAACGAAGGCTGGCTGATAGGAGAACATGGCCATGAGGGATGACTGAGGGGGGAGCATGGCTGTGAGAGATGAGGGCTGACTGAGGGGCCACACTGCCATGAGGGGAGGTGAGGGTTGACTGAGGGGGGACATGGCTGCGAGTGGAAATGAGGGCTGACTGATGGGGGAACATGGCCATGAGAGGAGATGAGGGCTGTCTGATGAGGGAGAATATGGCCATGAGGGCTGGTTGATGGGGCCACACTGCCATGAGGGGACAGTGAGGGCTGACTGAGGGGGAAACTCATCCCTGAGGGTTGACTGAGGG
>VZTM01002876.1:134904-165833 GCA_013400555.1 Jacana jacana | reverse complement strand
GTGTCGCGGAGCCTCGTCTGCTGCTTGGCTTTCTGAAGCCTGATCTTAGGGAGCTGCCAAACCCCCTGCTGGGAACTGGGGAGGGTGGGTGGGCTCACACTGCTGGGATGGATGCTGGCTGCTCCCACCCTGGGTACTTACCCACACGTGGTCCAGCGGGGAACATTTTGGGGAGGAAAAAAAGCTTCTGAGGCGTCTTCCTCTCCCTGCAGCCCCAAGACCTGCTTTTCCTTGCCTGTGAATGGCAAGGTCTAACATCTATTTAACGGCTTAGATGCGTGCAGGCTGTCAGGCCCACTGCAGCGACCGTCATTTTATCTGGCTGCGATCAGACAGGGGGAAATCCATACATTTAACCCAGCTGATACATCATGCAAACAGCAGCTCTCAACTTCCTCGAAGCAGGACTCATCTACACGCAGGGACAACGAGCGAGATAATCCCTGATGGCCCGTAAGGACTCAGGACCGAAGAAATCTGTCTGATATTGATTATTTCACAGTTTTAGAAATACAAGCAGAGGACACAAAGCTCCTGAAAAGCCTAGATAATTAGGGACTTCGTTATCTGCTACGCACATACCTCCATCCACAGCCTGAAATACCGACCAATACACAGCGGTTTCTCAGCGTACGTAGCAGCTTGCTTTTAACCGGGGAGAGTGTGCTGCTGCCTCGTGTTACCTGAGGAACACGGAGTGGAAAGCACGGTTGCTTGTTAGATTGGACCATGTGCTGATGGATTACTGGGGTTGGGAGCGGGTATTGCAATAAAACACTGAAAAGGCTGAACTGTAATAATCATAGAAACATTTTGGTTGGAAGAGACCCTTAGGATCATTGGGTCCAACCATCTGCCCCACTCTACAAAGGTCTCCCCTACACCAGATCCCCCAACACCACATCTCGTTGACTCTGAAACACAGTGAGGGGTGGGGACTCCACCCCCTCCCTGGGCAGCCCATTCCAGGCTCTGACCGGGAAGAATTCTTCCCTCATGGCCAGCCTAATCCTACCCTGCTGCAGCTTGAAGCCATTCCCTCTCCTTCTAGCCCTAATTCCCTGTGAGAAGAGACCAGCACCAACCTCTCTCCAATGTCCTTTCAAGCAGCTGTAGAGAGTGATGAGGTCTCCCCTCAGCCTCCTCTTCCTCCAACTAAACAGTCCCAGCTCCCTCAAAGGTTCCTCAGGAATTTTATTCTCCAGGCCCTTCCCCAGCTCCGTGTCCCTCCTCTGCACTCGCTCCAGCCCCTCCAGATCTCTCTGGAGGGAGAGACCTCCAGATCTCTCTGGAGGAGAGACCTGGACACAAGACTCAAGGGGTGGCTTCACCAGTGCTGAGTCCAGGGGGACAATCACCTCCCTACTGCTGCTGTTCACACTATTTTTTATGCAAGCCAGGATGCCCTTGGCCTTCTTGGCCACCTGGGCACACTGCTGGCTCATGTTCAGCCACTTGTCGACCAGCACCCCCAGGTCCTTTTCTGCCAGGCAGCTCCAGCCACACTTCCCCAAGCCTGTAGCCATCCATGGGGTTGGTGTGGCCCAAGGGCAGGACCTGACACTTGGCCTTGTTGAAGCCCATAATAATGCAGTCATGGTGATGTCACCTCAAGAGGGAGGATATACAGCCCAGATGACTGAGGCCAGCAGAGTACGTTCCCTCCATCCACAGCCTGAAATACCGACCGATACACAGTGAGAGAAAACTAATGTGTAACAGAGCTGATAAAGGTGTAGAAAGACACGTTCAAGGCATGGCTCCTTGGGGCAGCCTTCCTCTTCCTCCTCCAGGTGATCCCATCAGCACCCACTGACCATCTTGTGCTGCCAGGGAAGAGCTTTGAGGGCTGCAAGTAAGAAGAAGATGTAAATTAGTAGTGGATTTTGCCCTGGTTTAGTTTGTGCTGTGCAGGAATACAGTTTTCATGTGCTAAACCTGCAAAGTTTATAAGCCCCCTTATTTCTTTACCAGGAGTGAATGATGGATGCCAAGAAAGCAGCAACCTTTCTCTGCCTATAAAGCCATTCAGACACAGCTACAGCCAAATTCAAGCCACAGAAAACAGCTTATTTAGCCCCCAAACCTCCAAATTGAGAAGCATCGTCACACACCGATCTGCAGGTCTGACTGATTTCCTTTTACCTCTGCATTCACACATACAAGATATTAATTATCTGAATTAATACTCCCGTTCAGGGATGCACAGAAGCCTCGCTGAGAATTCAAATGACAGCTCTCTGTTGGCAGGAGGGAAAGAGACATTTGCACAATATAGACCCAACCACCACCTCAGTCAAAATTATCAGTTGTTGGTTTTTTTTAATAAAATAAAAAAAGGGGGAAAAGCTATTCCTGTCTGAGATAACACTCTGTTCTATGTCTCTTCAACCAGAATTGGGTAGGAATGAGCTTGCACAAGAGGAGGAATCTTGCTTGATTATGGTAAAGGTCTTGACAATCCTACCTCTTCCATACCAGAGAAAATATAAAACAAAATGGAAAATAGTGCAAAAACAGAAACATAACATAAGGTGCATGGAGGAAAGAGTGGGAACAGTTCTAATTTATTACTTCCTTGTAACACCTTGTGACTAATGTAACTTTTTTGGTTTATTCCATTAAAATCTGCATCATCAGAATGACTATATTCCATTTTCCCCTACTTAAGTGAGATAAGGGCCACAAGAACACAATGGATTTGCTGTTGTGAATGTGGAGCAACATCCTATTTTAGATGGCTTCAGAAATCAGATCCCGAGTGGAAAATGTCTAAGAATAATTTTCAGGAAAAAAACCACCCAACAAACAAACCCAAACAAACCCAAAACCCCAAGAGTTGACGTGTCAGAAAACGCAGCCCAGGCTAACCAGAGCCACAGAGGAATTGACGCTGAACTCCGTCAGTAGTTTCAGCTAAGAAAAGTGAAAGAAAACAAACAAAAATAAATCATGTTTTTTCAGCACACAGAAGCATTGAGAAAACCCAACAATCTGGAGTCACTCCAAGAAGCGCTTTGCCTAAGACGCGGTGGTCCCGACACCTTCCTGGGGAATACACTTTCCTCTGCCTGGGGCTAAAGCAGTTTTTTCTCTCGGGTTGTTTGGAGCAGAAGGATCTACCCTCATTTTCAGGTAAAACCTGACTATTCAAAGCTTCCTCACAGGTCTGGGGTCATCTGGAGTATTTGAAAAGAAGCCAGGAGGTGCTGGTCTCTTTTTACACCAGTGGGGACCAAGCCCAGCTCAAAAATGCACCAGGGGACCTTGTCTGACAAATCACAGGAATTTTCCAGCCAGAATGATGCCTTCCGAAACTGCCAGCTTCTGGGTACTCACTAAAGACCCATTTAATTGTTAAAGGAAAATAAACTCCAAGAAGTTGAGTTTCCATTTACTTGACAGCCATCCGTGGAGCCCAGTATTGATCCTGGGTCCAGAGACATCCTCCCATCCCTAGATGTGGTGATCTCTGCTCTCCTTGGTAAGCTGGCTCTGAGAAGGTTGAAACAAATGTATATTTCACTAAAAAAAAAATAAAAATCTTCTTTCATCATATAAGTATATCCTACTGCTTTTTAAGAGGGAATTTCAAGGCAAGCCAGGAAGCAATGACCAACATCTTCAAAAGCTGGGAAGATTAATCATCATGGGGGAGCCTGAGAGGAAAAGCCTTTCTGGTCATCCCAGTCATTGTCCACAGACTAGAAGAAAAAAAAAACACAAAACCTAAATATTCTCTTGGTCCTCCTCTGTGGTTTTGGCCATAGATGAAACACAGTCACACATTTTCATTACCTGCCCCAGAACCCCCAGGGTCTGGGTCAGCCCCCTGAGGGATGGTCTGCTTGGACCCACTGCCTGAACCGGTCACTTCTGGTACTAATTAGGCCACAAGGTTCGTGATTTCGGCAGTTTTCGGCTCTGGTGCTGAGTCTAAAGAGGACTGTGTCCAAAGAGGATGGTTTTAGATGAGGATTATTAGTATGTGCAATTTTCTGGGTTAATAGATAAGATCAGTGACAGCGATCTCCAACTTGTGGTTTGCAGACCCTTGGGGTTAATACGCTGCTCAACAGCAATCTATTAAAAAATAATGAAAAAACCCCAAACAATTACATATAAGCCATATAGAAATCTACACGGAGGACATTTGTTTTTAAGAGCCCATAAGTCAAAGACTAACCCCCCCCAGTTTGTGGCGGTTGCAAAGAACCTTCTCCAAACATCTCTTACAGGACAAGCAGTCTTGGGTTTTTCAAGAGAGAGCCATATAAGCCTTTGGGTCAGATTATTAGCTGGAGTTATTAGACTTAATAGCAAGTGATAACTCCATGTGGCTCCAGATAGCTTAAGTTACTGTCCAACATCACTGTCTTTAGATTGAATTCCCTCCGATGCCATGAAATCCTCGGTCAACTCATCGGATCAACCCTTCAGCCCCCCTCGAGCGATGGAGAGAGACCCTGGATCTGCCCCGGAGACACTCCCCTGCGCAGGGTAAAGGAGAAGCCCACTCCATTGCAGAATGAGCACCTTCCTGAGGCAAACACATCCATCTCACAGAGGGATAAAGTATTTTCCTACTTCCCTTGGTGCCAGGCTCATTTCCCTTAAACTTTAATGCTCTTGAACTCAGCTGTTATGTTCCAGGCCAAGAGAAATAAAGACACCTGGGAGTATTAGAATGGGGTAACGTAAATATTTCCATTATAGGGGAAAAAGAAGCATTTCCAAAGAGTTAAAAGTCATTTAAACTACGTGCTGCAATGAAAATTCCAGCTTATAGAGCTATATATTGGCCATCCTCAGGTGACCACCGAGGCTCATTTGTCAACTCTACAGTAACTTACACTGGGGGGTAAAGTAGGTCAGGAGATGCCCTTTGGGCAATTATCTTGAGATGAATACACAGGTTCCCCAGTATGTTATTGGTTCCACTCAGATGTTACTGGCCTCTCTCCGCAGTGATCTGAAGCTGCCAGGTTATCGATCGAGATAAATGCCTGCTGTCTTTCGCACGGATCCTGGTGCCCAGCAGGTGAAGTCCTTCCCTGGGGACTTTCAAGGTAAAGGGAATTTAAACCTCTTTCAAAGAGGTCAATAGTAGGAAAGAAAAAGAAAAAAAAAAAAAGAATATAAAATCTAAGGTTAATGGGGCAGATGTTCCAGCAGCCAAATGTGTTTCTATTCCCTGTAGAGAGGAGTAAAAGTTGTTGAAGCGCTTTGCTATGCATTGCTCTGCCAAATTCTAGAATTGCCCTTTTCCCCATGCAGACATTAACCAGTACAGAAAAACAGAGATACCGTGGAGTTCACGTTTCCAGAGTGGGAGTTCCCGTGTCAGATCATTAGTATCCTGACAAGAAATACGAGTTAGGACTTTAAATGATCATGGGAAGTCATAAGCCAAAGCCATAAAAGAGGAGGAATCTGCACTCTGCAGACATGCTGGTGTCACAGTCCTATTTTTGCAGGCTATTTTTTCCTTCTGAAAGTCAAGATTGGTGCTCTTTTTGAAAACAAAAAAGGATACCTGCTTTTCCCTTGAGCAGCCAAATGCAGCTCAGACGGTTGTCTTCTCTGGGCTGTGCACAGCACCGTGCTTCCTGTAACCACTGAAGCATGGAGAGGGCCCCATGTAACCCAGAACAACTTTTAAGTCACCTTCAGGGTGAAGTTCCCCTGTCCCAACCTGAGGAACAGGTCACTCCTAACATTGTGCAGGAGAACCACTCTCTGCACTGTGTTTATCCGGGAGCCTGGGGAGGTCCACGCCAAGCTGTTGATGGTAGGTGTGGGGAACAGTGGGGATGTGTAGGTCTGGGGAACAGAGATGTCTCATCTGAGAAGTGTCCTCCTCAGTTGCCTTTCAGTTTTTCCTGGGTCTGTACAAAATAAATCAATTTTATGTCCCTAGGAAACAGCAAAACACTTTGCCTTACTGGTTTCTCCAGGTGCAACCAGCCCAGACTCATTGTCCCATCATCCTCCATCAGTTATCCAAGAGATCCCACAGAATGGCAAATATCCTACTCGGATCCCCAGATCCAATTAAAAGTTACGGGACCTTTGTCTTTCCTTTCCCTACCTTCAGCTCGTAGATAGGGCAATCCATGCAAAGAAAAACATCTGCCTTGGATCCTCATCCAGGCTCAGCAGATCCTCTTCAAGGCTCCAAAAAACCGTTTTAGGGGTGGGTGCTCTCTCCCTCTCCTGGTACCTGTGTCCGTGTGAGCAACTCGCACTGCTCCCGGCCCAAAAGAGGGAGAAAAACACCCACAGCATTTGTGTTTCTGTGCCTGGAGCTGTTGTATATTAGCACACATTTGGAAACACCGCTCTCCCACGGGCTGAGCCAGCCACACAGGCTGCATACAGATTGAAAAGGCTCTGACCAGGTGGCCAGGCTGTAAAAGAGAAAAATGAGAACTGGAGTAAATAACAAATAGGGAATTAGAAAAATACCCGCCAGGTATTAGATGTGCAGGGGAGGGGGGAAGCCAAGTAGTTCTGGGGGAAGGGAGAAATAAGGAAATTAGTGTTTCAGGGCAGTGTCCTCCCACCCCTGCTCCAGAAAGGAAACAAACCCCAAAGACTTCTTGGTCCAGAGGTAAAAGTGTGACCTGGGGGGATAGTGCCCTCTCTCCTGGCTGGTGGGTTTTTGGTGGGGAGGTGCAGTGACAATAGTCTTCATGCTGCTGGTGTTCTTCCAGGGTTTTGCAGCTCTTTGAAGCCAGTGACACCCAGGACAGGCTGAGCTTCATGTAAATGCCACATGGGCTATGGAGTTAGTCAGCAAAACCGGTGTGGAGGCTACATAATACTTTCAGGTGCCTTTGTAGGAGTCAGCTAGTGCTGTAGGGAGGTTCTAATTGCTCATTTTCTAGCTGGTTGGTAGGGGAAAAGCAATGTCACCTCTGCTGCTCTTGGAAGGTCATTGCTCTGCATCTGCTTCAATTCGTCGGGTGGTTATTCCAGCCATTGCTCTGACACAAGCCACCCAGTCCCTGGTGGCCCCAAGGGTGGCCTGTGGACATGGAGGAGGGTGGATGGACACCACCCCCCTTGCCTTGCAGTGGGACTCGTTGCCTATGGGATCAGTGGAGCAACATCACCCAGCAGCGTTTGGGATCATGGCTGGGAAGAAGCCTGCAGAAAGTCAACATGCACTTGCCAAAGGCAAGCTCAGCCTTTAATGCTTTGTTAATGGGCAGCTTCCAAAGCCCTTCTCTCAACTTGCTCAGGGCTCTTTCCATTTCAGCCTAGAAAATACTCCCGGCACTGGTGTAAGAAGCTCCATGAGATAGAAGAGGAGGAACTTTAGTCCTTAAATAGCCACTGCTGAGAGCTGTGCTGGAGACCAGTGGAAAAAACCCAGAGACAGATGATCAAAGAGCTGATTGCAGAATGGTGCTGTACACAGAAGGGCCTCTCTTGGGTGAGTTGTCCACCTTCTTGCTCTTTGAAAGTGGTTTTGGACCTGGTGGATCAAAGTTTTGAGGCAGGTGGTGGTGAAATACAGTGTTGTATCAGGGCTGGAAAGGTCTTTCAGATATAGGAAGCTCTTGTCTTTTATTTTTTGGGTTTTTTTTAAACAGGTTTGAAGAGCATGTGTTGTTTTAAAGAGGTCTGGCAACTCAGATGGAAGCTTGGAGTTCAGCACAGATGTTACTAAGTGACATTTCTGAAGCGTGTGCTTCTGTATAAAATCAGACAAGATGCTGATAATGGTTTCCCTCAGCTTTACAGTCTATTGCACTTATTCTTGCCATGCAGCCAGAAACCACCTTCCCAGACGCCGCATCGTGTTATCACTCCAGCACCTTCCTGAAATGGCCTTAGGAGGCCCCAAACCACATCAAGCCCAAGCTCAGCAGGGCTTTAGCCTGTGTTTAAAGGGGGGGCTTTGTCATTCCCTGCTTCAAACTTGGCAGCCACAGCAGGAGGCAGTTCAGGATTAGGATCACCGTGCTCCAGACTGAATGTTTCCCACATTCTGGCCACAAATCACATCTCCCAGCTCCATCACTCCTGGCTCAGTGGTTCATACAGAGGGTTTGAGAGCGATTTAATCACTCAGAAGAGCCCGATTCAATGACATTTCGCTGAAGCTGGCAGGAACAGCACAAGGGGAGAAGTGTTGACAACACAAGGGCAGGACCACTCCTCCACTCCCACCCAGTAAGGTGAGGAGACCAGCTTGAAACCGTCACACCTGACCTGCTGGTCATGGACCAGAGAGGGGACAAGTCACAGTCAGCTGGGATGTAGAGGTGGCCCTGGGGACACAGACCACAGAGGACCTCCAGGGCTGCAGAGTCCATTCCCTGTTCTCCAAGGAGTCGTGTCACAGACTCTCCTTCATTTTCACGAGGAGACCAGCAGCTCCACAGGCATCCCATAAATCACAGCTTGTTGCAAAAAGCATGGGTGGGTGCCCTCTGAAGTGCTTGGGGCCAGCACAGTCACGGGAGCATCAAGAGATCCCCAGGGGGACTTTCTGTTGGCCAGATGAGGCCTGAACATCTTCTCTTGCAGATTTTGCTCTGAGGAAGCAATACTTTCAAACTGGTTTGCAGCTGCCTCTCTGGTCTGGAGCTGGCAGGTCAGGTAGGAAATAAAGAGATGTCATTTTGAGCTCAGCGGTATCACACCTTCTTTATGCAACCTGGTTAACGAGATGAAGGACCACCCATCACTGAAAAGCTCTGCTCCTGCCCTGTCTTACCCCAGCCTCAGGAGACCATGCTCTCATTCTGAGGACATAAAAAGCAGAACTGGAAAGGCACGTCGCATGAAGGGCAGAGGGAAGCACCCATGAAACACAAGCAGAGCACTAGGCAAGTTCCTCCTGTCACAGCTGTAAAATTACTTGTCTGCTCGTACCTGTCTGAAGTCCTTAAATAACTTCACCAGAAGCTTTTCTTGTTCTCCCATCACATTCCACAGGCTTGAGTCAGGTCAGCTTGAGGTATAAACAGGAGACCACAAAGGAGCAAGTAACCCAGATTCTGACAGCCTTCCCCCAGAATTTAGGCCAGACTCACGCAACACTGGCCATTCCCTGGTCACAATGTTTTAACCAACATGAGGAAATGAGATTCATCCTTTTCTTACCCATAAAAAAAAAAAGTCTCGTCCTCCCAGTGCTGGCTGTTTTCAGACACAGCACACTTTGCTGATGAGCTCTAAAGCCCTGCCCAGCCCCAAAACCCTCAATAGATGCACCAAAGCCTCAAACATAAACCCTGAGGAGCAAATCTGGCCCAATTAAAGAGGCAAACCCCAGATAGACCAACTCAGACCTATCTCCTCTCTCGCAGACATACCATGGGATGACAAATACTCCAAGTACCTGGGGCCGTGGCTTCTGGGATCTATTTAATTACTCCAGGAGGTGAGGAGGTGGGTTCAGAGAAGCTGTGAGTCACAGCTCTCCACCTGTGGGTTCCTGCTAGACCTGATGGCGTGCAGCTGGGAGGGAGGTGAGGTCAGGGAATGACGGCTTGAACTTGCTGCCTGGTGGCCAAGGTCAGCGCCCAGGGTTTCTCTGTGATCTCCTGTGCTTGCTTACTCCCTAAGTAAATATTTCTGGACCCATGACTTTAATAAAGCTATGCCAGAGTGAACAGGATTGTCTCTGGCTCACACATCAACCACAAAATTATAGGTTCCTGTTATAGACTCTTTATTAAAAGGTGATTTCACGGGAGCCATAAAGAGAGTGATTTTCAAACGCGAGCCGGATCTGCAGGTCCGACAGATTTTCTGCATCATTCTCAGTCCTCTTTAACCACCCACCTTCTCTCACTCTGACATTTTTTTTTCTTTTTTTAAAAAAACCTCATATATGAAACTGAGTTGATCCAAGAGTCACGGGCAGACGATACACCCAGTTCCTCTAACGGCGTTTGCCACCATTGCCCCGATCGCAACCAGATTGTGTGCGACCTGCAAGTTCTCTCCTTGGAACCCCCTCTTTTTCCACAGATCTGGAGCTTCCCCAACCCTTCCTTACAAACACATCATGCAGCCAAAGACACATTTTGGGGTTTTTTTAACCAAGAGCTGGCCTCGGTGAAGCGTTAACTGCCTGGCTGCACATCAGCTCTCCTTCTGCAAAGGTTAAGCAATAAGGGACTATTTTATATTTTTTAAAGGCTGCCCCATTCCTCTGTAATTTGCATGTTCTGCTCTGGAAATGTGTCCTCCTTGAATTGCAGCCCCCTCTGAGGGAAAACGGTGACCCAGGGAGGTGCCACACGGCGGCGGGAAGCAAAGGACCTAAAAAGCAAATCTCTGCTATTACTGAACATGCTGAGATCTCAGATACACACAGGCTGGGTTGAAGATTTTGTCCCTGTGTACAAGTACATTTATTCAGCCTTTGTTTTTAACCTGGGCTTTCCAAGAGAGCCCATAAACACGGTTTTCTACCATAATTTCAGTTATAACATAATAATACATGAGCTTAGTGGAAGGCTTTTTTGTCTATCAAGTCTTTCTGGCTGAGCAATGTTGACCTACTATTGGTCCAGGTGACACATACGATTCCTGTAATTGAGACTGGAGAGAAAAAAAAAAACAACAACAAAAAAGTCTTTCAGTTTCTTCTTTCAGTTTCTTCGAGCATGTTTAGTCCTTACACTTGAGGGCTCTGTGTGTGTACCAGTAGGGCTTTTTTTTTTCATGGAAAGGTGAAGGAATTTTTCAAGAATAGAAAGCTACAACCACTTTGGACCCAAAGTCACAGAGGAGGCTCAGATGGAGGTATGGTGGCTGAAAACATCTGGGTGTTTTCCCACCCATTGCCTTTTAAATGTCCAAGAGCTGCTGAGGTAGTTTTTGGGGGGTGACAAATAGGAATTTTGAAAGAGTAAAATACAAATAAGACTGACTCCAGCTTATGATCTACCACGAGGGTCCTGAAGCTGCAGGGTCAGTGGTCTTCCCCTTCCTTTTCCATTTCCCTTTCCCCTTCCCCTCCCTTTTCCCCTTCCCCCCCCAGCTCAAGACTGAATTTACACCAACTGTAGCTGAACCCCATGGAAATTCTCCAGTTTCCCACGGGCTAAAGCAGGAGGCGCCAATTCAGATGAGAAAGCCTCGGCTGAAGTAAGGATTGCAAGAGCAACCTCCAACCCTCCCTCTCTGGGTAATGAAGCGTGCTGGCAGTTATTAGGTTTAGATCTTTCTGTAGGCAGCATTTTGATGGAGAAAGTGCTGTGTGTACAGTTGTTTATTTGCAAAAAAAAAAAGGTAAAAAAAAAAATAAAAAAAATAAAAAAATTCTATTAAAATCCTGCACCTCTGGGACTGTCTTTGAAAGGCATGTGATGTGACTCCGGGAGAGAAGTGATCAGCCTGTAATAATTTAGATGTTCCTGTTGCTATGGATACTTTCTTTTCTTTTGCCTTTTTTTTTTTTAATGAAGCATACCATTGTAATTTAAATTTCCAGTAACAACAACAAAAAAAAGGTAGCATATTAAAAGTAATAAAAAATGCCAGAGACATAACTGGTTTATTCTTTACTGTCAGTTTCACTTGGGCCATGACAGTACATGGAAGAGATAAAATTGCTGCACCTGAGGAGATTTAGGACTTTTAAACGTTTTATTACATTAATTAGAACCGGGGCTCATCCGTACCAGCATGTGATACAGGCAATAGCCAAGTGACAGACCTGGTGCTGGGCTGTCACATTGAAATTCATGCCACCAAATGGGGAAGGGAGGAGGGTTGTAGCTAGAAGAAAACCTGAAAAGTTTGGGGGCCGATACGGCAAGATTTGGGTTGAGAGACGGAGACACAAAGGTACAAGCCCAAATAACTCCCTGCAAAGTATCCTCATCAAAGCTTTTTAAGAGCAAAACTTTGCCTGGAGTGGTGTTTACCATCCGTGGGGTTATTAAGGGCTGAGACAAGAAACTGCCGCTGTGGTTTGCAGCGAGAGCGTTGGGGAGACTCAGCCCTGGGACTGGTTTCCTCTTGTGCAGAGGCTGGAGCTTGTGCTGGGGCAGAAATTGCTGACAGCCATGGCGGGAAAGGGAAAAAAAAACCATCCAAGCCCCCTGGAGGTAGAAAGTGAACGAGCTGGACCCGAGTTTGCAGAGTGGCTGGTTTGAAAGGAGGGGAAGAAGAACCTCCCGGGCATTAGCCTCTCGGAGGGCTCAGGGTTGTGTTTCCTGTTGTTTGCCCAAAACGGAAACCGTGATGGCAAAAGTTTGGGGCAAACAAGGTTCCCTGGGGAATAAATTGAAAGACAAGGAAGGGAGCGGGGATTTTGGTAGCTCAATACTGGTTTTCTCACATTGTGGTTGAAAAGACTCCTGCCAGGGAGGAGGAGGAGGCAGCAGAATTACCCTCCAGTCCTGCAGCGTGAAGCTGTTTGATTTCAGCCGTGACTTGTAACGTTGTTCCTACCCTGATACCTCAGCCAGGACAGGAGTCTTGGCCTGAGTTTGTGGGATTTAAAGCCAAGCTTTTTAAAAAATCCATATTTGCCGCCCACCCCAACCCACTCCCCCCCCTCCCCTCCCCTTGCTTATCTTTCCAAGCTGCATGTAGCAGCTGGGCGAGTGATAAATCACGGGAGTCAGCGGGGATTTTGGGAGCCAAAACTTGACGGGGTTGACGTTTCACAACCTGCCTCTTCCCGTATTCCCTCCCAGAGGGAGAGAGAGGAGCAACCCCGCGGCCCTTGACGTGGGAACGGTGACGTTGGTGATTATCACGCCTGGCTCCTGGAAGGAAAAGCGACTTGAGGAGGGCTGGGAGGGGGGGTGGTGATGGGGTGGCTGGGTCCCTGCCTGCGAGCGCAGCCGGCGCTGCTGTTCCCAGCACTCCCACACTGGGTTTGCTGGCATGGCACGGCTCCCGTGACTCCCGACAGCTCCCGCCATCGCTCTGTGGGGAACAAGCAACCAGCGTTTTTCGATGGCAACCACACACTCTGCGCTCACAACCAGGGCAGACAGCTTTCCAGCAGGTTCATGCCCCTGGGGAGATGCTCGGTGCTGCCAAAGGTGAGCGGCGCCAGCCAGGATGGAGGAGCCTCGGGCTCCAGCTCCCGGCGCCTGGCTGTTGGCCAGCACCGGCCAACGGTGGCACGTGGCCCCGATAGCCAAGCTCTAATCCGCTTTCTGGGCAGAGCAGAGTGTCCCCCTGGCGCTGCCGACCCAGGGAGCCGCTGCGGAGCCAGGAGTGTGAGACAATCACTGCTGATGAAGATCAGAGCCCAGCGGACACAGGACTAAGTGCGTGTCCAGCGTGAGAGGCCGGTGACAGTAAATTAACCAGCACTTGGTCACTAATTACCTTCTACCTGCACGTTCCCTCTGCAACTGCCTCCAATCTTCCTGTGCTTCCTACAGCTGCTTTCTGTCGCCGTCTCTCTGGCCCCGTTTCCACTCCCTATCTCAGAAGGCTTCCTCTTCCTGCAGCTCCTAATGACTTGACATCCCTTCTTTTTGTAAAGCCAATATTTCTTCTCAGAGCCAAGAACCAGCTGGAGATGTTTGCTTTTAGCAGGGAAGAAAAATAACAACCAACCCCCAGCAACCCACAATGCTGTTTCCCATTATCCTTCCCCTGGGCTTTAGAGGAGAGGTGCTAAATAAATGAAGTAATGCAATATTAAGACTCCCTCTGTCATAAGCAGTACCCACTCTCTCCTGATAAATTGCTTGTAGTCAGATGCCAGCTTCTTGCTAAAAAGACTTTAGAGTCAAGGGCTGGAAGCTGAAGCCCCCTCTTGCTCCTATCTCCTCCACGATGGGTAATTTCATCACCTTCTGGCCCTGTGGCCACTGGTGTGGGCTCCCAGTTTCCCCTGCTCTGTGCTGGTCCCAAGTCCACATTGCATCTTGCTCATCTCCAAGGGCTTGTGCTGCCTCCATGGGAGCTGCTCGGGGAGAGTTTACTTAGTGCAGCAGAGCAAGGGCACAAACGGGTACCACCAGCCCCCCTGATGGATGGAGATTCCAGGTTTCAGGGAAAGGCAGTTGGCAGGATTCCCTCTGAAGTGGGGGAAGAAAAAAGGTCACTTTTTGACAAGCTTATGGGTTGCTGGCGCTGAAGTGACAGCTTTCTCAGAAGGAGACACTTTCGCACACGGGAGGGATTTGACAGAACGGCTCTCTGTGGGGACTGGGGAGGGCTGGCTGTGGTGGCTCCACAGCTCCCTGTGATGGAAACTCTGACACAAGCCCTTCACTAACGCGGCCCCAACTTTTCCAGCCACAGCATCGCCTCACACTGTCAAGAGCTGCAAACCCTGGAAGAAAGCAGTTTGAAAGCAGTTCAAAGCAGAGGAAGAACCAGGCTTCCAAATCCCCCTCCGGTGCCCACCACTGACCTGTAACCAGCTCCTCAGGAGCCAGCCCCTGCCCCGGCTCCCCGTGAGGCTGTTGGCCACACTCCCAGCAAACATGCCTCCACCTTGCCTGGTGGTTTATTTGGTTCAGCTCCCCTCGGCCTCACCGGGGACGGGTCTGGCAGTTTCCATACATTAGGGCCATCTCCTCAACATCCCCAGATTTCTCTTTGAACACCACTGCAGGGTGAAGGGAAGTGCTTTTCCATGCTTCTGTCCTCCTGTAGAGTTTCCTGACATCTGTGCCCTACTTCACCCAGGGCTACCTACCATGAGGTGCTCTGTGGTCCTGCTCCCAGGGAGTCTGGACAGGCATGGCTGCTGCTGGTTCCCTTCTGTTGTGCCTTTCCTCTCAGCACACCAGGGAGAAGGCAAGGAGGATGGGGCTGAAGGTCATGTCTGCTGTCTGTAGGGTGTCAGGACACCCAACACACGGAAACCTGGGACCTTCGAGGCACCCCAGCTCCTAGCTTGGGAGGGGGAGGCAGTGCAGCCCCACTGCCTTCTCCAAACTCACAGTGGCAGAGGGACTTGGGACTGAAAGTCAATTCTTTGCTGCCTGTACTTCTGCAGCAGACCCAATCGCAGCAGTGGGACTCATCTACCCCCTCTGCCTGAATTTGCCATTTTTGGGGGTATTTTCTCAGAGGAGACAGTAGGGTTTTTTCCCCCTCTAAAGTCACTCAAGCTGTACAGATGGCATAGCTGGGCTGCTTTTCTCTGTGCCAGTTTCACCACTTTATTAGAAAGAGACTCACCATCATGCAGGGCTGCCACATTCCAGCAGAGCTCAACCAACATTCCCCTCTTCCATTTCCACCCAGTGTGTCCTGTTCAGCCAAAGCCCATGTGTATGATCTGGGCTTGGCATGAATTTACAAACTCTCTGGCGGCTTCACAGGGAGGAGGGAAGGTTAGAGCTCAGCACCTGCCGGTTTGTAACCTCAGAGCTGGATTTGGCCTGAACTCTCTGTAACACAACTCAAGAGTGCTCATCAAATAGCAAGGGAACGCCTGACAAACTTAACGTCCACGTGTCAACCCAGCCTGTAACTCGGCAGCAACAGCCTGGGGCTGTGGATGCAGTTTTTGGGGGTGTTTAAATGAGTTTAAGGAGTTGCAGCCCCATCCATTAAAGAAACGATCATCCAGTCCTCATGTCTGACCCCCCCTGCCGTGACACCGCAGGGTGACAGAGCAGCATTTCACAGCACTGTTGCCACTGCTGAGGCTGCTTGAAGAGAGGAAAAAGGCAGCAAATGTCACACCACGACACCTTTCCCCCCAGCCCAGGGAAACACGGGTCTGGGGGGGAGCAGAGTCACCAAGGCTCCCCCGGCAGGCAGCTTCACACAGCAGAGCCCCGTCTCACCAGGGTGACCCCCTTCCTCCCTCTTGAGCCCAGGTGAAGGAAATGGATGCTGAAAGTCCCTTAACTGGCACTTAAAAAAAACCAAACCCACCAAAAAGGTCACATGAAAACTGAAAGCTCAATGTGTTCTTCGGTGTCGCCATCAGTTACGTGTGAAGGCGCAGCCTGCAGGAACCCAGCACTTGTAATCCAGGACATCTCACACTGGAACAGACACTGTAAACACAAAACCAAACTTTTCTTCAATTATTTGCTTGCTGTTGTTAGTCTAACACTGTGGGAAGGGAGGCAACCCTTGCAAAAGCCCCTTCTCTCCACCTGCAGCCCAGCTCCGACCACCCCAAAGGCAGCCTGGTGACACAGGCAGGTGAAATCCCTTTGGCAGCAGCCCCAGAGGAGTTTCCTCTGCGTGATTCCCAGCAGCAGCGCAGGGAGCGGGTTCCTGCAGGAGCTGCTGGCAGCCAGCAAAGGCAGGAATTGCAGGGGGAACCCGAGGACCCAGGTCAGCCCCGGCCTCTCAGGGCTGTTTTTCATTTAAAAGGCAGCTGGGCAAATTAAAACTCCCCCCAGGGGAGAAGTGCTTTGCACGGTGACACATTTATGATCAATTCTATGACTCAGGAACTCTTATCAATGCAGTGATTTGGGGGTTTGATGTCACCAGCACCACATTTACCTGCAGATGAGCCCAAAGCCCCAACCTCCTTCTTCTCATCCCATGTCACACCCATCACCGGAGGCTGATCCAAGGACGCAGGAGCTTGGACAGAGCCAGTCTGGCGCAGTGGGGAGAGGCAGATGTTACACATCCCTCTGTGCATCCCACCTGGTCACATCCAGCACCATGGGGTAGCATCTAACTGCTCCCACCTTCCCACCTGGATGGTGCTGGAAAAGAGTCTTCCAACAGACACAACCCTCCAGCAGATGGTTCCGATGGCTCGCCGCTGTGTGTCATGGGAGCTGGAGAATTCACTGGTTAGAAATAAAAAGGCTTCTATGCTTTAAAAGGACTGTGGTAAAAGCCAAGTCACCCAGCTCCAAAAAATGGCAGATGTTTTATTTTCCTCGGTATGGACGCTCTTTACAGGAGAAGGATTTCTTAAAAAAACTATATACACATATATATAGCATTGTGCATTTCAGTAGAAGCTCCTAGAGTCTCTAGAAAAGGAGAAAGATCAACGTACAGAGAAATCCTCACGGTCCACTCCTGTGGCCCAAGCTCTTTCCTCGGAAGGTCACCCCTCACTGGGGCTGGGACAAGGCGCTTCTGCATGGTTTTGGTGTCAGTTATGCCCTGGCTTCACGTCTCTACCCTGTGCCTCTGCAGTGCCGACAAACTTCTAATAACTCCTTCAATCATGAGAGGCTGATGCCAGATCAAACAAGGCAGGGGCACAGTCGTTTCGGGATGCAAAATTGCTTTAAACAAGGATTTTGCAGGCTAAACAGAGCACACATTTTATTCAGAGACATGATGACTCAGCTTCACAAGTCCTCTACACCTTATTGCAAGAACACTTAAAGGGGGGGGGGGAAATCAAATCTAAGTTAGAGTCACTCAGCTGTTTCCTAATAAATTCTTACAGCTGACAAAGAGGGTTTTATTTTATTTTTCTTTTCCTGCAAGCGGTTTTAAGAGAGTTATAAAGAGCTATCTGGGGAATGAATTAGTGTTTCAAAACCAAGTTACGAATCTATAAAACAGCTTAGGATACTTCACGTAAGGCCACAAACACTGCAAACTGTCAGTGCGACTATTTAGGATCGTTAAACTTAATCTTTTAATTAGCATAAGCTTTATACCTCCATTACTTATTTCCAATTCCAGGAGCAGCCCAAGACACTTCCTGAGCTCCTGGGAGCGGCAGCTTTCAGGGATGGAGAGGACGGGAAGGGGCTGGAAGGGGCCTCTTTTGCTAATTGAACATCCAGGTATTGGCCTGGTTTAATCCAATTCCATTTGAGTCTTGTCGAGTGACCAACAACCAAATGGTTCCACGAGAGTAAAAAGGCACCCGTGGGCAAATCCACAGAGGGGGGAGCCGAGACCACAGGTCTGTTGGGCCTCCAGGTTCACCCAAGCTACAACTTGAGCAACACCAAGGGTTGCTCCCCCGAGTCCTGACCCCGGGGTTCTGCTTTGAAAGCCAACAGCACAAGGGAGCCTTCACATTCCCCTCTCGTACCAAAAACAGTCCCGGTGAGCAGTCACTTTTGACAAGGACCTGCAGCATTGCTGGGTTGGGGTTTGGTTTTTGGTTTGTTTTCTTGGTTTATTTTTGGGTAAATAGCCTCTGAAGATAAGTTACAGGCACTGCTTACCTCGACACCCCAGACCATTGCTTTCAGTTTGAGTTTTAAAGTGCAAAACATCAGAGTCTTTGGGTTAAAACGAGGTCAATCCCCGCATGGAGCTGGCGAAGAGGGAGCCAGGACGCGGAGGGGGGACGGACAACTGCAAGGGTATGACGGGCATCCGCAAACACAGGCAAGATCTCTGCCACCTCTTGGATTTTCAACGCTGTCGGCAGCGGCCACAAAACCCCTCCCCTGTCTCAGCAGGGGACATCTTGTTGAAGAACCAGTGGATTAGTAACAGTTGTGCTCGCAATCGCGCTTGCATCTCCAGAGCTGTGTCTAGAAAAGTGTATGCAGAGAGACTTTGGTGTTGCATAGTCTTTTTTTTTCAGAGAGGAACAGGCACTGCGGAAGGTTCTTCCACGGCACATTGTCACCTAATACTGTAGGTGCCCTACACACCTTCCAATAATACCTGTAAATTGTAACGGCTATGAATAAATATGCTCAAGAGCATCTTGTGGTTTAGATAAAAGCAAGGTATAAAAATCTGCATTAGATTTCTAAAGCTTTGGTCTAAACTGTGCTGTAACATCATCTGACTTGGGGAAGAGCCTTCAGAAGAGTCCCTTGCCTACAGCTCCTGGCACGGCACGACTCAGTCCACAGACTTGTAGCGGGTGCTCTCTCATCAGCTGTTTACACGCATTTCACCTCAAAACATGAAGAGGTCGTCTTTCTCCCCTGTGGTGGAGTCTGTGCTGTTCCAGTCTACAGGTGAGAGCGTCTCCGCACTCTGGATGTCTTGAGCCGTCAGCCCTGTGTCGAGGACGTGGGGGTTTGTTCTCGACTGAGCCAGCCTGAGAGGGGAGAGAGACAGAAAGTAAGGACACAAATCCCTGCAGCTCACGGCCCGGATGCTCCACGCATCCGTAACGCACCACCTGAGCTGCAGATCCACATTCCCAAACCCTCCAGCGGGGTGAAATAACACAGTAAAGAGAGAGGGGGCACATTTGCAACTCCCTGAGGTGGATTGAGAGCTGGCTGTGACAGGACTCAGAGGGTTGTAATTAATGGAGCAGGGTCAAGTTGGAGGTCTGTAACCAGTGGTGTCCCCCAAGGGGTCAATACTCGGTCCAGTCTTGTTCAACGTATTCATCAATGACCTGGATGAGGGGACAGAGCGTATCCTCAGCAAGTTCGCTGGTGATACCAAACTGGGAGGGCTGGCTGACACCCCAGAGGACTGTGCTGCCATCCAGTGTGACCTGGACAGGCTGGAGAGCTGGCAGAGAAGAACCTCATGAGATTCAACAAGAGCAAATGTAGGGTTCTGCACCTGGGGAGGAAGAATTCTAGGCACTGATATAGGTTAGGAGTGGACCTGCTGGAAAGCACTTGTGAGGAGAAGGATCTGGGGGTCCTGGCAGATAGCAAACTATCCGTGAGCCAGCAACGT
This sequence comes from Jacana jacana, assembly GCA_013400555.1. NCBI lineage: Eukaryota > Metazoa > Chordata > Aves > Charadriiformes > Jacanidae > Jacana > Jacana jacana. The sequence continues at coordinate 146,315 of VZTM01002876.1, read as the reverse complement.
GCCCTTGTGGCCAAGAGGCCAATGGAATCCTGGGCTGCACAGGGAAGAATGTGGCCAGGAGGTGGAGGGAGGTCATCCTCCCCATCTGCTATGCAGTGGTGAGGCCACAACTGGAATACTGCCTCCAGTTCTGGGCTCCCCAGTTCAAGAGAGACAGGGAACTACTGGGGAGAGTCCATTGTAGGGCAACAAAGATGATGGAGGGGCTGGAGCATCTCCCCGAGGAGGAAAGGCTGAGAGAGCTGGGACTCTTTAGCTTGGAGAAGAGAAGGCTGAGGGGAGACCTTATCAATGCTCACAAGCATCTGAAGGGTGGGTTGAAGGAGGATGGAGCCAGACTCTTCTCAGTGGTTCCCAGTGCAGGACAAGGGGCAACGGGCACAAGCTGGAACACGTGAAGTTCCACTCGAACATGAGGAGAAACTTCTTTGGGGTGAGGGTGGCAGAGCCCTGGCAGAGGCTGCCCAGGGAGGGTGTGGAGTCCCCTTCTCTGCAGACCTTCAAGCCCTGCCTGGATGCATCCCTGAGTGATGTGCTCTGGGCAACCCTGCTTTAGCAGGGCAGTGGGACTGGATGGTCTCTAGAGGTCCCTTCCAACTCTGACAATTCCCTGATTCCTTCACATTTCCTGCAGATTTGCTGCTACTTTATTCTAGCATTTCTCCCTCGGGCACTCAGGGAACGTGCAGCCTGGGCATCCCTTATATTAATGGTCAGGTGGAACAGTGCCAGTTTCCTCCTCCCCATGGTGGGTACATCGTTTCCTGGGATAAAGGCTCCCTCTGGCCACAGGAGCAGCCTCAGTGCAATGACTCTATTTTCATGGTAGTGTGTCGGGACACGCAGCCGGTGTCGTATCTCGCTCCCTGTCGCACTCTCCAGCCCAGCCGTTTAACTCCTTAACACAGGACAGGACTGGGATGACGTTGAAGAGCCCCCAGGGGCAGCCCAAATACTGAGTCACCAAAAGGCCATGGGGGATGTGACAGCTCAGCACCCAGCAACACAAAACAAAGCCACAACCAGCCACGTCTGCTTCATTAAGTGGAGCGAGGACCAGGGGTGAGGAAAAGAAACGACATCAAGATGTAAATTCAGGCAGCCCCTTCATGGAACACGGCTTTGGGACAGCGCTACCGGGGAAGTGAAAGCTGTAAATCCTTCCTGGAGCCAAAGAAGGCACGAAGGGCTGTTTCCTCAGGGCTGAGTGTGCACATTTTGTGCTGCTGCAAACCCCGGGGGAGGCCAGCAGCTCTTGGGAAGGTGACACTGTGGGGTTGGGTTCAGCCTTGCTCCTGCCCAACACGTTCCATCAGTATCTCCCAGCCAGAGAAAAGAGTCCTGGAAGCTCTCTGTGCCCAGACCCATCGGCACCCATGGCAGCTCTTTGCCCAAAACAGTGATCCCGCAGCCCAAATGATGGCTGGGTGGCTTCAGGCACCGATCTGGAGAATGGGACCCATGAAGACTAAGGCTGGAGCCCCTCTGCTGGGAGGACAGGCTGAGAGAGTTGGGGGGGTTCAGCTTGGAGAAGAGAAGGCTCCGGGGAGACCTCAGAGCCCCTTCCAGTCCCTAAAGGTGCTCCAGGAAAGCTGGGGAGGGACTCTGGATGAGGGAGGGGAGCCCTAGGTCAAGGGGGAAGGGTTTGACACTGAAAGAGGGGAGATGGAGCTGAGATCTGGGGAAGAACTTCTTTGGTGTGAGGGTGGGGAGACCCTGGCCCAGGTTGCCCCGAGAAGCTGTGGCTGCCCCATCCCTGGAGGGGTTCAAGGCCAGGTTGGAGGGGGCTTGGAGCAACCTGGGCTGGTGGGAGGTGTCCCTGCCCAGGGCAGGGGGGGGCATTGGATGGGCTTTTCCAACCCAAAATATTCTACAAGTCTATGATTCCCATCACCCCTCAGAGGCCTTGTATGAGGACTAACAGGAAAACTCACCTGAAACAAAATGGCTTTTTTTAACGTTACTGGAGTGCTCGGGGTATGTGTAGGAAAGCTCTGGTTTGGACTGGGAAATGAACTGAGCCACGTGAAGCTCCGGCCATGAACTCGGAATGTGCCCACCCAGGGCAGGGGGGAACAGGCGCATCAGGGTTGCCCTGATGCAACCACACAGCAATGGGGATGCTGGAGCTGGGAGGCTGCTGTTTTGGGGACAGATGGAAACCAAGTCCCAGGGTTTGTCCAAACCCCAAAGAGGGACGAGGAGCTTAAAGTCCCCCCTGTGCCAGAAGCTGGGACCAGCATGGCCATAGCTGGGGCAGGGACTGGAAACAGGCAGCTTCAAACCACCCTGGCAAGCAGGAACGGACACATTAACTGCTTGGGGAATTAAATTCCCTGCTACATTCAGCCTCTCTCCGTCCTTAAAAGGTTGTCAAAATATTTGGCTTATCAGCCAGCCTCAAAGCCTATCTTTCAATTAACAGCTGAGGCACTGATGGGGCAGCTGCCTAGGTCAGATCACGGCGGCTGATTAGATTAGAAGCATTATTAAAAGCCAGTCACTAGTCGAGTCTCCCAGGCTGGTCCCCCAGTGGCATGAACTTGTAAAGGGAGTTATTAGAATTACCTTGAAAACGCCTCGTCGAGACCATCATCCATTTCCTTTTTTTAAAGAGATAAAAAGAGAGAGAAGTAGTTGCTAAGAGAAGGCACAGAAGTGTATTTAGAGATCTGGCTCTGAGCTTGAGCACAGCAGACAAAAAATATAAATACATATATTGATTTACGAGTGCCTAAAGCAACACTCGCGCTGGTGCTCTGCCTCCTGGAGCAGGTTTTATTCCACCCCCTGCACAAGCCCATGGGTAAACGGCAGAACTCTGGGTGGCCAGGGCTTCCTCAGAGCAGGTCGGGGATGCCGTGCTCCCCTCGCCGGCCAGGGTCGGGGCAAGGGCTTGGCGCTCTCCCACCATCTCCACACTGGGCTAGTTCTGCCCCACCACCTGCTCAGGCTGGATTTGGCCCATCAGCTGGATGTCACCCCCTCTCCGGGGTTAACCTCTTCCAGCTCGCCCCACCACAAGACTGGCATGTACAGAGGGTTCCTGCAAGAGGAGGGACCAGAACAGAGCTCAGGAAGATGCTCCAGGCATCCCTCGGGCTTTTCTGGATGAGAAACCCGGAAAGCAACTCTGCAGCAGCACAGGGTGAACCCATGCTCCTTGGAAGCGGCTCTGGGATCCCTTATCTCTGACCTGCTCTTACTGTTTCCCAGGGAAAGCATCCAAGCTGCCTGGGGGAGGAAGGTTCCCCGTGTGGGAAGCTGGGCTCTGTGTGGGGGCTCTGCTATGGACAGACTCGACTACTCCCCAAAATCTTGTGATGTACTCACAGACTTAATGCAATATGTAAAGTATGAAAACTCTGCAAGAAGGAAGGGCTTGGAGACAGCTGCTAAACCTCCAGGATTTGATACGACTTAGAATTGATCTTCAGGTTTAACCTGAAAAGCCTCAGGCTCACACCCAGCAGACTCAAGGAGCAGGCTCCAGGCAAAGGCCTTTATCATTCAATTCTCCAAAATTTAGCAGACAGCACATTTCCAGGGAGGGTACACAGAGGGGATGAGGTCCCAGGTCAAGTGGGGCTTCAAAGATGGGCCCCAACCCGGTTGGTGATGGAGCACTTAGTCACGGAGGAAGCTCCCCAATGGCTGCACACCCAGGCAGATGGTCTGGGTCTGGGTTATTTTTCTATTAGAAATCCACAAACCAATTCAGCCAGGTGACTGAGGGCATTTTAGAGAAGGCATCCACGCTCACACAAGCATCCATGCTCACACAAGCACTGTAGAGCCACAAACAAGAACAAGCCGGTGGGGGGGGGGGGTGATAAAAAAATAAAGAGTAATAACGAACATAAATATAACCTGGTTTTAGCGAACGGTAAACAAAAGCCACCAACATAATGATTTTTTCCCCTGAGCAGAGCAGTGAGGTGGTCTCTCAATTAAGTGCCAAACCGCCGAGAAATGCTGCTGGAGAGTAAGTAATATTCAATTATGTGGCGGCGGCGTTTCTGGGAGCGCCTCGCTCGTTTATTTACCGAGCCTCAGAAGGGCAGCAGCCACTCCAACACCAATCGATCACTTCAAGTAGGACGCTGAAACCCAGCTCGCCTGGGCATCTCCCAGACCCTGTCTGAAGGGTTCAGCCCCCACCAGAGCTCCCTGGAGTGTGTGTAGGGGGGAGTTATCCAAAAAAACCCTCCAAGCCCCGTGATGGGAACACATGAAAGGGAGGTGGCATCACTCCCCCACTGCTGGCTGCCCCGGCTCGGCCCCGGGCATGCACTTACCCACACCATGTTGTTATTTACAGAGGAGCTGGGCCCGAACATGCTGTTATCTAAGTGTGGGGAGTTTACGCTGCTGGTCAGGGGTGATTTGGCAGCATCTTCTAAATCCAGCAAGTTCCCTGTGGCTGCTGCTGTGAACAGAGAGGAAAGGGAATAAGGCAGGGGAACGGGGAGAACAGAGACGCCACAAACCCCAGCCTTTTTGCAGTCATCGCTTCCCCTCAAGGGGGAAATCAAAGGGTTTCCTTGAATTCCTTCAGGGTAGCCCCCAATTTTAGCCTGGAGGAGCTGCATTCTCCCCAGCTGGGCTGTGGTTTCAGCCTGTATCATTCATGCTGCTCAGAGCAGGCACCCGAATCCCTCTCGCTGAGGGAGGACTGGTCAGCTCATCCCTCCCAGCAGCCGCTGGGGGAGGCTCCTGGGAACCCGCTTACATTCAAAGTGAGTCAGGATCAAAGCTGAGACATCCCACCCCTGGGACATCCCACCCCTGGACATCTCAACCCTGGGGTGGGAACAGACCCTGAGCAATATCCTCAGCTCAGCCCATGGTATCCATTCAGCTTCTTACAAAGGTTATCGTTATTTCCTAGGGCCGAGGGCAAAGCCAGCTTGGGGGCTGCTGGTCCCACACAGGCTGGGTTGTTCCAGAGAAGCCTCAAATCCTCCCCATCACCCCGCAGCCAGGGCAAAGGCAGCAGAGCCACAGCTGTGGAGCATCCCCCATCCCAATCCCACCCCCATGCCAGCCCCAGGCCTTTGTTATAGAATCAAAGACTGGTGATTAGAGTTGGAAAGGACCTTAAAGATCATCTAGTTCCAACCATGGGCAGGGACACCTCCCGCCGGACCAGGTTGCTCCTGATGTGCCACCGCTTGTGACAGATTCCTCCAGTCCGGGGCCTCCACATGAAGAAACGAGATGTGCCACCCTGGAAGGGAGCCCAGTTTAATGCTATTTTCCTTTGTGCCAAATCCTCATATCTCCATGGCCAGCACAGGAGGGAGATCAGCCTTTTGTCCCACTTCTCCCTGACTACGCATCCTGCGTTTCAGAGGCAGCAGAGGACCACAGGGAGGCACTGAATTATGAGGGCTTTGACTAGTTAATTGTTTTCTTTTCAGACACCTCTCCTTCCTTTGGGGACCTGGAGGCAAAGTGGCACCTAGATGTCCATCTCCTTTAGCCTATGGGATGGCAAGTCTTTTGGGTGTGAGACAACCCCAAAATCAAACTTGAGGTGTGTGGGTCCATGCTAAGCCCATAAGGACACTAAGGCCAATCTGCCTCAGGCAGAAGTAAACAGATTTAGGGTGGCAGAAGCTGTGTACAGGGAGCTACAGGAGATATTTAAGGGGGAGATGGAAGGACTTGGTAAGTCCTTCCTTGCGTCCCAAGCCCTCAGCTCTATGGCTGATGGCAACATCTCTACTCTGACCAAAATGTTGGCTCCTCGCTGGTCTTCAAAGCCTTGCCAGGAGCCCTGCCCCAGTCAGGGAAAGCCCCCCAGCCCTCATCCCCATCCCTGAGCCCAAAGCCAAACTCTGCTGTTGGTGACTTACATGTGTCAGGGTGACCAAGGGCTTCCAAGCTGGGGCTGCTTGTCCCTTCTCCTTCCAAGACGGACCTTTCCCGCTTCTCCTTCTCTGCAAAAGAAGGAGAACCCATCACTGCCTGTGGCGTGCACCCTGCAAGCTTTTAGGGAGGAGGGACAGGGGGGACAGTTAGGATGGGGCACCAGATCTCCTCTACCCACAGCAGCCCAGCCCTGGGTGCATTTTATAATCTTGTGGAAGGTGAAAGCAAAAATTCAGACAGTAGCAGAGCTGAGGTACCACAGACCAAGCCCCAGGTCCTTCACACCACACCTGCGAGACACGAGTGTGGCCAAAACTCAGCTGGATTTACAAGGCTGTTGAGAGAAACCTAGAAGATGCCTTAAATCACAGCAGAGTTTGGACCAACTTCCACAGCAGCCTGGAAATGGGGAGGGCAAGGGGAAAAGGCACTTGAAAGCTGGGAAAAACCCCAAGGTCATCTCTTGAACTTTCACAGAAATAGTGGGAAGAAAGGAAAAAAAACACCTCAAAACCTCACCTTCCTTAGCTGCTTGCCAGAGCTCAAATGCGATTTTGAAGGCCTGGGCTACGGTGAGGGTGACTGCTTGTGCCTGGAAAGACATGGGTAAGGCAACATGCTAATTAACGGGTGCCCGAGTAGAGATAAATCATTTGGAGATGTTGGTTTGCAGATTGGTGTTAACCTGGATCCAACCAGCCCTCTGCTCCACACGCTCCCCACCGGGCTGGGGAGGGGTGATCAAATATTGATGGAAGGAGAGATCAGCTCTGTGTAGGACACGCAGCTCATTGTAGACACGTCTTCAGGGGTAATGGGATGATGGAGCAGGCAGGGACAGGGCTGTCACAACCATCATGCTGATGGATGGGGAGAGAGGAGCGGCTCTTCCCGCACCTCATACCTAAGCATGACCTAGACAAGAGCTGCACGTTCCCAAGCTCATCCTCATGGCTCCCTGGAGATGTGGGTTGGGCTCCAAGGCTGGGCTGAGCATCACCCACCAGAGTGACCCACAGCCCTGGAGGGGTTCAAGGCCAGGTTGGAGGGGGCTTGGAGCAAATTGGGCTGGTGGGAGGTGTTCCTGCCCAGGGCAGTGGGTGGCACTGGGTGGGATTCAAGGTCCCTTCCAACACAAACCATTCTGTGATCCCAAAGGGAACCAGTGCCTGGGCTGAGCCCTGGACACGCTGCTGTTGGCCACGCTGACACTGGGGAGGGATGTGCAGAGCTGTGGTCCATCTCCCACCCCAGCCCCATGCACAGGGACGCTACAACAGCAAAGGGTAAAATGCCAGGAATTTGCAGCTCTCTCCAACAGGGAGCAACCTCACAGGCAGGACAGGAGAGACCCCAGGTTCTTTCCCTGACCCCCCCAGCGCTAAACTGGGGTCTCACTGGCTTAGACCAACAGCATGACTTTGTTTTGCAGGAGCTGGGGACAGTGCAGGAGCAGAGACACTGTCCCCTTCAGTCCCTCTATTCCTCCCCAAGCCGAGAGCTTGAACAGCATTGAAAAAAAACCAAACCCCACTGCCTTAAATAGCCCGAGTTGCTGGAGATGTATAAATAGTGACATAAATGCCAGTTTCATTAGGAGAAGGCAGAGCTCATGAGCAGTTTAAGTGGAAGGAGATAACGAGTAACGCTCGGCAGGGCTGGGGCGCCGCAGAATCCTCAAGGCGCAAGTTTGTTTTACCAAGTTGAGAACTAAACAAAGCCAGATCCAGGACCGTAACCCACAGCCCCCGGGAGGATGGAGAGGTGGGGGGAGCGCAAAGGGAGCACCAGGGTCCCCCAGAAAGCCAGGGAGGGGCGAGGAGACCCAGCAGCAAACCCATCAGTGCCAAATTAAGGCTCGCAAAGCAGGAGAGCTCATTTGGATGTTGGAGCTATTTACATCTTTGATGGAAGTGCAAACGCTTTATGGCAAAAACTTAAATATGGTAATTAAGTATGAAACTCCTCACAGCTGTTTACAATTTAAGCTGTCACATCTGAATCAAGTTTAATAGACCCAGCTACCGTTGAGAATTACCCATGAACTAAAAATATGGACTAATTATATGCCTGTGACTGGTAGCTGTGCTCACATCCAGGGGGCAGGGACGGTCCCTGGTCCGGGAGCAGGACATCGCCTCACCAGCACGACGTCTTGAAGACAAAGGGGTTGGGAGAAAACCAGTATTTCTATTTTTTGCCACAAAAGGGCCTTGGAGAACTTTATTTGGAGGGAGACACACTGAGCTGATGTACCACTGAGATAATTCTTTTAGCACTGGAGAGATTTAAATTTTAATATGCGGAGCGAGGCTTATCTTCGCCGTGCAAGGACGGGAGCGCACACTGAGAAAAGGAGAGACCACTTGTAGCTTCCATTATTCTCTCCCCGGAAAAAAAAACAACCAAACCAACCAACCCCAAACCAGAGTGAGCCAGGAGAAGTGCTGAATATTAACAGAGCTGCCTCATGTTCCGGGCACGGGGATGCTCCTCAGGCCCCAGGAAATGCTGCACCGGGATGGACCGGGTGGGAAGAGGGAGGTTGTTTCCCTGCAGATCCAGGATGTCCCGCTCCCTGCTCAGGCCCCACAACAGGCACCAAAGGAAGGATTTCTAGGGCAGAGGGATCTAACCTGACCTCCCTCTCCCCTAAAGCCCCTTCCTGCTGCGGGGAGGGGGCTCAGCCCCAGCTCTCGCCCCACTGGAGAGACCCCCAGGACTCTCCTTGCCCCATTTGCAGCTGGTGGCCAGTGACCACTTTCTCTCCCTCCCCAGCTGTGTCCCTGCCCATCCTGACGCACTGTATCAGCAGGGTAAAGTCGCACCCACAGGTGGGTTCAGAGAAAGAGCCAGAAGCAGTTTTATATACCCAGGTCTCTGCTCTGACCCCAGCACGCATCGGGGTCCCCTGTACTGCTCCCACGGGGAGGACACAGCCCTGTCTGCAAAGGCGCTGCTGAAAACCAGACAGGGAGCTTCAATGGCAAGAAATGGCTGGAAGCCAGGGCTGCGAGCCCAGAACCGCTGGCTAAATGCCTCCCCATCAACGAGGCTACCCCCGAGCACCTCGCTGCCAGCCTCCCCAGAGACCACCCCCCATCTGCCAAAGCCCGTCCCAGCACCGGGCTCAGCCCGGGAAAGCCGATGGTGAGTGGAGAATAATCCCAGCAGCTGGGATGGCAGCACGGCAGGGATTTTCAGGTGCCAGTGCAGAGCCAGGTCCTCTCTCCCCCACCACAAAGCTTGGGCTTTTACCTGCAAAACAATGGGCTGAATCACTGTGCCCGCTCGAGAACCAGGCACCGGGTAGCATCACCGGGATCAAACAGCCCACAGTGATGGCAGCAGGAGGGGGGAGGTTGTTCCCCTGCAGCCCTTGGCTGGGGCAGGGAACCTCCTCGCTCTAACTAGGGTGTTATCTCACCAGCGCAGCCCCTCTCTGCTTCCTCCTCCTACAGCCACATCCCCTTTTCTTCCTCTGGACTGACCATTTTCCGTTTGGTACAGAGGAAGGCATGGCACTCCAGGTTCTCATTGAGCTGGTTCTGGGCAATGTAGGCAAACACTTTATCGTGGATCTTGTCTGCCGTGCAGTAGGATATCCTGAAAGACAGAACGAAACGTCTTGTCCGGGGCACTGTGCGCAAGGGAGATCAACCAACCTCTCCTCTCACCTGCCAGCAAGCTCCTAGCCAGGGCTTCCAGCTCCAGGGCTAAGTGGGGAAGGCAGAGAGGGAGCAGAGGAGCATTACCAGGCTTCAATCCAAACTCCTTCCCAAAGCAGAGGAGTGGATGCCACCAGTTTGAGCATTAAGAGAAGCCCAAAGCAACTCCTGCAGCTGCGGTGTGAACCGCAGGCATCACACCCAGAGGCAGGAGAGAAGAGAAAATCCTTCGCCTGGTGGGAAAGGAGAGGTTGGAGAAGGTGAAGACTGCGGTGTGCCAGCCAAGGACTATGCCTGACAAACACTCTGCCTCCAGAAGAGAGGTGTCAGAAGACTTCCCTTGGAAGATAAGCTCACAAGGAGAGAGAGAGACTTGTTCTCAGCCTATGATTTAATCCTCAGGCTCAAGCTAGGGAAAGAAAGTGATGCAGGGATGTCCAAGAGAAGCTGAATTTCAGGCTCTGAGATCTGCAGTAGCAGATGTATGGGATGTTCCAAGACCCCTGAGCACATGGGACGTGGGGAAGGATGCTCAGGCCCCTCAGTGGAGCATCCCCAGGATGGCCATTTCTCCCCCAGCTCCTGAATGGGAGAATTCCAAACTCTGAAATGCCGAACAAGGCTCTGGAAGAGCAACAGGCTGATCTGTCTAGGGCGATCAGGCTGTGACCGAGGGCTCAGCTCCCTTCTGCAGGGCAGCAGGTCCCTCCACATCTCCCACAGGTTGGTCCCTGCCAGGAGGTGCAGGACTGAGGGTCTCATCTAAAGCCACCAAGCGCAGGTTGGAGCAGCCCCGGAGGGTTTAGTGCAAGGCAACAGGCACCAGCAATGAGTAAAACCCCTTTCCTGGGCACATAAAAGATCAACCAGGTGTTAAGGAAAGAAAACCCGAGGAGAAAGTGGGACACACCGGTGAAAGTTTTCCCATGAACCCACATTGCCCCCTCAAGCTCCTGCTCTTGCTGCCCCACAAGAGTTTGCAGGGAGAGGACTGGAAGGTCCCAGTTCCCAACAGATGCTGGGACTCAAAAAGCTGCATTCACAAATGTATTTACACCGCATTAGCTGTCTGTGGCGTGTGAGGGCGGCTCTGCTCAATGGCCTGTATTTTCTTTTCCAGAGCTGAGCCGTGCTCTGGATTAACGAGGCACTTGGACGCTCATCCCTTTCTCCTGTCCATTCCCAAAGCGCCATGGCTGCCTTCCAGCGACCCCCAGCGCTCAGCTTGATGGCCATGAACTTCCAAGGGAGAGGATAACTCTTTACCCTCCTCTGAAGTGAGTTCAGGACTGAGGCTTTTGCGGCAGCACATTTAGGGACGGTGGCTGCATTTTAGCTGTGACACTCCACCCCCCCATCCCCAGGCACCTGATCTGGGGAGGGAGCTCAGAGCTGGCATCTCCCTGGTGAGTAGAAAAGCTGAAGAGAAGACACTAGAGGTGTTAGAGGAAAGCCCTGGGACCACCATGCTTGCAGAAGGGAGAGATGACCCATCCACACGCACAGACGCCAGCTTTTGCCGTGACCCCACAAGCGTTGGCATCTCCGGGGAGCAGCGTCGGTCCCCAACGTCACCAGCCTATTTTGGGACACACTGACTTGAGCCAAGGGGCTGCCAAGCACAGTCCGGGAGGAACAGCTTTATCGCTGGCTGTTAAAGCATCCAGGCAGAAGTTAAGGCAGCATCTAAAAACCCCAGGCCCAAAGCTCTGCCAGCTCCTCCACCAGCACTGATCCCAGGGTTTCTCTCTCAGGCTCAGCACCAGAGGCTGCTTAGTTCAAAGGGGAGAAAAGCAAGCAGGTTAGTAATGGGGTTAGAGAGAATCCCCCCCCCCCCCAACCCGGGGCCCCCCCCCCCAATTTTGC
>VZTM01002876.1:91407-121362 GCA_013400555.1 Jacana jacana | reverse complement strand
CCTGCCCTGGACTCTCTCCAGCAGTTCCCTGTCCTTCTGGAACTGAGGGGCCCCGAACTGGACACAATATTCCAGATGGGTTCTCACCAGGGCAGAGCAGAGAGGGAGGAGAACCTCTCTTGACCTACTAACCACCCCCCTTCTAATACACCCCAGGATGCCATTGGCCTTCTTGGCCATGAGGGCACAGTGCTGGCTCCTGGTCATCCTGCTGCCCACCAGGACCCCCAGGTCTCTTTCCCCTACACTGCTCTCCAACAAGTCAGGAGACCTCTTCAACAGGTTTTGTGAGATTAAAGGCTGTAAAATGTGACTCGGGTTCTAGCATGTGGTGGTAGATACAAATTGGGCACCCGGAGCTGCCCTTGCACAAGCTTCTGCCCCTCCTGCCAGGTTCTGCCACCCCAGCAAACCACCTCTCTTCTCCAGGCTGAGCACCCCCAGCTCCCTCAGCTGGTCTTTATAGCAGAGGTGCTCCAGCCCTCTGCTGGACCCTTTCCTTTGCTTCCTGTCCTTTCTATCTTGAGGAATCCAGAGCTGGACACAGTGTTCCAGATGGGGTCACACCACAGCAGAGTAGAGAGGTAGAATCACCTCCTGCAACCTGCTGGTCACACTGCTTTTGATGCAGCCCAGGATGGGGTTGACTTTCTGGGCTGCCAGTGCGCACTGAGAGGTCGTGGTGAGCTTCTCCTCCATCATCACTCCCAAGCCCTTCTCCTCAGGGCTGCTCTCCAGCCATTCTCTGCCCAACCTGGATTTGGCCTTGGGAGTGCCATGTCCCAGGTGCAGGACCCTGCCCTTGGCTTCGTTGAACTTCATGCCATTTGCACTAGCCCACCTCTCCAGCCTGTCCAGGTCCCTCTGGATGGCATCCCTTCCCTCCAGTGTGTTGACCTCACCACCGAGCTTGGTGTCACCTGCAAACCTGCTGAGGTGCCCTCTATCCCACTGTCCACGTCTCCAACAAAGATGTTAAATAGCACTGGTCCCAGTACCGGCCCCTGAGGAATGTCACTTGTTACCGGCTGCCACTTGGACATTGAGCTATTGACCACAACCCTTTGAGTGCGGCCATTAAAGCCAGAAAGGGCTCAGCAGTGAGAGGGGACAGGGGTTATATTTCCAGCTCTGCCCCTTTCCTGGCAAGGGGACCTTGCTTGAGTCACTTGAGCTGCTCGTTTCGCTTCTGCCTGTCAAGGCTGTGGATGTGGACACACCAGGAAGAGGTTTCCACGTCAGACTGAGCCAAAACATCAAACTGGTTCCCGAATGCAATCAAGGTTCACTCAGGTCTTCCGTAACTCGGGGGAGAAAGAGAAAGACAACTCTCATTTCAGAATGGTCTTTTCTTTGCCCTGTTTAAGCTTATAAAACCTTTTACATTATCCACCAGAAACAAAACAGAATAAAAAAAATTGCATTTTGAGGCAACACTTTGAACTGCCCTCCCAAAAAAAACCCAAACCAGCATCCAAAAACCCACTGCAAGTCCCCATCCTTTCCAGCTGGAACTGGAACTCTCTCTCTTGTTTGACCTAAAGGACAAAGGACATTTGCAGATCCATCCTGCTGGGATTTGGGGCTGCCCATGCTCTACTCCCCCAGGCTGGCTGTCACTCTTGGGGTTGACACAGTGCTCGGGGACACAGTTTAGTGATGTTCTTTATCAGTTAGGTTGGTGGTTGGACTAGGTGATCTTAAAGGTCCCTTCTAACCTGGATGCTTCTATTATTGGGGACCCTGGTGATGCACCTTAGACGTACCCGCTGAGCACCTCTTGCACCCATGAGGGTGTGTTTAGGTGTTTTGAAAGAGCTGAACATTGAGAGCTGAAGAACAGCGATGAATTCATGTTTCAGCAGTAATTCTGATACATAAATATGTTCCCCCCTCCCCATACACACAATTACCCCCCAAGATCACACTGGGTCCAGCATCAGCATCCTTCCTTTTCAGTGGCAAATCTTCCTCTAGAAAATAGCCCCATTGCTCAGATGAGGATTTCTTTGGAAAAAATATCTGCAAAAAAATCCACTTCTTGATTCTTAAGTATTTCCTTTCAAAAAGGTTTCATCCTCTCCCCATCCCCTCAAGCCAGCTCTTGGCAGATCTTCCACCCCCTTCATCTCAGGTCCTTTTGCTGATGTGGCAGCCCCTGGGCAATGTTCCCCTGTCAGGACACGGTGGAGGTGGATCAGGGAATTTAGAACAGAAATGCCAAGGGAGTTCACGTGAACTGTGTGAAAAGCCACGACTGCCTCGTGTAATGTTACTGCTCGGCTCAATATAAGGTCTTCTTCATGAGAAGCATTTTTTTGGGATTTTCCTTAGGAAAACACCATGCTGCCTTTCATCCCTGTCCTCTCCCCCATTTCGGCACTGCATTTAAGATGCTATTCCTCTCTCTCCGAGGTGTTTTCTCGGGGTTTTTCCTCCCCAGCTCCTTCACTACCTCCATCCCTCCATCCCCAGTGTCAGATTTTGCTATTCCTGGTGTTTCTTTTACATTCAGGTCATCCCAGAATATCAAATTTAAGGTGCAGACAGGAAGAAAAACCACCGAGGCCTTGGCAAACTAAAAGAGCAGATGGGCAGCACCTTCCTGCCTCTGCTTGGACAGACTTTGAAGCTAATAATAATTGTAAACACCTCTCTCTATCTCATTTAATCCCTTTAATCTCCTTACCCTCCAGTCCAGATTGGGGTTTCCTTTGTGCACTGAGACCATTCCTTGCAGCCCAACCCCTACCCAACCCTCTGGAGGAAGACTCCATTAGGGGTTTCTTTCCCCATATCCTTCATCCTTCCCACGAAGAAGGGGCAGGCAGGGCTGGGGCAGTTTGAAAGTTTTCAGCAAGTTAAAAAAACCCAAAGAAATAAACATTTCCTGCTGTGTACAGCCCAGGGCCACGTTTTATTCCTGGTTTTGCTCTGCAGGGTTTGGAGTGACCAGCCTTGTTGTTTCACACACTGCCCCCAGGGTCACGTTATCAGATTACAAGCCTTCCCCTTCCATGAAAACATGAGGTTTCTAGATTTTTGTGGTTGAAAATATGAAGAGCAGAAGTTCAGAGATCCAGACAGCAAGCAGAGAAATTTGAATTTGACTTTTTTTTTTTTTTGTCTTAAGCCGTCGACTCGGGGGAGGCGCTGACTCCGGGGTTTTGAGCTTTTAATAGTAATACTGGAATCTGCTCACGTGGCTGCTGAGCTTGGCCCTCCCAGGGCTGAGCACTCGGGTCCCAGCTGACGGCAAAGGGAAGGGCAGGCACTGATTGCTCTAAAAAGTCACCGAATCCTCTTCTGGAAAACAGTCTTGGCCTTTTTTTAATTTATTTTTTTCCCCTCACTGTTTCAAAGCAAAATGATTTCCTGGTTTTGAAGCTGTTTGAGATCCCTGGGTGAGAGGAGCAGCGCTCAGCTCAGCGGTGAGAAGGAGCCTGGTTCTCTCTTCTCTGCCTCCCCCCAAGCAGAGCTGGCACCACGGACTCGCCTGACGGTGAATCCTCCCACTCGGTACCGGCAGCGCAGCGTTCCGGGGAGCAGCAGCTTGTCCAAAAGAGGCTCCTCAACCTGGGGGACAAAGAGATCACATCCAATTACTGATAAATGGATAAATCAGACTCTGAACAGATTGGGATTTTTTTGGTGGTGTTTTGTTATCTGGGGTTTTTTTGTTTATTTTTTAATAATGAGAATAATTCACTATCGGAACAATTTGTCAAGAATTGGGTTGGATCCTCCAGCAATGGAAAAACTTAAGCTAAGCCTGGATGTCCTGCTGAAAGGCAGAATCAAGTCCTTGGCTTCTACTATTCAGGAATTCAGAGTGGCAATCCCAGCCCTCCCCTCTGACCTTTTGCTGGCTAAACTGGCTGCATGCTGGGTTTCGGGTTGTTCCATGCTGGGTGCATCTGATAAATCAGTTTGTTCTGAATCCAGCTTCCTTTTCCTGCGGCTGCTGCTCTCCTGGCCATATGGCAGAGCCACTCATCAACCCTGGCCCCTGAACTGCTCCTCCAAAGGCTGCTGGTGCTGGTCCCTGCACCATCCTCCCATCCCATGCCTCGGATAGCACCAATTCACACCCCAGCGCGGTGCTGACTCTCATTCCGCTCCTGTTTGTACCGAATCAATTACATTTCTTTGGAAATCCATCTGCTTTGAACCCTTCCATGAGGTATAACAAACCAGAATAGGGGTATTGATGATTCCACATTAATAACTTAAAAGAATAAAGAGAACCATCCTTGAGCCAAGACAGAAGAATAACTAGAATAATGATCTCCCCGGGGCAGGGTTTACCACGTTTCTCATTAACATCTTTGTCACCGAGGAGCAGTCTCTGTCCTGCCTCTGCCACGGCAGATGATGCAGCCAGACTTTGGGTCATTCCTCCAGCAACAAGACCAACAGGGGTCTTGTTAACTCCAAAGGTACCAGAATGGTCCCTACCGCTGCTTTGAAGCTCTGCCACCACACTGAGACAGCAGCCACCCTGCTCGAGTCCCATCCTGGGGGCGGGATCTGCCACCCTGGGAAGGGTCCTGGAGACCCCTGCCCCAGTCCCCAGGGACTGCCTCTCCTGGGGGCTCCATTCCTACACCACCACCCCTGGAAAGGGAGGATTTGCCACACTGTAGGCAGTTCAGGGCTGTGTTAAGCCCTGGTGCTATTTATGGTGCCATTTCCAGGACAGATAATAATAATAATAATAATACCATGCGACAAGTGCGTGACCACCCCAACAGCAAACGTGGGGTTTGATTTGTGGCTTTAATTTCAGACTGGTTAGTGCCAAATGCTGGCTCTTCACATTGTGGCATGCTCAGGCTGCCTGACTCAGATGTTTGGGGACATAGCAGAGCATGTGAGAACAAGGACGGACTAATGGAGGACCTCTGCTCCTCCCTGTCCCCCTCCTCCCCAGCATCCATCCCAGGTCCCTTCTGCTGCCTCTCTTCTGGGACCTCCCTCCAGCAGCCTCAGTCCATTTGTGTTGTTCCTGATCCAGGAAAAGCAGATTATTTCTGCTGTACTGTATGAAAAAGCCATCTACATATTTACAAAAGGGCAGTAGATCCTATTACAATCTACAGCTCCCCCTTCTCAACCCCCCTCCCTCCCCAGTCCCAGCTTTCCCACCACATCTCAGCAGGAAAATCTAAGAACAAAGACCAGTTACCTGGAAAACAAAAGGTGAAAGCCAAGGTGAGGCAGGGAGATGTCAGTCCCATAGCAACGAGAGGTTTCAATTAATCACTTGTAAATGGGATGCAGTGTAAATCAGGAAATACATCCGGCAGAGTGCTGGCAGCCAGTCCCCAGCTCTGTGCTTGGCTGGAGAGGAGAGCGGTGGTGTGGGAGCTGTGCCTTGGCTCTCCTCTCTCTGGCCACCAGCCCAGGGTTGCAGGGGGTCACTGGTCACCATTCAACCCCAAAATACATTGCTACATCAGGCGCTGCTTCCAGTTAGAGGGCAGAGCTGACCAGATGGTTGGCCTTACAGTGAAAGAGGCAACATGGCACCGAAGTTCAGGAACACCAAAAATACCTACACACCAGGTCCTCAGGGATTAGGTGGTTGGTTCTGAGGAAGACATACACAGCCACTCTCTGTGCCAGTATGTCCATCCCTGTCCATCCCAGCAGCTCCTGGATCCAGCAGCTGGTTTCATCCCTGCTTGGCAGAGCAATGAGGGTATCAATGCCAAAGATACTAATTTCCTACAAATTTCATGCACCCACGGAAGGTGGAGTGGAGTCACTTCTTCTCAGATGCCAGTCAGTATGGCACAAGCCCATCAGGAACCAGTCCCTCAGCTGAAGCAGAACCTGGGCATTTGTCCCATGGCTACAATGGCAGAAGTGCCAACCCTGAGAAATACCCTGGTGCTCCCAAACAGTGGAGAAATCCCAAAAGCTGGGAGATTTCCCCACTGACCTCAGGGAAGGGATGCCCGCTCTGGCTGGCAGGAGCTGGGCAGGTTTTCCATCCATCCATGGGGCGGGAGCTCCTCTCACTGCTGCTGCACGAAATCAAACCAGGTCCCCCTGTGCTCAGCACTGGTGAGACCGCACCTTGAGTCTTGTGTCCAGTTCTGGGCACCTCAGCACAAGAGAGATATCGAGGTGCTGGAGCGAGTGCAGAGGAGGGACACGAAACTGGTGAAAGTCCTGGAGAATAAGGCTTATGAGGATCGATTGAGGGAGTTAGGATTGTTTAGTTTGAGGAAGAGGAGGCTGAGGAGAGACCTCATCCCTCTCTACAACTGCTTGAAAGGGCATTGCAGAGAGGTTAGTGCTGGTCTCTTCTCACGGGCAATGAGCGATAGAAGGAGAGGGAATGGCTGCAAGCTGCAGCAGGGTAGGGTTAGGCTGGACATGAGGAAAAAATTTTCACAGAAAGAGTAGTCAGTCAGTGGAATCAGCTGCCCAGGGAGGTGGTGGAGTCCCCATCCCTGACTGTGTTTAAGAGTAGATTGGATGTGGTGTTGAGGGATCTGGTGTAGGCGAGAACTTGTAGAGTAGGGCTGATGGTTGGACTCCATGATCCCAAGGGTCTCTTCCAACCTATATGATTCTACGATTCTACCACCGTGGGGAGAAACACCTTCCCCATTCACTCAGCGATGCCAGAAGAAGTCGAGGCTGCACAGCAGGCGGTGGGAATGCTGGAATACCTTTTTCCAAAGTCCCTCAATGTTTGATTGTTTCTGGATGTGGCATCTCCACTCGCCGGGAGCTGCAGGGCAGGCAGTGCAGCTCCCCCCAGCCGGCCTGCCTGGGAAGGAATCGTAAAATATTGATTCTTCTCAGCACAGTCTCGTCCTCCAGACGTTTAGCAGCTCACGCTTCCCGCAGTCAACAGCAAAGCAGAGCCCCCTGCTCCTGAGCAAAGCCTTGCTGGGTGAATGGAAGTGCAGGGACAGGTAGATCAGGGAGTACAAGAACAGAAAAGCACTTTGAAACACAGCGGTCCGGGCATTTTAATTTTAATGAGGAAAGAAATACAGCAGCTGAGAAGGTTTTAGAAGCACCAGACAGTGTGCAGGGGGGGGTGTAGAATCCACAGAACAGCAAAGCACTTCATCTGCTTGAAAGCAGGAGCAGATGAAGTGCCACCATCCTGGTACATTAACCCCCGTGGTCTTTGCAATGACGCTGCTGGCACCGATGGCCAAATTGCTGCTCTGCACGCAAGGCAAGGGCTGTGCAGAGCCGGGCCGTGGGTGCCACAGGCTCTGATGGCCCCACATTAGCCCCATTTGCAAGAGGACACGAGACCTTTCTTCAAGCTGACAGTGAGGGATGGGGATGTGCAGCCCTCTCCTGCCAGAGCCAGCCCCGAAGGAGAGCACTGGGGTCAGCGCTGACATCCAGCCTACGAGCAGCGTCTTGGAGTGATGCTTCTCTTGCCACGACAGGAGTGACTGTATCCTGCTCCTCACGGGTTCCCCAGGGCATTTGACATCTGCTTGTGTAGACAGGAGCACTGAAGGGACTTGTCCTGGCTTGCCAGCACAGAAAGTATCTCCTGGATCACAATTCCTGCTCTTAGCCCCTTGGGTCTTTCTACCTTCCCAGCTGCTTTTCACAGATCCACCCTCAACCAGCATGTAAACTGGCCAGGAATTCAGCCTCAACTTTTCAGAAGGGCCCAGTTTTGCTGGCAAACTCTGCTTGGCACACAAAGGAAGCGTGCCCGAGCCACCTCTGCAGTCGGGTTGCCCGAGTCTCATCAGATTGTGAACAGGTCCCAATGCAGGCTCTTCGCCACCACCTTTGTTCATGTTACTGCTGAACAGTAACAGCATCTCCCTGGGGAATTCTGGAGCATCCCAGAAGGGGGAGATGAAGGGAGAGGAGAATAATGTGGCTGCAAAACAGTTTCAGGAAAATAAGAGGTCAGAGCACCTGCAAACAAAGCAACACTTGGTTTCTCTTCCTCTCTCAGACCCACAAACCACTGGGTAAGAACTGCCTTCTTTCTTTGGAAACGCTGCTGTAAAAATGGGTCCCAAGGGGTGTTTTGAAAGCTCATGGCTTGGCTACGAGCAGGAGCATCAACAGAGGTTGCTGGCATTCCCAGATGGATGGAAGGTGTGTTTATTCCTGCCAAGGCATGTTTTCTCCATGCTCTCTGCATTCATCCTGCAGACACAAGGGGCGCAGGTTCAGCGAGGGCCGGGCAGACCCGCAGCGTGGTGCTTCTTCCCGCTCCAGCCCCGCAGCAGTTCAGCTGCAAACTCTCTGAGGCTACTGCCAAAAGGGAAACCCAAAATTCATGGCCAAGAAGATGAGCTGCAGTGGTGGAGAAGTTGTTTCGTGTTTAACTGCAGGAAGCAACTGGGCCAGGTCCCCCCTGCTACTTCGGAGGATCGTACATAGAATCACAGGAATGGTTTGGGTTGGAATGGACCTTAAAGCCCATCCTGTGCCACCTTCTGCCCTGGGCAGGGACACTTCCCACCAGAGCAGGTGGCCCGAAGCCCCTTCCAACCTGGCCTTGAATCCCTCCAGGGATGGGGCAGCCACCGCTTCTCTGGGCAACCTGGGCCAGGCCTCACCACCCTCAGAGCAAGAAGTTCTTCTCAATATCTCATCTCAGTCTCCCCTCTTTCAGTTTAAAACCATTGCCCCTTGTCCCATTTTCCCTCAGATACTCCTGTACTGCCTGCAGGAGCTGGCAGAGCTGTCCTGGCAGCGTATGTAGGTGCTCAGCACCCAGCCCTCCCCTGGCCATGCTGACAGTCGGTGATGAAAGCAGGACCAGGGCACGGCGGCTGAACTAGAAGCACAGACTGGGATGAGTGGGATGGGGTAGAAGAGCTCCTGAGAGTGGCACCAGCTCGCAGCGAGACTGCATGCAGGCTTTTTTATCCCTCTTTAGCAGCCACTTCAGCTGCTTACCAGCATTTGCCAGCTGGTGTTTTAGCAGCTGGTTCTACCTGGCTGGCCAGGAGAAGCCCCTGCACATCTGCTGCCACTTGAAGCTCCTCTGGAAGCATCCTTCTCTGTCACTTGGGAGAGTTAGCTTGAAGGAGGAGAGAGGACGTGAGCCAGTGATGGGGTAGGGACCCAACAGCAGCCCTTGATATGAGTTTGTAGCTGCTTGCAGCACTGAAGGAGTATGAAGATGCACAACTTGCCCCAAAATGCTCCCCATCTATTCCTTAGACGTGATCATGCCTAATAAATGATAAAGTGATGAAGAAAAGACGTTAAAGAGATGAGGAGAGACCTAAGGAGACAGCAGTAACCCTGCTGACTCGCTCAGCTCTGACGCAAGCTCCTTTTGACAATTCAATTACGATGCTATGCTAATTACAGAGTTGATGGTATTGAGCGCCAAGGCAGAAGGGCACTACAAGAAAGGGATACTGATAAGGGAAGGTGGCAGCAACAGCACTTCTCACCCAGAGAGATGCCAAACTGCATCAAGGGAGCACTGAAAAGGAGCCAGATCTGGGGTGGAGCGTGGCAGGGAACAGTAACGTTGGATGACAGCTCAGAAAGGGAGCGATAATGAATGTGATCGTCGTCTGAAACAGTGACTGATCTCGCACAGGCAGAAGGCAATTAACTGGGAGAGAGTTTCAGATCTGGGCTGGCATAGATGCCTCTTCTCCTGTCAGCCCTTTAAAAACCTGCAGCTGGGCATTTACACTTCTCCTCTCAAATCTGGTGCTCCCAACTGAGAGCAGTCACTACACAGTGGCCAGGGATCAAACCCAGACTTCTGCCATGCCAGGAAAGAGCCGAGGGGCTTGTCCTTGATCAGGTGAAAGCCACTAAAGGGTTAAAGTCACTCTACTGTGCCTGAAGTCCCATAGCTCTCTGAGACATGCATAACAGTGCCTTCCCTGCAAGCAGGGTCATCAACAGGCTCACATCCACTAATTCCATATTTAAAACAAGGCTTCTCAATCAAAGAGAAACCATTACCCACAAAGCAGCTGGGATTGTCCCTTCAATTTAAATACAGCCTGTTGCATAAAACATCCTTTTTATCAATTTCACTTAGGGCTGACAAGTGCTCCCCCACGCACATCCTTTGAAGAACAGCCGCTTTGCAGAGCCCTTAAGTGCATTCCTCTGGGAAGCAAACACCCTTAAGGCCATCTTTTGTCATTGTTAGTTTTCTCCAGTTGCTGAGAGGGATGGTGCTGGGCTCCTATGGCATCAGGTCGGCGTTTCGGGTCCAGTGCTCTGCCTGCAGGTCCCAGGAGGTGGGTGGAGGCTGGAAGAACCATCCTCAGCTGCCAGGCAGGGCAGGAGAAGATATGTTTGCCCCAGCCCTGGTTCTTAGCCAAGGAGCATCAAATCTCTGCGCTCCAGTTGCTGTGGCTCTGCGAGTGCCATGTTACTCATGGGGACATCAAGTGAGGTGCTTTCTCACAGAGCAAGAGGCACAAAGTTTTGGGGGTAGGTGGGGGAATCGTTTGGGATTCAGTTGAGCATGGCACTCCAGCACTTCAAGAGGAATCAAGGAGAGAGAGAAGATGAATTCCATCAAGTTTTTAAAGGGAGAAGAGGCTGGAAGCAGTGTTACCCCGTAGTTAGTGTACTTGTCTGGCATTTCATAGAATCCTAGAATGGTTAGAGTTGGAAGGTACCTTAAAGAGTTCCAACCCCCCTGCCCTGGGCAGGGAAACCTCCCACCAGAGCAGGTTGCTCAAAGCCCCTTCCAGCCTGGCCTTGAAGCCATCCAGGGATGGGGTTTCCACGGTTTCCCTGGACAACCTGTTCCAGTGTCTCACCACCCTCAGAGCAGAGAAGAGCGCTGCATAAGAGAGAGATTATGTGGTTAATTAAACGATGGCAAGAGTTCAAGGTGGAGAGTTTCAGGGCATTTTCTCTCAGGCCACGGCGCTCTCCTCACTGCGTGCTGCAGGGTGAGCAGGACCAAGCCCAAGCCTTCCTCCTGGCAGTGGCTCAACGCTGGATTTGGCTCCCCCCGCACCCTGGTCCCAGCCTGGCTTTGTGAGAGGCTGGATTACAGCATCCCAGGCACTGCCAGCGGCTGAGGACCAGACACAAAAGGCTTTGACTGCTCAGGCTGTTCAAAAGCACTCGCTGCTGGCACAGCAAACTCAGGCAGCACCTGGACACTGAGCAGGACTTCACTGCAGCTGCTCTACATCAAGGTTGGGGATGGAAGGGAGAGGAAATAGAGGAAACTCTTTTAAACTCCAAGGAAAGGAGGCTTTTTTAAAAAAACTAAACCAAACCAAAGAATAAATCCAACCTCAAAATCCATGCATCCTGTTTTTTTTTAGAAAAAAAAAAGCATCAGAAATGTACTGGAAAACCTGTATTGCCTGCTTTTCAGTTAAATGGCTCCCGTCTCGTCATTAGCTGCTAGAGCTTGGTTTATCAGAAGAACCGTGCCATTACAGAATAACTGCTTTCATATTAATACCCACAGGCTCCCTGCCAGGGAGCTGCTCTCTCCATCAGTTTGTGACCATCTGTGTCCTCTTTGACGCTTTGGGGTTTCGGGTTTTTTTCTCCTTTTCCTGAGCTTCAGCCCGACATTTGCTCTCCAGGATTAGGAGGCCACCATCGTCACTGCTCTGGGAGACGGGTTTTCACTCGAGTCTCCAAGCCCAGCTGCCAAAGCATTACAATTGCTTGTGAAGGGGTGCTGGGAGCTTTTAAATCTCACTGCGGTCAATGGGGTGTGCCAGGCAGGGACTAGGAAACCAAGAACAGTGAGAGACCCAGCTGCGAAGCCCACGCCCCACGTACCCCATGTACCAGGAATTCCTTACACCATAGAATCACAGAATGGTTTGGGTTGGAAGGGAACTTAAAGACCATCTGCTTCCACCCCCCTGCCCTGGGCAGGGTCACCTCCCACCAGCCCAGGTTGGTCAAAGCCCCATCCAGCCTGGCCTTAAACACTTTCAGGGATGGGGTTTCCACAACTTTCCTGGGCAACCTGCTCCAAGCCCCCTCCAACCTGGCCTTGAACCTTTCCAGGGATGGGGCAGCCACAGCTTCCCTGGACAACCTGGGCCAGGCTCTCACCATGCTGCTAACACACCAGCCACTGAGACAAATGAAATATGTTCTCAGCTGAAGTACAGCGAGTCACAGAATCCCAGAATCCCAGAATCTCAGGGATTGGAAGGGACCTTGAAAGCTCACCTAGTCCCATCCCCTGCCAGAGCAGGAACACCTAGAGCAGGTCTCACAGGAACACCTCCAGGCAGGTTTGGAATGTCTCCAGAGAAGGAGACTCCACACCCTCCCTGGGCAGCCCCTTCCAGTGTTCAGTCACTCTCACTGTGAAGAAATTTTTCCTCATATTGAAGCAGAACCTCCTCTGTTCCAGCTTGCACCCATTACCCCTCGTCCTATCATTGGATGTTACTGAGAAGAGCCTGGCTCCATCCTCCTGACACTCACCCTTTACATATTTATCAACATTCATGAGGTCACCCCTCAGTCTCCTCTTCTCCAAGCTCAAGAGACCCAGCTCCCTCAGCCTTTCCTCCTATGGGAGATGCTCCACTCCCTTCATCATCTTGGTAGCCCTGCCCTGGACTCTCTCCAGCAGTTCCCTGTCCTTCTGGAACTGAGGGGCCCAGAACTGGGCACAATATTCCAGATGGGGTCTCACCAGGGTAGAGCAGAGAGTCACAACTCCCTTTTCAGTGAGGGCTGAGCCTTGGCAGAGACATACTTCCCCCCAAACACACTTTATGAAGAGAATTTCCAAGTCTCTATGCATCTTCCTTCTCTTTCCAGCATAGTTGAAGCCTCCTGTCCTGCTCCCCTTGACACCAGCACCCCTGCTACTGCTGCAGAGCTGCACAGTCAACAGAGCAGGAGCATAAACCAGACAGATTGGGGTTAGCACTGGCTGCAGTGGCTTAAGTGGACTGACGGATGCGTTTAATAACCACCAACGCTATTTTGGGGGCTGATGATTTAACAGTTATCCTAAGATACAGAGGGAATTCAAATGAGTCTAAACAGAGTGCTTACATTTCAGCCATGACCGCCCGCTGCCTGCTGGCTTGGCTCTGGCTCAGGCTGTGACTGCAGGGAGATACCACTGCCTTTCAGCAAGGAACCAAACCCCACCATGGCTGGATTGAACAGCTGGAAGGAAGATTGCGGTCTTCTTTCTGCACGTGGTCATCCAAGGTCACTGAAAAAAGCATGGCAGGGCTTTACATTTTGGTTTTCATCTTGGCCTAGAACAAAACCCCTTTCTCTTGGAAGCAACGACATAAACCCCAGGCTGAGCTAAGTCACGTCCTCAGTTACTTGGTTAAACTGTGTTTTTTTTAGTAAGTCTATTTGAGTACATCCAAACTTTTCAAACACGCGGTGGGTTGCAGCGTTTCTTTTTAGCCCAAGAGGTTATTTTAAGGCCAATCATGAATGGTGGAGTAGCCCCTCTCTAGGTCTGGGTGAAAAACACAGGGACACAACCTTCTCTGTGCAAGTATGGACTGTCCAGAGCCAGAACCCCAGCCCACAACTACGTGCCTGAGTGCAACATCTCTAACGCTCAGTGTTAGCAGTTGGGGTCTCCATGAAGATCTTTTAAGGCAACAGAAACCCTTGCACTGATAGGTTTCGGAGAGCAGAGACAGATAATGGTTTTTTTCCACCAGTTTTGAACACTCCAGTAAGTCTACTTGTACTCATGCTCCCAGCAGTGCAGAAATATCGGTAAGACCCTTGTCTCAGTGGCTAACGGAGCAGGTTGCTAAGCACGCGTGGTACTGCAGCAAGAACAGCCCCCAAAAACTGAGGCAGGGACCACAGAACCAAGAAGTATGGCAATTGCAAGAGAACAAAGGTAAAATGAGAGACTAACTGCAGGATCCAACCAAGCACAGCTCTGAAGACAGGAATAGTTCAAGGTACAGGACATGGGTAGCAAGAATCATAGAACCATAGAATCATTCAGGTTGAATGAGACCCTTGGGATCATGGAGTCCAACCAACAGCCCTACTCTACAAAGGTCTCCCCTACACCAGATCCCCCAACACCACATGTCATCGACTCGGAAACACAGTCAGGGGTGGGGAATCCACCCCCTCCCTGGGCAGCCCATTCCAGGCTCTGACCACTCTTGCTGGGAAGAATTCTTGCCTCATGGCCAGCCTAACCCTACCCTGCTGCAGCTTGAAGCCATTCCCTCTCCTTCTAGCCCTAATTCCTTGTGAGAAGAGACCAAAACCAACCTCTCTCCAATGTCCTTTCAAGCAGTTGTAGAGAGGGATGAGGTCTCCCCTCAGCCTCCTCTTCCTCCAACTAAACACTCCCAGCTCCCTCAATGGTTCCTCAGGAGATTGATTCTCCAGGCCCTTCCCCAGCTCCGTGTCCCTCCTCTGTACTCGCTCCAGCACCTCCAGATCTCTCTTGGGTTGAGGTGCCCAGACCTGGACACCAGACTCAAGGGGTAGACTCCCCAGCGCTGAGTCCAGGGGACAATCCCCTCCCTACTGCTGCTGGTCACACTAGTTCTATCACAAGCCAGGATGCCCTTGACCTTCTTGGCCACCTGGGCACACTGCTGGCTCATATTGAGCCACTTGTCAACCAGCACCCCCAGGTCCTTTTCTGCCAGGCAGCTCCAGCCACACTGCTCCAAGGACAAACATTGGACCTCTGTCACTAACAACCATCAGTGTGCAGGGTACTGGCTTGTAGGTGATGACATCTCAGTGGCTCAGTGAATCCCTCAGCTGATGCCCAGTGGCTGGAGCCCACAGGGACCCATTTGCCAGGCTGTAGGCAGCAAGGGCCAAGCCACAGCTCAGGCTGGGCAGAGCCCTCCAACCATTGGTTTGGGGGGAGCTGCTTGGCTGGTGATGGCACCACACCACCAGTTAAACACCATTGCCTCCAAGTGCGGGTTGATAGCCTGCAGATGGGACTACCTGAGAGCAGGCAAGTCAGGACTTGGCTACAACTCCTTAGTCCTTTAGATTTACCAGTTATGACTACATGCACTAAACCTACAAGTTCCTGAGGCAAGTCAGGCAACAAAAGGTTCATTAAAATAAAGTGGGTTAAAAGGTCACCTTTTGACTTCATGTAGGAGGCTGGAATGGGCAGGGAGAACCCAGCTGCCAGGCATTTACGATTGTCTTTTTCATTGCTCTCCAATAATTTTAATTTTTTGCATTCATTAAATCAGCATTATCAATTCTCAACATTACTGCTTGCCTCATTTCCTCTCTCCTACAAGATCTCAATTTATTCCATTCAAATCCCCAGACACAGCTTCCCATCTCCCTACTCTCACCCTCTTCCATGTTTAACTCTTCTCCTGGTACTCCCAAACCTCCCAAGGAGTAGGGGTCACAAGACTCTTTGCCCTGTGGCTCCCCAGCCCTTCCATCTCTGAATGGGGAAGGAACAGCACATTTCCCCACTTTCCTTCTCTTCCTGGGTGAGCTTCTCCACCTCTGCCATCTCCCTATGATTCAGGCACAAAGTCCACCTCTTAGTTCCTCAAAAAAGAGGAGCCAAGGACTTGGAGAGCCCATGGACGCAGCCCCACCTCCCCTCTGCTGGGATATTTTGTCATTGTCTGTTTTGAAAGAGAAGGGAAATTGTGTTTGGAACATTGAAAGCGTCTTAAAAACGAGGTGACATTGTCACTGCTGGTGCTTCCATGGCAACCTGCGTTTGTTTCTCTGAGCTGTTTCATAATAATTAATACACCGCTTCCATTCACGTGGCCTGTGCTCAGAGAGCACAGCACTGCCCCCGCTGGGACCTTGCCTGGGTGGGATGAAATGTTTCCACCAAAGAATCAGAAGCAAGAACTTTTCTGCTGTGTTGTGGCCACGGGGAGAAAGCAGTGACACACACACAGAGTTCTGACCATCCCTTTGCTCACCCAAGCGGGTGGGAGAACATTTGCTGCCAGTAGCTGGGCAGAGCCCATAATGACATTGACGTCCCTCCCATAATGACGTCCCTCCCAGTGATGACAGGGCAGCAGGAGAAGCCCTGGTCCTGTTGCTCACACCGAGATGGAACAAGGCAGGGCTTGTTACACCATCACAGCAGCGAATCCAGGACTCCCCTCTTCTCCCACTGGCAAACGCAAGCTGCCCCACCTCGCCACGCTGCCTGACGTGTCCAAACGTGTCCAAAAGTGATGGAATTTGGGGAATTGCACCAGGAATTACCCTCAGGCACAGAGAACTTGCATATCCTGCAGTCCCTGCCTGCTGGAGGGGAGCATTCAGCTGAGCGTGGGAGGGCGCATGGGGAGAAGCGGATCAAAGACGCGGTCGCCCACCGTAGCAGAAATAAAGCCAAAACTGGGATCGGAGCCTGCAGGGCGTCCTGCCTCTGGGCTGTCATCCTGTCCTACCCCATATGTTGGGAAAAGAAGGCTTTTAGCCAGCAGAACCCAGATAGGGATTCACAGAATCTCAGGGATTGGAAGGGACCTTGAAAGCTCATCCAATCCAATCCAATCCCCTGCCGGAGCAGGAACACCCAGAGCAGGTCACACAGGAACGCCTCCAGGCAGGTTTGGAATGTCTCCAGAGAAGGAGAATCCACAACCATGGAAAATTTAGGTGCCACAAGCTGTGGCGACGAAAGATTTGGTGGGTGGCATTACATAGTCCTAGCTCCGGCAGGAGCCAAGAGGGTTTCCTGCTCCAGCGGCTCCAGCCTTTCAAGAGATGCATAAAACTGAGTAGTTGGCCCCAATATAGCTATCAAATACCCAATGGCACCGTCATGGAAGGAGGAGGGCGAGCCCCAGGGTCCTGGCGGAACTCCAGTCTAGATAATTAACGTTCTGCCAACCTTCATTCTTCCTGTGGCTTCAATTGGATACGGGATTTGGAGGCTTTTCTCTGCCGAGACGGATTCCTGGCCCTTTTTCCTGCTGACTAGACTCTTAAAAAAAAAAAACCCAAAACCCCAGAACTCCACCAACCCTTCACATGTACCCCACCAGCATTGTCTGGGAAGGAACCATCATTTTCATAGGCTCTGAAACGTGCTCACATAGAGAGTCTGGGGCCCTCTCTGTCACTTGCTGTCCACCTCCTTCCATAAACAAGGGGCTCTGCCACAAAGACCTTACAAACACAGACCTACTCCAGGGCTAGAATCCTGACAGCCTTCCTCAGACACCGTAGAGGTCCACGAGTGCTGGACACTCCTGAGGAACCCGGCGTCACAGACATGCAAGCCAAGAACTCTGCTCTCCCTTGTTGACCTTCCTCCTGCTGAGCGAAACGCTCGAGCCGGGGATATTAAGTGATCAACAGCAAGCGTAAATTAAGGCAGAGAAAGGGAGAGACCTCTGGCTGGAGCTGTGCCTTGCTATCATTTAAGCAGGCTCAAGAGGCTTAATTGCAGGCTCTGGCAGAGCAGAGACAGGCTGCTTCACCCCACGCTCCTGTAGTCACAGCTACGAGCAGGAACTGCCCCAGCTCCTGGAGCCACACAGTCATTCACCGCCTGGAAGTGCCGAAACATTCCCATGTCCCTGTGAATTATAGTGAAAAGGTAGCTGATAAATCTCAATTGGCTGAATATACAAAACCCCTGAAGTCCCAGACAGTGTGTGTTTGTTTTCTCGCTGCTGTGGCTCCTCTTGTCAGAATCCATCAGATTTCCCTCTGTGTTTCTCTACGCTGGGAGCACGTGCAGCTTGGATTCTGCTCAAATCCCCTTTTCCTGGCTTAATTTGAAGCGTCGAAACAAGGGGCCAAAATCCCAGGAGACAGGAACTGTTCCTTGGAGCCTGCCTATGAACATCTAAGAGGTTAATGAAGATATCCCCAAAGTCTCAGCAATTGCAGAGACAGTCCATGAAGCACAAGATATCAAGTGGTCAGAACATATCCCTGTACCAAATGGTCAGAATGATCTCAGTTCTTTCCCACCTGATGGTCTCTCACGATCCTTAATCAGACCGACAGGGCTTCTCCTGGTGCTAAGTGTCACAGGAGACATCTCAGATGTCCTCATCCCCTTCCTCCTGGGGATCAGCGGACACTTCCAAAGTGCTGGCTCTGAAAGATAAAGCAGTAGCTTTTATATTTCCATATCCCTAACCACCCATCCCAGCCCTGCTTTTATTCACCCACTGCCTTAGTTACTATAAGGAAGGTTTTTTTGTTGTGTCTTTTGTTTCACTTGAGGTGTGGCTGCACCAAAGAGCTGCTCCCTTCCTCTTCACTCCTGACTGTTCACCCCTGGCAGGGACTCACCTCTTGATATTCCTCCTCTTACGAGGCTTCCCTTTGCAAGACACATTTCATCATCCCTCTGATGAAGCAACGAGCTTGGGACATTATTAATGCCTAAAACCCAGCAGCCACACGCAATGCTTTGCTCAGAGGGCTTTGTTTTGAATTCTAAAGTTAAACATCCACTCTCCCAACAACCACAGAACTTGGCAGCTCGGTGACACCGCCCTTCCTACAAGGCTCTCGAGGGTTCTTCTCAAGGTTGTATGTTACCATTCTCATTTTAAATAAAGGGGGGTGGGGAGGAAATAAGAGTTTAAAGCACTGAAAGGTTTAAATGCTTTGCCTGAAACCACAAAGAAAACGAGTAGCAGGGTTGGGAAGAACAGAGGTCTCTTCCCACCCTGAGTACTACTAACCATCGTTTCAGGAAAATCAAACCAAAAGCCAGATTCTTGATGTCCTTCCCAATTAACTGTGAGTCGAGGGAAAGAGTCAAAGCGCAGGATTCAGTGCTGAAACACCATCACAAGCTCAGAGTAGCCTGCAGTTAACTTGCCCCTGTGAGGTGGGATCAGAGAGGCTCAGCAGCGTGCCTTAGACCTGGAATTAATAGAGATCATTTCTCAGCTGGAGCAAAGGGATGCCCAGCTCTTTTGGGGAAGATCCGTGCTAGTGCCCTTCAGTTCAATTACACCAAAAGATGGTGTAAGGGCAACTGCACACAGAGGTTTCGGGATGGCACCTGCTGAGCTGAGTTTTTGCAGCACAGATCATGGCTAGACACAGGTGATTGCGTGCCACTTCAGCAGAGATTAGGGGTGTAAAACCAGCCTCTGCCTATTTCCTCTGCATATCTGCCACATGTTCATTGAGCTGGCAGGAAACTGTGCAGCCCAGCCCTCCTTCAGGCTGCAAAACCCTCCAAAACCACCCCAGGCTGAGGTTTGCTGTCAGGTGGGGATGTGGAACGAAGCATCTGACTCTAGGAAGCAGAGTCACAGACATAACTGCTCCCACTTAATTAAAAAGGGTGACCTTTTGGGTCACAGCTGTCCTGTGGCAAAAACAGCTCTTCCTCTGAGTTCTGTGTTTCGGAGGACCAGGTGGAGTGTAGCAGAGAGCACCGGTGCGTGTCACCAAGAGAAGGTAATTGTGCTTTCACCTGCTATTACACAGCCAGGTTTTCCACTCGGGCTTGCAGATGACCTTCTCCGATCAAACATTAACTTTGCAGCAAACAATCATCAGGGAGCATTTGCAGGCTTCAATAATTAACGCTTTTATTAATCCACTGACTCCACTTCAAGCAACAGGTCTCTCCAAAATGAATTCTGTTGCCACCGAGAGAAGGAAGAAGCAAATACCATTTCAAGGCAGAGCAGGATGAAGGTATTGAGATTCCACTGCACTTTCTAAAGGTACTGGACCTGCTCCTAGAACTGTAATTATGCAGCTTATTAACTGAACTGCCAAACATAAGGCTAAGTAATTTTCAAAGCCGGGACTTTGAGAAATAGTATTACTGGCAGCCATGCAATCCAAAAATCCAATCAAGAAAGACCACAAACTTTCAACAGCCCAAAACTCCATCAACCTGCTTATTGGCTGCAAGGAAAAAAAAGGCAAGGGAGATGAGGGACAAGGTCCAGCTTAGCAAATTACCTCCTCTAGAGTAAAGGACCTGCTTCTCTAAAGAGCCAAGCAGTGGGCGGAGGGAGCTGTACGCCTTCGGAGCTGCACTGCAGGGAAAGCCCAGCTGGGAGGGAGTAACTTCGACCTCTCAAGCGAGATACCTCAGCTCGGTGATCGCTCTGGCTTCTAGGACTTTGCAGTTGTGCTGAGAGGAATTTTAAAGGTCTAAACAAAAGCAAGAGGGACCCCGGAGCATGTCTCTGCTCAGCTGCTAGCGATGGTTTCGAATCCCCATCCAATAGCTCTTTTAAGTGCTATCACATAACAAATAAAAGTTGCTGTTTCACAAGCTTACTGGAGAATTGAGCCGATCAGGTGTTTCCCAAAAACTGGGAAGAACTCAGTGGTGTTTCTCACTCTTTTGCTTCCTTGGATCACCATCTGCTGAAGAGCAGGGCAGGCACCCAGCTGGCACAACTGAAATACAAAGAAATTGCAAAGCAAACCCAGCAAAGAGCAGAAGGGAACCAACAAGAGGTGGTTGATGCAACTGCTATTAAACATACAACACTGGAAAAAGGAGGAGGAGGTGCTGAGAAAATTCTGCTGGTTAATCCTACTCCCTCCTCTGTCTTCCCATTCTCTCTCCAGATCAGTTTCTAGGAGGCAAGAAGCTGCCTCGCCATTTTTCAGTTGAAAACTTGCCTTTTTACAGGGAGTCAGAGAGGCAGGGCTGGGAGCAGAACCTGGTTTTGCTCAGGGCTTTGCAGAGCTCTGCTTGAACCACCAGATAATGGGCCCTTTTTGAGTGGTTGAGAACGTGTGGGATAATTGAACAGGCTCCCTCCACACTGCTTTTGTGCTTGAATACTTGAGGAGCGTTTTGACTTTCTAAGTATTGCTGCCATTTAGAAACGCAGCATGAAAATCAGACTGTTAATGCATTACCTCGTGCCATAAAATGTAGTAAAACTCATGGTTTCAATTCCTCCAGCTTCTCCCCTGTCAATGCCTAAGTGGGGGTCCTGCTGTTCACCATCACATTACTACATTTCCCTCCTTTTTTCTTCAGCTACGGTAAATCAGCAACAAATTAAAAAGAGAGGGACCAGAAGATACCCGACTCTTGTAAAAATATGCATACATATATTTAACTTTTCCTTTTATTGCTGTTAAAATTTGGCTGCTGTGGGCAAGATAAGACAGGGGGAAGCCAAATGTTTTACAAAACATCTGCCAGAAAAATTCCTACCTGTAAACTATTACTCTCAGCCTTCCTGCATGTCTGAGCCCAGTGAAGTCCCCCCTCAGAAATACTGAGCGTGTTAATAACTCTCTAAACTTTGAAAGCAGCAAAAAATATGGAGCAAGACTTAAAAGATTTCCCTGAGAAGCCAAGAAACCCCCCCATTTTACAGCTGGGTAAGCAAGTTGAGAGAAGGTAAATGACTTCCTCCATATTCACCACAATGAAGATGGTGTTAAAGTTACAACTCAAAACTGGCCATGACCCTCTGTAGCCCAAGGTGCAGAATCAAGTATTTATAGAAAAACAGGGCGGATTTGAGACTTCAAGAGCAAGGTGAGAATGGCAAGACTGCTGGGGGAGAAAGGAATAATGTTAATTTGTCATCAGCTGAGCTTTGCTTTAACGAGCACAAGTCAGTTTTACAAAGGCTCCAACACGAAGGAGCTGCAGGAACACACTAACCTGCAGCATCTGCAGTCCTGTGGGTACGGGTCTCCTGATTAATTATAAAGCCTAAGAAGACTCGACCTCTCCTCAGGGCTCTTCCCCAGCAGCAGCCAATGGTCCCCCCCTCCTCTGCCACCTCTTTTCTCAGAGGTTGTAGGCGCTGGTGGATCTTTAGTGTTACTGAAATGCTGCCCATTGTAATTGAAATTAGCAAACTGACTCAAAAATTCAGCTGGAGCAGACAGACAGACACCCAGCCTTTTACTTCTGTTTCCGTATAGGAAACAGAAGTATATAGGTATATATATAGCAGGTATATATATAGGTATATATATAGCAGGTACCATATAGCAGGTAAAAGACAGTAGGAAATATACTTTCCCATTTCTGTATTAGAGCCACAAAATCAAGAATATCAGGCTTTATGGGTCTGCACCTGTAAGGCACAGTCACTGATGCTCAGAAATCCATATTAAAGAGATTACCTATAATGTATAGATTATTATTTAAGGTAATGGCAAAATAAGGGTGAATAACATTCAATAAAATTCAGCAAATTCAAACTAACATCTGGAAAAAAAACATGTCCTTGTGAAGCACTAAAGGGATCCTTTGTGGTGGGGTAACCCAGGTGCCCATGGAGGGAAAGAGCCTTAAGGTCTCTCTCTGCTGCAAGCGGGTCTGGAAGGTTGTGCTAATGAGATGTAAAAATGCCATTACCAAAGGGCAGGTCCATTTTTATACTCTGCACTCACTTGATATACTGACTCCTTGGAGCAGAGGACATGAATCTTTAGATGTAGCAGCAGTTTAAGCCCAAATTGCTGGGTCTTATTCAAGTTGCCAGCTCTGCCAAGGGCTTGAACCTGCTGAAATGAGTTTTGCAAGGAGCTCAGCTTCCATCTGGGCACAGGGATCTGCACAGGGATCCTTGGCAAACCCTGCCCCAGCAGAGCACTCATAGAATGGTCTGGGTTGGAAGGGACCTTTAAGATCATCTATTCTGGCCATCAACCTAACGCTGATAAAACCCCATCACTGAGCACTGTGTCAGCCTGACTTTTCAATCCCTCCGGGGATGGGGCCTCAACCCCTGCCCTGGGCAGCCGAGTCCAAGGCTTAAAAACCCTTTCCCTGTAAAAATTGTTCCTGATATCCCACCTGAACCTCCCGTGGTGCAACTTCAGGCCATTTCCTCTTGTCCCATGGCCTGTTCCTTGGGAGAAGAGACCGACCCTCCCCAGCTACACCCTCCTTTCAGGGAGTTGTAGAGAGCGAGAAGGTCTCCCCTCAGACTCCTCTTCTCCAGGCTGAACCCTCAGCTCCCTCAGCCTCTCCTCACAAGACTTGTGCTCCAGACCCCTCCCCAGCTCCATTGCCCTTCTCTGGACCCACTCCAGCCCCTCATTGTCTTCTTTGTGGTGAGGGGCCCAAAAGTGGGCTGGGTTAAGCGACCTCTTCAAAAGAGATCTCTGAAGTGGGGACGCAAACCCGGTGTCCCTGTGTCCTGCTAGCCGAGTTGAAGAACAGGAATGCTGCCCTGATCCTGGTTTGAGTGATTTCTCCCTCTTCTTCTGCAAGTCCATGCAGGCTCCAAGCACCTGAGGGCAAAAAGCCCCCTCCTTGTCTCTCTCCCTGTAACACGAGGCACAAACTCTCTGAGTTCAGTCTGGACACGTAAGTGCTACTTATAGATCACTACTGTAAGCCATTAAATAAAGAAAAAGTTAAAATTAAATGAAAGGGGTGAGGGTGGAAAGGGAATTCATTACATATTAGTCCTCATCTTCTTAAAAGAATAACCTTCCGCCCCCGTGGCAGCAGGGTCCCACTGTACAGCATGGGGCAAGGCAGACAAGGAGACAAAGGGCAGGGGTTTACAGGAGGCAGCAAGGAGAACTGCAGTTCAATTAGGAGGCCAAAGGAATGGCTAATGAACTAATGAGCTAATGAAGGTCAACCCCCCCACAACGGGGTGGCAATAGGGCATATTTACAGCACCAGTGTGGTTTCTCCCTGCCCTGTGTTAACATTTAGTATAAAGTATTAGGTTGTCCATGGTTAAAAAGAGGGTGTTTGCAAACGTGGATTATTTTTAACCTAGGGGCTTTTGATGGAGGGGATTTTCACTATAAATCAAACTTTAATGAGAATTATTTGCAACAGAAATCTAAACCAGCCCCTCCACAAGTCACGATACACATCGTACCCCTTTGCAAACAGGAGAGGTTCAGCAACTTGGTTTTAGCCCCAGGAAGGCAGATATTGGATCATAAACTAGATTTTGACCCACAGCTCAATGTCTTTCACCTGCATTTCTAAATAACACCTTTCTTTTATGGCAGGTGAGAGTTCATGGATAGTGAAGACACAATGGCTTACCAGCTATCACAAAGAGCCAGGGATCTTTGAAAGGTATTTAGACCATAATATTACTGTTCTGAGGGAAAAAAATCTACTGGCAGAGCGCAGCTGAAGCAGGCAGACACCCTGCAAAGGCCGGTTGGCAGGTGAGTACCAGCATCACCCACAGAAGGTGGGCAAAGGGACTATAGATGGGTCCTATAGGTCTACAGGGGAAAGTTTCCTGTATTTGCATCAGTCTTCAACCACGGGTCTGTATTGCAGAAAGGCTTCGGGCTATGGAGAATAGAGCAAAGCCTTCTCTCTTGCCTTCCCTCAAACCTCTGTATAGTCTCACATGTTTGCAGATCGATTTATTATCACCCAAATCTGTGTTTTTGAGATCTCTGGCCTTCCCAGGATGAACTTCCTATTCTTTCACACGACAGACAGACTGTGAAATGACATTCAGATGCCTGTTTAAAAAGAAATGGAATTTCTTCCCAATCTTTTGGTGAGGGAGTGGATGCTGTGACTTGCTCTCCGAGCGGGGCTGGGCTCACTCCAGGCATCCTGGGCCCTCTCGTGGCTACTTTGGAGAGAACACAAAGCACTTTGCCTTCTGAAAGTGAGAACCTGCTGAAAAACTCCCAAGACATCTTCTCTCCGGGCTCTCCAGATCTCAAGTATTTCCTTTATAATTGAAAACTGCACTGTCAACCACAATATTTAGTTTCAAACCCGAATTTACTTGGCATTTAGGGCTACTGGATTTTTTTTCTTTTCCTTCAAGCTGATTGCCAACAAAAGACTAGCTCATTTCTATTTATTCCCTCTCCCCCCTCCTCCATTGAAACAGTTCAATCTTTTGAAATATAAGTCCTTAAGGGTGGCACATGATTTGTCTTATTTACAGATGTGGGGCCCTCCAAAGAGCCCCAAGTGTTCTGCAGACACAAACGCATTCCCACACATAGGGATGTGCCCTATATAATCCCTGCCCTTTGCTTTTCTGATACATGGGACTAAAACCAGATGAAGCATAAATAATCTCAAGATAAAAATCACTTGCAATTATTCTGAATGGCAGTTACTTCATAGAGAGGTCTAAGAAAGACTAAAACCCCAAACAACAACCCCCAACCCTAAACCTACTTAAAGCCCCAGAAATTACAGCTAAACAGATGGTTTTAAGTGACAATACATCTGAAGAGGTTACAAAAAATAGAGGCTGCCTAAAAAGATCATCAAGAGACCGAATTGTTTAGTCAAGGTTAATGAAAGTTGGGATATAGTGGCAAAGGCATGAGGAAACAGATTAGATTAAGTGAGCAATTATGGAGATAAAGATTGTAAAATGCCGGTTATTTCAATCTTGTAGGAATCCCTGGGTTTTAGCACAGTCTTAAATTGTCTTTATAATGCTTCTCATGTGTTTTGCATAAGGAATGTTTCAATCAGGCTTTGAAAGCAGAGGATAAGAAGATTCACCTCTGAGGCTGAGACCTGGTTGAGCAGGGAGGGTCCTGCATCCCAGCCGGGTTCCTTGGCAGAAGGAGATGTTGAAGCTGCAGTTCCCCACAAAACCCTGTACTGCTCCTGGAGCACCTCCAGACCCTAAAGCCAGCAGGCTACCACTATTATTTATTACTGTGGCATGGCCGTTATTGTCCATAGCAGCTCAATTTTGAGGGGAAATAATTTCTTGTTAATTATGTGAGACACAGCATGAAGGTTTTCACTGGCAGCAGGAAACCCCAGTGTTTTCTGAACCTGACGTGCCCTGCAACAGCATCACCACTCAGAGGTATCACAGGTAAAGGAGCCACTTCAGTTTGAACTTGGATTGAAATGGATTCTTGCCCTTTTTTGGACTGCTTTTCCCCTGCCTTTTCTCCTTTATTAGGAATGCTTTAGTCAAATGGCTGGCTATTGTTTTAACACACCGTAGAAGCTGATTCAATTAAGATACCCTGGCATGACACATCTCACTTTTACAATCTATTAAGATGGATTAACTTGCTGAAGGTCTATTCCTGACCTAGACTTTCCCAATTGACAACACAAGAAAAGGAAACGCCCCATAGTAAGAAAAACACCCCCCAGTGTCTTTAATAACCATTGAGCTTGGGGCTAAGACTTGTAAATTCAAAAAAAACAACCCCAAACCAACCCAACCCCCAGAATGGACCCCAAGAACTTACTGCTGCAGATGATCAAGGGGCTGCACTAGAGTGGTGCTTAGTGCCTCCAAACAGACCCGTTTGGAGGAGGTGGGATGCAGACTGTGTACTGTGGGTTGGGCTCTTTCCCCTCTCGGTTGCTAATCTCGGAACAGGCTGATTCTCAATAGCAGGCAGTACTGGTAAAGGAAAAGGGTTAAACTTGTTTTCTATCAAATACTGTTGGAATGGGTCTGAATTTTGCTTTCAAGTGCAAAAAGAATATAAAAATACTCCATCTGTTGCTCAGGAATATCATCACTAGCAGCATATTCGGAGCAGGCAGCTCCTGGCCACAATAAGAGGAGGAGGAGGAAATGCCCAAAGGAACGTTTCCTTTGGTCTAAGAATCAGTCTTGGAGCCAGTTACTCTCCTGTGCGATCCCTGGCTGCTTCAGGCAACTCCAGTTTCCAAAGCTGATTTCAGAATTCAGGAAGAAAACAGGAAAACCAAACCTCAAGTTTGTTCTGCTCAAACACTTGGGAGGAAGCAGCTCCTTTGAGGTAGAGGCATGTTCTCCTGCTTTCCTGCTCTGCCGTCGGTACCTCCAGCTCCCGCTCCTGCTGCTCACACGGGACATTCCAGTCAAAGCTGCAGTTTTGCACTTTCTGGAAGTTATTCGAGGAAGGCAGACTGAATTCAGCCCATGCATTTAGGCCCTCCCTTCCCCGTCACCATGAAATGGGCTATGGGAGGGGAGCTAGTTCATCTTAGGATAGTTACCAAATAGATTCTGTGAATAAAGGAGCTTTTTGTTAAATATTAAAAATAAAATTACCTACTGCTTTTCGCTCTACTTAAAACTTCAGTGAGGATAAACCCCAAGGTGCTCAAACCCATTATATATAAGCCCTGTCTTTCCATTACCTTTTTTTTTTTTTCCCTAGACTTATGCTGGCTGGAAAAAGTTCTGGACACTTGAGTGTCCCTTTGGCAGCTCTCTCTAGAGTATTTATTCCGCAGTAATATTTCAAAATTGACTGTAAAAAAACCAAAACATCCTGGGTGACCCTTCTACTGTCTTACCTTCTGAAATTCCCCCATATATTAACCTTGCAAGTACAATTTATGATGAGTCATTAAGATATTTTCCATTTTGGATATTTAAATATTTAAAGATCCAGAAGCTGGTGTAAGAATTGAGTGCTTAAATTATTTCCTTCCACTATCTCCACTTACCCTTCAGAGCAGACCAGTGCCTGCAGATACTTTCACTTTTCCTAAAGGAATAGGTCCATTTGAAGTGAGGAGGGTACCAGAGAACACAACTTCTGCTGCACTGCAACGTGACCCATTAAAATTGTGAATTTATCTATGATGTATTTGGAATTTTTCCTTTTAGGGCAGGAAATGATCTATGTGCATGTCAGGCTGGCGGTGGTTTGAAAAGAAAAGAAAAAAAAAAACAACCATAAAATAAAAAGCAATGTGTCCTGAGGGACCTGGGAGGTTCTGGCAGCGCTCACAGCAGAATGACAGAATAGTTGAAATTGGAATTTCTTGGTGCCTGAAACAAATTTTACCTGGAGGGTCCAACTGCTGCAGGTTGAAGTTGGAATAGATGCAACCAGAGAAAAACCATCCATGTCAGGCCCAGCTATGGTGTTAACCAAAGGAAAGGATACACAAAGCAGCTCATTTACCCAAAATACAACTGCAGGATTCCCCATCAAAAGGTTTTACAGCAAGAACTGGGGCTGCTATGAGAATTAAGCAGATACTGAAAAGCAGGGATAAGCTGTTCGCTCTTTTTGTGTAGACAAGACAAAGCTTAAACCTCCACATTGTCCACCCTGGCTTTGCTTTTGCCAAAGGAGAATGGCTGGAAAGACAAAAGCTGAACTTATAAGGTATACTTTTGCAATTCTCAAGAAATTTACCTTTTTTAATTTTTTTGAGAGCCCACAGAGAGGGTAACTTGCAAAATCTCTGCATCCAGTACAAAAAAACATCAGGTGTTCCTTGAAGTGAAATTCTGTTGCAAAAGAGAAGACTTACCTGGAATAATAGAGTGTTCTTTAAATAAAATAAGTTCTTTATACCCTTTGTACCAGGCTAAATCAGGTCAGTTAAAAAGGAAAATAATAATAATAATAATAATTATTGTGGTTGGTTTCTGGTTGGTTTTTTTTTAATCGGCAAGAAAATGTTTATTCTTTGTAAAACCCCACAGAAAAAAATAAAAATGCAGCCAAGACCAAGTATGGAAGAAAACTGTGCCAAAGCAGGCAGCAAAATGTGGGAAACCTCAACACAAAAAGTCAGCGACAACATGTCGTGTTTTGCACAAAGATGAAAAACCCATGGCATTTCCAAGGAACGCTTTTGTGGTGACAGTTACACAAGATGATTCAAAAAGGCAAATGACAGCAACATGCACACCTGGCTACAGCTAGAAGTCTTCTCCCCAAAGAAAACCTGTGATGAAAATGCTCAAACTTTTTTGTTTCTATTGACTTGTTTGTCCTACTTCATTTGTTTCCCTGTCAATGAGGCGCACGTGCCAGTTACTAGGAAACTTTTAAGAAGAACTTTTGTCCTTCCTGAGTCCACTGCACGTTTGCAAAATCATAACCTTGGGTTTCTAAGTCCCCTGGTTTCCAAGACAATTTTGCTTCCCACCCCACCAATTCCCACCCTCCAGAAAAACTCAGAACCACTTCAGAAGTGGCCAGTGCAAACGCTTTCTATCAACATATAAACTGCATTTTAACTTCAACCCTTCTGTGCCATTGATGAGTTTCCTTTCAAACTCTTGAAAACAACCTCCTCGGCACAACAGCTGAAAAATACTGGGCTCCTTTTCAAGGTGATGCAAAGGGTAAATCACAGTTGACTAAAATCCCCCCAAAAAAAACCCAGAACTGCAGCTTTTATTAGCCAGCTTTACAGTCTCTTGTATACAGTACATTGCACAGTTCCGCCTTCACAATAACGCTTCCTGGATTAATATTGTGCCTTCCATGATGCAGTATAATCAAGGCAAGTTACAGAACACTGCTGAGTTTCTATCAAAATAAACAGAAGATGTAACCTTGGTTTATAATGAACACCCAAATTACCATGTACAATTTGCAGTAGACTCTGTAATGAGCTTGATATATAAGCTAGATGACAGTGAAGGGGGGAAAAAATAGTTTAAACTATCAAGTTTCCTCTTGAAATGTCTTTTCCCAAGGCACTGTGAACAAGACTGTTAGCAATTCTCAATGACTAAAAACACCAATGGGAATATAAATATTTCACACAACAACCACCGTCACATCATCTATTCTCTTAATTCCCTCCCTTAAACAACGCCCCTGAAATTTGTTTGGTCCTTTGAGGGGGGTGATCAAATTATCTTCTGCAACATCACATATTTGTATTTAATACATCTATAAATCAAAGCTTTGTTAGATTATTTAACCCTTTCGCTGTAAAAACTAAACGTGGTGGTTTTTTTTCCCCTCCCTAGTTCTCAATGAATCTGTAAATTCCACTTGATCATTAAAACACAAAAAAAAACCCCAAACAAACAAACAAAGAAAGGGTTCAAAATCAAGCAAAGCCCTGTATTTTTCAAGAGGAAACCATGCAAGAGTACATAAAAAGGCAAAATTGGCTACTTGAAAACCAAGAATTGTTTTTAATGCATTGGCCAAGGAAAATAAATTGCAAAGTTCTGTGAGGTTTTTCTAAAAATTTACAAGCAAAACCGAGGGGCGGCTCGAGTCAATCCAGATGGACTTTTTGATCCGGTTATTAAATGACAGGGAAATACAGCCTCCCACCCTACGATTTCACCTCGACTGCAAGAGACGCTCCCGGGTGACGCCTCCGGCGCCACAGAATTACTGGGGGAAAAA